>OZ010798.1:458919573-459165573 GCA_963932465.1 Maratus speciosus
TCGCCAAATACGTAGTAATCGTGTAGATTAAGTAGTATACGTATTGGCACTATTTCCAGTATTTGGTCAAATTTCCATAGACTCCCTCTGAAATACAATAGGGTTTACTTGCTTGCAGAAAATCAACAATTGAGATATTTCAATGCAACAAAAACTAATATTAGCTTATTAATAGAGCTTAATTGAATTATTTACATTATTTTTAAGTACAACAATATTTACAATATTCGTAACAGTATATATATAATTTTACATATATATGTTGCCGAAGAAAAGGCAGCGAAAAGAAAATTTCAGAAGAGAGGAGATTTATATGATAAGATTATTTACTGTAACCGCAAATTAGCGACAAGCGGGTTTTTTCCAAGTGGAATCTAAAAATTGAATGCATAGAAAAAAAATAGTAAATTTGTTATCATTACGTACGTAATGGTAAAAACATAAATTGAACATTAGTAAATTTGAGTGGCAATAACACATGATAACAACATCAGAATGTAATAAATAAGTCCACTAAAATAAAAATAAAATATTTTATTATTATGGAAGCTGCTGAGAAGAAATTTAAAGAGATTTTTGAGACTGGTAGGTATTCTAGTCTTTCACAGTTATCGGATGGAAGGTTAGTTACATATGATGGTTGTACATTTGAAATCCATAAAGTAATTTTGGCAAGTTGCAGCGAGTACTTTCGCGCTATGTTCTGTGGTATGGATAAAGATAAAAGAGACAATAAAATTTCAAATATTAGCGGAACGTGTATGAGTGAAATTTTATGCTACATATATATAAATGATATTTCTGTGACTGAAATGAATATAAAGGATCTTCTCATAGCAGCTGACTACTTATTACTGAAGGATTTATATTTAAAGTTAAAGCAAAATGTTAAAAATTATATAACAAAAGCTAACTGTTTGAAACTGTGCCATGCAGCGTACGAACTCAATGATAATGATATGCTTCAAAATTGTTTCACATTCTTTCACAGGAAATATGAAGAAATTTTCAAAAATCAGAAAGATGATCTTATTAATTTTCCAGAAGAGCTTCTGAATTGTATTTTAAGCAATCGAAATTTAAATGTTGAAAGTGAACGAACAGTTTGGCAATCCATTATTTACTGGGCAGAAGAATGTATTGAATCTCGATTAAAAAGTGTGCCGAGACTTCTTTCTACAATAGCTATTGATGAAAAGCTCGCGACAGAAATTATAAATCACGATATTCTTAATCATCATATGAAATCTCTGAATAGCATTCAATCTTTTAATGTTTTTGGCAGCCATTGTGATCTTCTTAGAAGTTTTTTGAAGAAATATTCAAATGAGTTTTCTTTACAAAACTTCAGAATTCCTCGAAAACTTAATATCATTTCCAAGTATACGAAAGAGTATGGCGAACAAGAGACATGTGACATTTTCGTTTCTTATGATGAAACTCTTAGTTTATGCCGCAAAATAAGTCATGTAGATTTTCAACTGGAATATTTAAAAATGGTAGAAAATGACCTTTATATCTTTGAAATATATGGGCCCAGGTGTGTGAAGGTTAATCTGAAGACAATGGAGTTCGAGCCTATGAGAAATGTTAGATACTACGGTCATGCAATTCTTGCTATAGAAAATTGCATGTTAGGGCTAAATATTGAAGGAGCATATAATATGACGGTATACAATATTGTAGAAAACAGTTGTGCTCCTGTTGGACCTTTAAACAATATCCGCTATGGTTCAGCAGTGACCATGGGTCAAAATATGTTTGTCGTTGGAGTGTCATCAAATTCGGATGGCATGATTATGCAGATACTTAATCCAGTTACTCATGAGTGGATTTCTTTATCTTCGCCTAAGATGTTTCGCTTACGATTTGAACTAGTTGCATTTAAAAATAAAATATATTTGATAGGAGGTTTGAATGCTTTTCACGAAGCTGTTTTAGATGTAGAAGTTTATAATCATGGAACAAATGAATGGAATGAGGTACAGGCTTTGCCTTTTACTTATGCATATGAGGTTCCAATAGTGTTAAACGACCAGTTGTTTGTATACAATTCAGAAACTATGTTGGAGAAGGATGAATCTACCCCAACAGATGTAAGATGGAATGAAACAAAAGAATGTTGGGATAGAGTAGAACATTCAAGTTTTCCGGAAAAGTTGTCTCAATATAGATTTTGCATCATAGATGATACTGAAACAATCAAATATTTTACTAAAGAAAACAGAAAGAATAATGTTAATATTCATATATGTGCTTTTAATTGTTTGTAATTTGATAATGGCACAGATGTCATATACGCACTATGTTGGCGGAATTTTTAACAAAAACCTCACTCTTGAATACCAGTTAAATATATATTTTTAAAAAGGGAGTAAAAATAAATTTTAAAAAAGTTTAATTAATAACTATAGAACAAAACAATTTATATAATTTTAAAAAAGATAATAAAACGTAAAAAAGTATTACCACAATATCCCAATTACCCTATTCAAATAAAATAACGATACTTTGGTGCCACTTACGTACCCCAGTGCGTAAATTACAATGGTTGTAGAAAAAAATCGGGCCAATGTGGTGTGTATATAACATATTTGGCGTTTACATACATTTTATATTTATATCTGTCTACTTTTTTTGACTAAATAAAGAACATTAGGTTCCTTACAATTAAGTAGGAATTGACTTTAAAAACAAATTTTTTATATTACTTGTTATATATTAGATTGCCAGTCAAAAGTAGGATGTCAAAAAGAAAATATTTTTTCCGTAGCCGAAAAGGCAGAAATTATTGAAAAATCCAAAGTTTATAAAGGATCTAATGTTGGTCTCGCAAAATCATTTAGCATAGCTTATTCCATGTTAAAAACCATCCTAAAACAAGAGGTCTCTGTGGAATTAAAATCTGAAACACTGGGAAATTTGTCAAAAAACATTGAAAACCTCTCCTTTTGAAGAACTAGAAAAGATTTTGTTCGAGTGGTTTAAACAAGCCCGTGGAGCCAAAATTCCAATCAGTGGCTCAATTTTGAAAGAAAAGGCGCTGGAAATTTCTTCTCGACTTAAATGCAGAATTTCGCAGCATCCAATGGTTGGATCGACCGATTCACGAAGAGGCATAATTTGTCTTACAAGTTTATTTGTGGTGAATCAGATGGAGAAAATACTGCAGCCGTTGAGGAGTGGATGGAAAAAAATGTTGCCTTCTCTTGTGTGTAATTATTCAAAAAAGACATCTTTAACGCTGATGACATTGATTTGTTTTTTTAATCTCTTCCCTGATAGAACATACACCGTGAAAGGAGAATAGTGTCATGGTGGGAAGCTATAAAAAATGCAATTAAAAGTTTTGTTATGTACGAATGCAGATGGAACTGAGAGCTAACACCCTTAACTCCCTCCAAGAAGCCCTGATGCTTCAAAAACATCAAAAGTTTACCTACAGATTATAATGCCAACCTGTCTGCATGGATGAAGATTTTGCAAGAAAATTGGATAAAAAAAATGCGCTTGCAAAAGAGAAAAAGAATTTTATTCGTAGACCAGTGCTCTGCTTATCCTGATCTAAACTTAAAAAATGTGGGTATTGAATTTTTCCCACCCAACTGTATCAGTTTACTTCAACCTTGTGTTGGGAATAATCAGATCCTTCAAAATGAATTATAGGAAGCAACTCGTAAGAAAAGCCCTTTTTTCCCTTGATTCTGGTGAGTTTCAAGATGCTTGGCTTCCCTTATAGTTAGTTCTTACCCCTTCTGTAATTGTTCTATTAAATATTCCCGCAATACCGTTCATTTCCAGAGAATACGGGTTCGTTCTTTCCACTCGAATACCCTGTTTTTTCAGATTTTCCTCAAAGAAATTCCTTATTCTCTTTATGTCTCTCCAGTTCTGTTTGATATTGTTTGAAATACTCAAACGCCTCATTTTTGTGTTTTAGAAAATAAACTGTAGAAAATCTAGAAAAATCATCAATTACAATCATGAAATGTTTTTACCCCCCTCCCCCCCTTATGGATTCTACAGGAGCTGGTTGCCAGACATCTAAGTTAACAATTCCAAAATTCCCTTACTATATATTTTGTTTATGTGCTTAAAAGATTCACTATGAGATTTACACATATTATAAGTATCACAACTTTCAACTTGACCTTTTAAATTTTATAAACCATATATGACACCAGATTTCATTAAGTTACACATCTCGTAAGCTACACATCTTTTACATTTTGATGCTCAAATTTAACATGCCAAGCCATAATATTATCATTTGTAATGTATGCTTCAGGTACAATATTTTCAATTACATTTGCATTAACTACATAAATATTGTTACTCAAAAATGATACAATGAAAAAAGAACCACTTGGCCCTCTAATACCCAATTTTCAATTTCTTATAATGATACTATAACCTGCATTATCAATTTAACGTGCAGAAATCAAATTCCTCGACATTTTTGGTACATATAACGCTTTATTTAATGTTAAAGGAACCTTACCTCGATTTTGATGAACAAGTAATTTTATTTTACCAAAACCACAGATAGGTGTCAATCCTTCAGCTATGTTTGACAATTCAGAGTTCTTTCATTCTATAAAAGAGATTGATATTGTTGCAAAAATTTTCGGTTACCGCCGAGTGAATCACAAATTCCACTACTTCAGGTTTCGATTTCGTCAACACTGCAGACGTCGTTGTCGCTAAAAACACATAGAGTCCTTTTTCGGTTGGTTTTTGGGGTTTTATGGTGCAAAGTCCCTTTAAGGACATGCTCTGCCAAAACAGAGTCTAAATAAGTAATGAAATATAAATATCCAAATGCAGGCTGAGTTGTGCATAGATTCTGCAGTAGGTGCGTTCGTTCCCAAGGAATACGAGGCCTAACAGTTTTGATATGTTTCAAAATTTCGGTTGCTTTTTTAATGAAACCGAATCTTCATGGAAATTGAGGTTTTGGACCGAAACTTATTAAAAACTTTAGGTTGGAAAACTATATAAAACATTATTTAACTCAGCATGCCCGAAACACTCGTTGGTGGCATTTTCTTAGTTTAAAGTTTGATTTGACGTTTTGAAATTTTTTTTTTTCGAATTTATATAAAAAAAAGTTATTATTATTAAAAGTTAAAGAGTAACATCCTTTTGATGCCATAAAATTTAAAACTTTTTTTTTTAGGTAAAAAAAAAAAAAAAAAAAAAAAAAGAAATGTGGTCATTTACACTAACTTATTAAACATATATTACCGTATAAAACAGTATTTTTTTTAGTTGTTACATTAAAAAAATAGAATCTGATGGGCGACAGTACTTCGAAAAAAAGAAGGGGGTGGGTCTCAAGAGATGGACACGATACCAGATCATAAATTTATCCTAGGGTAATGAGACAAAATTAGCTTATATATTTTAGTCGGAAAGTTAATGAAATACGTAACTGCCTTAAAAAAATACACACTTTTAGTGAAATTACATGAATTAAAGGTAAAACTAAAAAAGTCAACTAAAATTTTTATTGCTTAAAGTTACACATAAGAGCAAGATTTCAATATTTTGAAATAAATCTACATAATTCACTTGATAACATGAGAAGATTAATTAGCGAAAGGTTAAGATTGATTAAATATTGGCGGAGTTAAATTGTCCATTGATTTTTTTTTTTAAACATACATTTTTCTTTCTTGCTGACAAGCGACTTCTGTATCTCCAAAATCGCCCCTTTAACTTTCGATATCGATTTCCAACTAATAAAATATAATTTTCGAGCGTAAAAAGAGTACTTAAAACGAAAAAAAAAAAAAAGACATTTTTAAGTGATCAAGTAGTGTTACTTCTAAAGATGATTTTTTTTTCTAATTTTCTAAAGCTGAGAATGCTTTAGAGTATACGAGATTTTAATTCCTGCTCATGTTTCTGACTTGCCGGGGTAAATATTTGTACAAGTGGATAAATATAAATTTTTTTTTTTTCGTTTTATTTTTAGAGACTACATGAATCAGAGGTGGAAAATTTTGAGAAATACAAAATAGTATGGGGGAAAGGCAATCAGAAGAAAAAGTGTAAGTGCAAAGAGCAATCAATTGAATCATCATCAGGAAGTAGTACTGCATTTAAGCAAGCGAAACTTGTGTTTCGTACTTCTTCAACTTTAGACCAGACAAAATTTGACCAGCTAATTATGTAGTAAATGGCATGAGGTCTTTATCCACGGTGGAAGATCCCGATTTTAGAAATTTATTTATAAAAATGGATTTTGGTGTAAGTATTATGTCTCGCCGAACATTAGGTCGTAAATTAGATGACATGTATGTTAACATAAATTCTAAAGTGAAGGAAACAATTAAATTTCAAAACTATGTTTGTACTACTGCAGATATTTGGTCATCAAAAAGTAAAAGTTCTATGGGTGTCACCGCACATTGGATAGATGAACATTTGGAAAGACAGTCTGCAGCGTTAGCTTGTCAGCGAATTAAGGGGAGTCATACCTATGATAAATTGCAGAAACGTTATTTGACATCAATTCTGAATTTGGACTATCCTGCAACCAAATTATATCAACTGTAACAGATAATGGTTCAAATTTTGTAAAAGCGTTTAAAGATTTTGGTATCCGAAATTTTGATATAGATGAGGAAACAGTAAATGATATCAACTTTTGCAGAAATGTGGATGAAAATTTTGGAGAGGAACCGATTGAATTTCTAAAAATTAATCCTCTCATTTTACCAACGAAGTTGAATCGAGTGAAATTGAAGTATCATTGTCCAATCACATAAGATGTGCCAGCCGTACTCTAAGTTTAACTGCTACCACTGACGTGAATAAATTTATTAAAATATCATCAATTTCACGGCTTCATGAAACTGCCATCTCAAAATGCTCAATATTATGGAGATTATCAAGTAGACAGAAAACAGCAGAGATAATTGAAGAGGTTCTACATACTAAATTAAGTTATCTCGTTCCTACTCGGTGGAATTCTCTATTTCATGCTATATGCCAAATTTTGAAGCAAAAAGAAAAGCTCGATGTAAAAATTCTTTCAAAGTGATAGAAATAGAGTACATCGAAGAATATGTCCTCGTGCTCAAGCCTATTGCTATCGCTATAGATAGTCTCCAAGGAGAAAAAAATTGTTTTCTTGGTCAGTTGTTACCAACAATTTTTACTATTCAAACAAAACTAAAAGATATGAAAAATTTACAATAAACACTGTAATGGCTTGCGTTTGGCAATCATCGACAGTTTGGAAAAACGATGGAACTCTTATATCAACTTAGATAGTGAAGCTGACAGAGCTATTATAGCTGCTTGCAGTCATCCAATGTTTAGGATACGCTGGTTGCCGGCTCCTCTTCTCAACGAAAAAGCAAAAGAAATTCAAAATACTTTAGTAAATTTGGCATTGCCTTTGGTAAATCAGAGAGAAGAGTCTGATGAAAAGAATACAGGAACAGATGATGACTGGTTCATATATAATGATCGCATGCCATCTTCGTCAAGCTCTCAAAATTCTATCGAACTTGAAGTACTGCAGTTTTTAGCAGATAACTCAGTTGAACTCAAAATGTTGAACGCTTATTCTACAGTGAAGGAACTCTTCCGTAAGTTCAATACGAGTCTTCCTTCAAGTGCTCCAGTCGAAAGACTCTTTTCTTTTGCGAGCATTATAAATTCTCGAAAAAGAAATTTATTGAGTCTTCTCAATTTGAGAAATTGGTTCTTTTGAAGGCCAATCGTTATTTTCATAACATTTTACTCGTATGCTTAAAATGAAGCTGAATTATATCCAAGAAAATCTTTATATTTTTGTATACATTTTAACATTTTATCTGTAAGTATTCTTCGTTTATTGTATAAAACATATTCCATTATAGATTGATTAGTTTTCTTAATCTCTTTTTTACTTCTTTACTTTGATAATTTATAATTTCAAAGAATTTAATCAGTACTACAAAAACATCTTACATTTGCGTTTTGCAAACGTATATAAGAGGTCTACGCGGGCCGAAATTATTGGGTTCGATCAAGCCTTAGAAAGATATTTTAGCCGGGCCCATTCCTATTAAAAAATATAAATATATTAGCTCGACCCAGTATAAAAGTTAAAGATTCGACACATAGAAAAAATTTATAAACACAGCCCGGTATAAAAAGTAAAATCGCGGAATTGGCCCGGCCTGATAACAAAGGTCAAAGTTTGGCCTGGCCCTACTCGTAAAAAACTCCATTAGCCCGGACCAACTAAGTTCTCGAAAACAAATTTTTGTTGCGATATGGTAAAAATCGTCTTGTATGAGGAATTCTTACCAAAAGTACTTATTTCAGCTTATTTTCATGTTTATAGACTTGTTTTAAAAGCACCTTTGACTGCGATATTTATTTTTTAAATTAATCTTTATTTTTATCCAAATGTTTTAGTAATTAATTAATAATAGTGTTAATCTCTATTTCATGCCTTGGAAACTTAAAAATCTGAAAAATGCTATACAGTAGAATCTTCTAAGACAGATTCGCACAGGATAGAAGAAAAAATCAATTATAGATAGGTTCCCTTCTTAACAAGTACATAGTTTGTTCTAAATGTATTATGTTCTTTCACCTGTTATTAAATTCATTTGCATGACTCAAAACATTTGCCGTTTAGGCAGGATTTATAGACATATTCATTTTCAGAGTTTCTTTTACTGTACTTTAATTTTATTGCCCATAAATAAATTTACTATTCTTTAAAAATAATAAAATTAAAATTTTTAGTTTTAAAATCATAGCAACTTAAAAATGCATATGCTATTTGGAAACAGTTGTTGGGTCGGGCCAAATTTTACTGATTTTTACATAGGGCAGGGCAGGACGGGGTTAGCCAGTGATTTTCATAAGGGCTGGGTCAGGACCAATGCTAAAATTTTTGGCTTCTGCAAACGTCTAGGTCAAATCCAGTCCCAGTCCAGTCTGGAAGGAATAAGTGAGGCAAAGCCCGAGTCTGCAGAAAAATGTAAAGCCCAAATGCAAAAGAGTGTTGATGAAGCCCATCTGAGCCTATTCTTCAGAAAAAAAATAAACCGGATACCTGGGCCATAACAGAACGATTGAAGAGCAGGTCCGGCCGGCCCGAACGCCGTGAATAAATTTTGGTCTAACAACCAGACAGCTGACGGTGCTGGGCACGCTCCGTGCAAAATCTTATACACAAACTTTTTCAAAATTTCAGATGTATTTTGTATTTTAAATGTATTTTGTATTTGGAATATTTATTCGAAAAGTATTTTTATTTTGTATTTTAGGTTTAAAAACTAATGTATTTTGTATTGTATCAAAAATGACTTTTCGATGTATTTTGCCCAACTTCCATCCATATTGGAAAAAAAATTCAATTCAGACTCCGGCTGCCACCACCCACTACCGAGCCCAACAAGGGGATGCACATTCATGCACCAGTGCTAACCAGGGCCCATACGGTCACAAGACATTCCTATACCAGTCTCCAACCTTAACGAAATGGCTAGTAAATGCTCGCTCACTTGATCCCCAGCCAGTGACAAATGAGTTGACTTGCCGATAGATGCATACAGGACCAATATGCAACTCCCGTCTACCTGGAGCAGAGGCCCAAGCAGTATGTTGGCTTCCCTCAACTGCCAGGATCAGCCTTTAAAGAGTTGCCACACACGGCAAATACGTGGGAGGTTTACAATTTTTATGAATCGATATAGAGAGGATGATATCGGCTCATGCAGAATTGCCCTCACCTCCGAAGATGAAACCACAATGAGAGTGAAACAAGGAGAACAGAAAGACAAGAGAAATAAGAGGAAAAGGAAAAAAGAAAGATTGCTCAGGTGCCGGGGTTGCAAAGCCCATGAATACCTAAAGAAGGTATCCCCCTGGGGAGTCCATTTTTCGGATTGGCCGGAAGTTCTTTCTTTGTAAAATTCCTACTGTTCTTTTTGCAAAATTTCATAACATGCCCAAGTAGGCCACACTTAAAGCAAGTTCGTTCTTTGAAGTAGTACTCATTTTCGGCTTTGTTACGGAATATCAACTTGTTCTTTCTTTCGATTTCGGAAGCCAGCACTGTACTAGTACTGTCATGCAAACTGGGTACAGTCTGTACGATGACTAAGACGATGAAATTCGGTAATAAGTGCTTTTCGCACATTTTCTGAGGTTGGTTGGTTGGTTGTATAGGGTTTTATGGCGCAAAATCCCTTAGAGGACATGCTGCGCCAAAAAAAAGACTAAAAAAAAAAAAACACAATGTAAGTAAAAGACAGAAATCAGAAGAGCAATCTGGATGGGATACCCATCCAGATGTAGACATAGACGTGTAGAAGAGTAAATTTTTTTTTTTTTATTAAAAATAGTAGCGTAAAAAAGTTAAAAAATATTCAACGCAAGAGCATCCTGGATGGGGTTCCCATCCAGATGTCCCCAAAGTGTAAAAGATAAAACTAGGTCATGTAACCAATGAAACAATAAAAATCATATTTCAAAATAAAATCTCGCATGTTTTAAAAAGGTAAAGAGTGCCCCATGAGGTGTTTCCCCAATGAGGTTTGTCAAGATTGGTGATGATGAATTAAAGTAAGTTCTATACAGGTGCCGTAGGCCCGGACAGTCAGTTAAAACATGATGAATGGTCAAGTAATCAAAATGACAATGTGGACACATGGGTGGATCCTCCCGAAGTAAAAGGTGTTTATGAGTGATCCTTGAATGTCCAATTCTCAGACGGGTAAGAAGAACATCTGCTTTCCTTGGATAACTCGAAGCACAGGTCGTGATTGTTGGTTTAATGTGGTGCAGTTTATTATTACATTCTGAATCCCAACTTTCTTGCCAATTATTATGAATAAAGTGTTTTATGAGTAGTTTAACGTCTGAGAATGAAATTTTATGTTGTAACGGATTCAGAGCACGTTTTGCTGCCTCATCAGCCTTCTCATTTCCAGGGATACCCATGTGCCCAGGTACCCAGCAAAATAAAATTTGATAACCGCGTCTTGTCAGTTTATTATAAAGATCCAAGATGGCGGAGACAAAGGGGTGCTTATTAAATGATTTTATTGCATCAATAGAGCTTTTGGAGTCAGTATAAATGATGAAAAAAGTCTTATGATGATGAGAAATGTGCAACATGGCTCTCTCAATTGCAATTAATTCGGCCGTAAACACAGAAATAGAAGGGTGTAGCTGATAACTGAAAGTGGTATTATCAAAGAAAACACCACAACCAACATTATCTCTACACTTTGATCCATCAGTATAAATATCAGTATAGTTATTGTAATTAGAGCGGTGTGCAGCAAATAACTGTTGAAAGACAGTAGGTGCTAAGTTCTTTTTGTCATAATCTTTAAAAGGATGGAGGGTTGTAATATTATGAGTTTTCCAAGGTGGGAACTTGTGCAATGGGCATGGGCTCACCTCGATATTGCTTAGATTGCTATTGTTAATAGCGTTTCTCACTCTGACTCCAAATGATGGTATGCAGGATGGTCGGTGCTGATAAAGCATATCATTGTCTGTATTTAAAATATCTGTGTGAAGTGGATGATCATTGTGTGAAAGAATACGATAGTACAATTCTAATGAAAGCTTTTCCCGAATATGATGCAATGCTGGCTCATTACAGTCAACATACAGACTTAAAACTGGCGATGTACGAAATGCACCAGAGCAGACACGGAGTGCGCTATGGTGCACAGTGTCAAGTTTTTTAAGATTGGAAATGCAGGACGAACCATAGACCTGGCAGGCATAGTCAATTTTGGAACGTATAATAGAACGATAAATTTTAAGGAGAGAACCACGGTCTGCTCCCCAAGATGTGTTTGAAAGCACCTTAATTAAATTAAGGGATTGTTCACATTTTTTCCGCAACTGTAAAATATGTGGTAAGAAAGTAAGTTTTTTGTCAAAATACACGCCCAAAAAACGGACACAGTCAACAACACAAATTTGATAAGAACCAATAAAAATTTCAGGGTCTGGATGCAGATCCCTACGTCTACAGAAATGTACACAAGAAGTTTTGTCCTGAGATATAATAAAACCATTTTTATTTGTCCATTGAATAATACGGTTGATAGCTAACTGTAATTGCCTCTCAATAAAACGCATATCCTGTCCTTTACATAAAATTTTAAAATCATCAACATAGAGAGTACCCTGAACACATGGGGGCAACTGGTCAAGGATGCCATTTATCTTGATAGCAAAGAGGGTGACACTCAGAACACTACCCTGAGGTACACCCTCTTCTTGTATATAAAAACTGGAGAGCATCCCGCCAATTCGAACTTGAAAAATACGAATGGCGAGGAAATTCTTAATAAAAATTGGGAGGTTACCACGAAAGTCCAAGTTAAAAAGATCGCGAAGGATACCGTATCTCCATGTCTTGTCATATGCTTTCAGCATGTCAAAAAACACTGCGACCAGATGGTTTCTCTTTAAAAAAGCAGTCCGTATATGAGATTCTAAGAGAGTGAGGTTATCAATAGTGGACCTACCTCGTCGAAATCCGCTTTGGAAAGCTGCAAGGTAATTATTTGATTCTAAAATATGGACCAGACGGCAATTAATCATTTTTTCTAAAAGTTTGCAAAGGCAACTAGAGAGTGCGACACATTTTCTGAGGTGAAACTTGTATCATCTAACTCGTACAGCAGAATAACGACATTGTCATAATGTGAAGGCAATTGGTAAAGTATTTGATACGTGATTTCGTCATCAGGAACAGATTTTCTCCCCGATTCTACCCATCCAGACTGCACTTTTATCTAAAATCATTTATAGTCTGATTGTTTAGTTTTTACACTTCTTATTTATCTACACTTGTTGACTGTTTCTGGATGGGATATCTCATCCAGATTGCTGTTCTCATGCCTTTAATTTTCTTTTCAGTCTATTCTATTTGGCGCAGTATATCCCTTAAGGGAATTTGTGTCATTAAACATTATACAACCTACCAACCATCCCCCAATTCTAAATCTTGAGCAGATCTTGGAAGACAACTCAAAAATACTGACATTGATTCATTTTTCTTCAATTTAACATTCATAAAATCGGCACACAATGATGCAATTCAAGCACTCGTAGTCGGCTCAAAGTTCTGTTTTAGAACGTTCCAAGCAGCTGTGGCCGATTCACAGTCCATAGCCAGATTTTTTAATCCAATCGGCGATTTTACTCTCATCCGTTTCAGGTTTCTTTTCCGATCCTTCGACAAATCCGCAAAGTCCCATGTGCATCAACTACATTTTTATGTTGAATTTCCATTGCCGATAATTTACGCGATCCAATTTCTGTATTCGAAAAACGGAACTTTCTTCCCCGGAATTAATTTTTTTTTCTTTACGAAAAATGTTCTACAAAAGAAAAACAAAGCAGCGCAACCATGCTCTTGCTACCATATGTAGCAGACCTTCGAACACGCTTTCATTGAGTTTAGTTTTTGATCGGCGTTTCTGTCGAGGAGTGAAAATAATTCACATCCAAACTCAGAGAAACACAGCACGAAGAATACTTTATTTACAAGAATATACATAGAAAAATATGTAAAACAGACTCCCATTGGTTGGGATCAACATGTAAGAGGAGCTCTCATTGGTCTCCTTAAAGGCACAGGCAATAAGTCACATGACGTCACGCCTCGGAATCTGTGATCGTTGGAAGAGAAAATGAAACCAAGGATGACTTGTGGGAAAAACCATTTAGTCATTTACTGAGCTGCGATAGAGGTCCAAAATTAAGAGTGACCAAGTAGGAATTATAATTAAAATGACCATTAGTAAAAAAAATTTGCTTAATAAAATTTTAAAATTAAACACAAAATCAATAAAAAAATTTATAAGGTGGTTAAGGCTGATGGAGTCCTAACAATTTGTTAGTGTCGGGTTCCAATTTCATTCACATCAGTCTTAAATCGCCACATACGGTGATGTGCAGTCTGTTCCATTTCTTAGCCAGTAGTTCCATTTCTTAGCCAGTAAATTAGCTACTGCATTGAACCTACGCTCAGCTCAATACGATGATGAAAAGCAGTTAAAAAGTTCTTTGATCACAATTCAGGGTAGAGAGCTGGCATTGATTTCTTAAGCCAGAACTCTTGGTATTCACTTCCAAATTTTACTTTAAGTTTTCATTAGTTGTAAGTTCTACGAGTTCTAAATTTGAAGATTCTACTGTAACTGCATTTGCGAAAGTATCTAAAACCCAACTTGGTGTATTGTATTCATGTTTAAAATATACTGGAATCGCCCCAAACTCAGCATTAAGAACTTCCAAATTTTAGCAGTAAGTAATTAAATCTTCCTGTTTTGCAGAGAGTGCTGATAATGGGGGAAAATGGCTGTATTCATGTGTACCTAGATTTTGCATGAACAGAAGAAGTTTTCTCACAAAATTAGCTTTGACGTATTTTTAAAAATTAAATTCAATTCATCATCTTGCAATTGTATTTGACTTCATAAATATTTTAAACAGGTCTGCTTAATGTTTTCAAGGAAATTCAGTACTGAATCAAATATACTGAAAAAATTATTTAGACAAATACCTTTCGAGAGCCAACGAACTTCTGTGTGCAGCAGCAAGCGATTGTAATCTTTGTCATTTTCAATACAAAGGTGGCAAATTATTCTGTCATGGGCTCCCTTTAAAGACCTAAATAAAAATATTCAGTATTTTTATATAATGTTTTTACTTTCAAAATATTAAATACAAAATTTTATGTAATTTATAGTATTTTGATGGAAGAATGAAGAAAAAAATGTCAAGTTTTCTGCTTTGATTTATCTAAAGCATATTTCCTTTTTTACCATATTCTTCAATTGTACTTAAGGCTGGTCTCAAATCCAAAGGGTCAACTTTATGACGCAAGTTTTCATTTATTTTTGTTCGGAAAAGCATGGAATAGGCAGGTGTTGTTATTCAGAAACTATGTAATCGAAATACGTTTTCCAGTCTTTGGTAAACGTAAATGATCTTTCAGAAAATACCATCAGTTGGAGTTTTGAACCGAATTTCCAGACGTAAGGAGAAAATCAGCCAGAAAACCATAAAAAAATCATCAATTATGGATTATTTTATCCTAAAGAAAACAAGTGGGTAAGTGTGATAGCAGATCATGCAGAGGATTTCGTTTAATATCTTTTTCAAAACACTTTATCCTTAAATTAACAAATCAAAATTGTTAATAAAAAATTAATAATTCCTTGCATAAATGGCAGCACTATTATATTTAGGAATGCGTCCCTCTGAAAATTGTCCACTCCCATATTTCAATTTTTTATATATTATACAAAGTTTAAAACAAAACGGATATTTCTATCAAGAATTATCGCCTTACGTGTGCGTATATACATACGTACATACAGAACATGCGGGCACATTAGCTATCAAGCGTTGATAGCCTGGGAGCTAACAAATAAACGGTAATAAAAGCTAAATGATAATGCATGTAATTAATAAATAGACGTAAGCAAATGCATAAAGTTAAAAAAAAAAAAAATCAGATTAGCCATTTTTTTCACGGAGCCCTTGTTTGCTCTCTCTCTCTCTCTCCCCCCCCCCCCCCCCCCCCACACACACACACACACAAATTCAGCTCGCCTTAAATTCAAAAAATTCTTATTATGTGTTATGAACTATGCCAAAGTTTAAAATCGATCGGTTCCTTAGTTTTCCTAATTTTAACAAATTCTAGTCAATTGTCTATACGAAAAAGCATCCCTTTTATGTTTAAAAATCGATTTTTTCATAAACCGGAAATTTGTGGTCCGATTTTTTTTAAATTTAGATTTTACGAATCAGCGTACGAAATAACATCCGGATGCGAAAGAACCAAATTTGTAAAATCAATAGTTAAAAAAATCTGTACTGCGATTATGTTCAAACATTATAAGTGTTAACATAAATAGGGTTCTTACTGATTAATATTCTAAATAAATAGAACTATATTCCAACTATAATATTAATCTAAATAAATAAATAGCAAAAATTAATATTTTATGAAGAATTAAATAATAATGAATATGTAACATGGTTCATATACTCGAGAACAAATACTATTCCAGCATACTTTTAGATACGTGCATAAAAATGGCATAGAATGACACATAAGGAAAATAGTGACCACACTAATTATCTATTTCACAGAAATCTTATCAGATCTTTCATATATAATAAGAGATATATTAAGAGAACAGAGCTTTATTTTTTTCTTTAACTGAAAGAAAAAAAAAAGATATTTCATTCAATGATAAGAATTTATCATTACAAGAGTAGGAGTCAGGAATAAACTAAGTTAAAATTTAGGAATTCTGTACATCCATCAGGTGTCCTTTTGACGAAATTTGAGTTTTTACCGCGACCCTTTGGCAGAAAATTGCATTTTTCGCGATCTTATGATGAAATTTCGCGTTTTCCGCGATCTTTTGACAGAAATTTGCGTTTTTTCGCAATCGTTTGACTAAATTTGTGTTCTTTCCTCGATCTTTTAACGGAATTCGTGTTTTTTCCGTGATCCTGTGACAGAAATTTGCGTTTTTTGCGGCACCCCTGGGACGAAATTCACGTTTTTCCCGAGATCTTTTGACGAAATTCACGCTTTTACAGCGATCCTTTGGCAGAAATTTGCGTTTTTCGCTATTGTATGACGAAATTCCGCTTTTTTCCGCAATCCTTTTAGAGAAATTTGAGTTTTTTCGCGATCGTTTGACTAAATTCGTGTTTTTTCCTCGATCCTTTGACGAAATTCAAGCCTTTTCTGCGATTTTGTGACAGAAATTTACTTTTTTCCCCGCGCCCATGGAACGAAATTCATGTTTTTTCTGGAATTTTTGGATAAAATTCAAGTTTAAACAGCTATCTTTTGGCAGAAATTTACGGTTTTTTGGATCTTTTAACGAAATTCCGCATTTTTTCCGCAATCCTTTGACATAAATTTGCGTTTTTTCACGATCATTTGACATAAATTTGCATTTTTTTTTTTTTTGCGATCGTTTGACTAAATTTGCATTTTCCCCACAATCGTTTGACTAAATTCCGGTTCTTTCCACGATCCTTTGACTAAATTCGCGTTTTTCCGCGATTCTGTGACGGAAATTTGTATTTTTTCCACAACCCTAGGACGGAATTTATGTTTATGTCCAGGATCTTCTGACAAAATTTGTGTTTTTGCAGCGACCCTTTGGCTATAAATAACTGATTTTTTTGCGACCATTTGTCGAATTCACGATATTTTTTGTCAGAATTTTCGTACTTATTTATTTTTTTTTTTTTAAGGAAATACTTTTTTTTAAGTTGGCAAATTTATCTGCAAGGTCCAAAATAAATCTGCAATGCACGTCACGCACTTTCTGCTACCGGGCAAAAATGTAACTCTTATGCTTTCCGTGTCACTTGGCCCGCCGTGCAAAAAATGCAATTCTGGTTTTAATTACAAAGAATTAATTATCTTCGCTTCTGATTGTCGAAATTAAAAAATAAAGACATATTCTGAAAGAGGATGAAATTTTACATCGGATGGCATAAAAATCATAGCTCGAAAATCGATATTTAAATTTAGTCTTATATAAAAATTCTGAATTCTGAGTCTGTTTCTGACCGCAAGACCTGTTTTATATTCTCTGGTTATCGCCGGAAATTCAATTCATCAGACATCTGTCGCCTTCACAAATGAAGGAAAATAAAAGATTTTTTTCTCGATTTTTAACGAATTTCAAAGTTTTTATGGTACGATCGAGATAATTTTTAGAATTTCTGAAAGCTGATTTTCTTCCCCGTCTTGTGGTACTAATTTCGAATTTCTGGGATGAGTAGAAAAGAAATAAAAGCGCCTTAAAGCAATTACTAGTCCTTATCTGCCGTTAAAATGACACCCAGTTTTAATCGATGGAAGAGATAGTTTTTATAATTCGATAAAAAATTTATGCTTTTGTTGAATCATGAATGCCTTTCAGATCTTGTAATTGGGTTTTTTTAAATTAACAACGTCCATTAATTACTACTTTTTCAAATTTTTACGATTTGTCATTTGATGTGAGGTGTTCAGCTATAAGTATGCAAAATTTCAAGTCTCCAACATATATAGTTACGGGCACTGTGACAGACGGACAGACAGACGAGTGAGATGAATAGGGTTTCGTCAGATGAAGGAAACCCTAATGACAATAGCCAGAATCAAAAGATAGTAATCAAGAGATCTATCCCACATGTGCATTTAAATAGTTCTATGAAAATAAAAAAGGAAAAATAGTTCCACTTTTCTGAAAAATAGAGGAGAGGAAATATTCTTACTTGAGCTTTGACTACTGCATCAGAAATTACTTCTATGAACGTGAAGATGTTAATTCTGGTTATTTTGAATTATCCAATGCTTATGCCAGTTCGTGCGCAAAATAGCATATAAATGGTTAAATTAAAAAAAAATTGAAATACAAAGCTGGGCTTTAACTACAAAGCGATACAAAAACTGTAGGGGCAAAAGGTATTTGCCCTGTCCCTGAAAAACTAGGGGGTATGTGATCCCCACTTACCCTCACCAGATTACGCCCAAGGGTACAACCGGGTACAACGCGACATGTGCAAGACTCTAGTCCCTGTATGTACGCGAGAGAATGGAATGTGTGTGCATCTGTAATCTGTATATCCAGACGCCATGAGAATTTCCTTAGCTGACCAGTACTGGAATGACGCTACGAGTATATTCAAGGAGCGTCACTATAGTCGAGAGCCCTGAGGGCCAGGAAGTTCTTGTTTTGTGCTTATATTATCTTACGAAAAAGGACAATGGTCAGAGTCAAGACACAGTAATCGTGATATCTATTCCCACCTCTTCCCACACGTACACCCCTCCCCCCCCCCCCCCCCCCAAAAAAAAAAAAATCCCTGGAGATGAAGAGGAAAATAAGTTTTCTACTTTGTACAAAAAGGAAAAAAAAGGAGACGGAAAAAGAATCTCTTGAACTGTTATTATAGCAGAAGGTTTTGTCAAGACATAAGAAAAATTACTTATGTCAATGTGAAAACATTAATTCTGGCTGTTTTGATTTTGCTGTATCCAATTCTAGTTCAAACCCAAGATAGTAATATAAATTATTAAACTAAAGGGGTAAAAAAAAAGCGAAAAAGGAAATACAGAAATTTGAAAACAAGACAAAAAACTGGAGGGGCAAAATACATGTCTTGCCCCTGCTCTTAAGAAACTGGGGGGGCATATGCCCCCCCTTGCCCCCGCCAGATTATGCCCATGGTTTCTCTGGATGCTAACTTTCTATTTTCTCAAGTAACTTAACTTTTTTCTCTTTCTTCAATGTTTCCACTGATCTTATCAATAGCTTTTACATCCAATTTGCTCTTATCTTCATTGATCACTTTTGTATTGTACAATTCTACAGCTTGGTTGTTTCAAAAAACCTCACCGCTTTAGTAGGTACGTCTTCTGGTTTACACAATCGGCTTTTAAATAGAGATAAGTCAGTGGATGTCAATATACCTGTAGATAAGCTTATCAAAGCAGTAGCAAAAGCATTATCATCTCTTTGACGCATTATTTCTGTTAACTCAAAGCACTGAATTTTCATCCAAATTGGATTTATTCCAAGTATTTCACCATAATCATCATTTTGGGATGGTTCGAACACAAGAGTCTCCAACTGGTGGCAATTGATTGAAGTCACCCAGTACGATAAATGATTTTCCAGTGAAACTTTCACCACTTGTAAATATTTGCTGAAGCCAAAAATTTACAAATTGCAGCATCTTTGAACCAACCATACTTATCTCATCAATAATTATTAATTTAAGGTCAATCAGTTTCGATCACAAGCTATTGGCAGTGTCGGTATTAGAGGTGTAAATGCTTCTATGAATGTTTGATTAAAAGGCAACGCATTATTTCCATACGCAGCTTTCCCTGTAGGCGCACAATTACTTTGATAGGTACTATTTATGATTAATTGATTATATTTATAATGATAATTTTAGGTACTTTAATTGATTCCAAGTTAGTATCTGTTTTTTTTTAATTTTTATTAAAATAACGAAGAAGTGTTTGATGCAACGCTTCTATTAATCGTGATTTTACGTTTCCTCCGAGGACACAATCAGAAATGGCAAGTTTACTGCATTTGAAAGCATTGAGTATATGAAGCAGATATTCACGTTGTTTTTGATTTAAATTGACTAGCATACCAATGTACTCTTTTTCATTTATGATATTTGGAATAGGAAAAACTATCCCATCTTATCCCATAGAATGAGACGAATTATCTTGATAAGCAATTTCTTCGTTAATAGCACAATCTAAAATGTCTGCTGTGTCTTCTTTTATAATTTTTGAACGGTTTCTTTGGAGTTCATTATTATATTTTTGATATAAATGATCTGCATTACTCATAATGTAATTCTATATGTGCCATGGAATGAATAGTATTACCTGCTCTCTTATAAAATCTTCGGAATGAGTATGTCTGTTATAACGTACATATCGTATAATTTTTGCCTTAAATCTTTTAAACAAATATCCTGAATTTATTTTAAGGCGATGTGAGTTTTCCTCTTTAGTTGTAATATCTGTGTCATTCCCGTTGCTTGAACTAGTTCTTCGAATAGTTATACCATGCTGTAAAATAGGCCAGGCAAGCATTTTGTAGAGTATTAGGTCTTTGAGTATATTGGTCAATCAATGTTTTTTGGTAGTCATTAAGGATTTTGGAGGAAGACATTCAAGTGCTTTCTTAGGCTTTATCATGAGAATGCATTTTTCTGGTGCACTTGTATTAATAAAAACTCTCGAGAGAATTTTGAAAGAGGTAGTGGCAATGTATAAAATACAGTTTCTTGAGCTGTGAATTCACTTGCATTCAAAAATGTGTTTCCAAGGAGTTGCATCTTTTCTTTTATGGAATAATTACCCTTTCGAACTTCTGATAAAGCATCTCTGAATAGTATTGACAATCCTTGATTCGACTTGTTCAAATAATTATCAACATAATTGGCGCAAGAATAAACATAGAAAATGAATTGATTATCCATATTTCCTCGATGTAGCTCAAGCAGTACAGAGTTGAATACAATCATCATACACTGATCAACTTTTTGCTTGATCATAACTGTAAATCTCTTCAAACCGCTTCGAAATACATTTTATATAATTATTCAAATCAACATCACATTTTCAAAGAAACTCGTCTTGAGTCAATATTGCACAGTTTTTTTTAACAAGTTCTGTTAGAGTCTGAATATCATCTCTCTTCTTCCGCAGAGCTAAGGTCTTCTATCGAAAGCTAATTCAATGGAAGCAGAATCATTGTTCTATCAAGTGGGGAAAATGGAATATCAAATTGACATCTACCTTTATTATTTCCTTTCCTGCATGTAAATGTATGTTTATGCATTTGCAAATCAATCATATCATCGTCATGATTCAAATCAGCCGAAATGAAATTATCTATGGATGAGATTACATTATCATTGTCTTCTCCTGCTTCATATTTTGGAGCATTACGCAGCCAAAGTAATGAATGCCAGTGCGGGGATCCACGCTTTTGAAATTCACAACGAGTATAAAAGTCGATTACATAATGCTCATGGAAAACAGACTATCTCTGCTTTAATAAACTGAATAGTTGGTTCACGTGGTGATCAATGTAATGAACCACAGTGACAGGATCTGAACGAATTAATCGAACTTTTTCGCAATATTCCATTTGCTTGGCCATTGGTTATTGAAAGTTAATGAAAGTATTTTCAATAAGGGGTTACCATAGGGGGGGACCATGTTCTGTCGCCAAATACCGCCAAGTTTGTCACCAACTTGGCGATATATCGCCAAATTTCGCGGCCAAAATGAGTCTCCAAAAGTGACGCCAACTTGGCAATATTTCTAATATTTCGCCAAATTCCCATAGAATTCCATTGTAAACCTACTTGCTTATAGAAAATCAACAAGTTGAGATATTTTAATGCAACAAAAACTGACATTAGCTTAACGGATTATATTAAATTTTCCTTTGATGACCTAAGTAGGAATTGACTTTAAAAACAAAATGTTTATATTACTAAATTTAAAATTTTATAATGTGTATATTTATAATCTATAATAAGGTCAAGTACACATGATATAATGCTACAGCAAATGCGCCGTTAATATTACACAACTTTCCCAAGATTTTTGTTTTACCGATCTGAAACAAGCCGTTTTTACATTTGATGCGCATGTGTATAACTTATTTTTGGCAAAAGGTGAAATTTCCTCCCACATACATGCATAAAAACATGACCTAAATTCGCCATGTGTCATGTTGACTGATGACAGATTGTTAAAAGTAGAAATTATTTGTCCAATAATTTGAAACACTTAAAAAAAGATTATAGATTTCTCCTAAAAAAAAAAAAAGAAGTTGGTTTAAATCATGGTTAAAACCAATAGGTTTAAATCATGACAATCCTGATTTGTATATAATAAGTAAATACATTATAAAGGGTCATAATTTTATCCAGTAGAACTTATGAAAGTCCATAAACTTTAGATGTGAAAAACAAAAGATTTATTTATATACCTTACATTTTTCCTGTAATTTTCCTATATCATATTTACTTTTTGACAAATCAATTTCTTTTTTAGAAAGTTTTCTTGAAGAACAATAATTTTACTTTCAATTAACTCCTTATCAGCTTCTGCTGATCTATATCTAAAAGAAAATTTTAAGAACATACTTTTAACAACATTAATATAAACACTGTTATCTAGATCTAACAAATAAATAATTGTACAGTCGTGGTAAAAAAAAAAAAAAGTAAACATCCCTTACTAACTCTGCAAAAAATATCATAAAAGAAAGTTACTTGTACCACACGATTGGTGATAAAGTCTACTTTTAAATGATGTATATAAAATTTTCTTAGGGGCCATGTACATATTAAAATAAACCATAACTTTGTTTTTTCAATAGCAGTACACAATTCTGACAGCATAAATGAACTCTACATCCTTCCATTAACCTAAAAACAAATTTCTATGCAATTCGTACGATAAGTTCCCGAGAAATTAATTATTTTAAAATGAGCTTATTTTAGGGGCTGCATCCAAATTGAAGTTCGGTACTCGATTGTTGACTGCAAGAACACCCTTCTTGATCAAGGCATCTTAAGCACCAATCAAGTAGTCATTGAAGACTGCAAGATGACAGGGTAGCAGAGTTCGTAAATATCATATTTTCGAAAATATCAAAAATATCCGATATTTTGATATATATCCGATATTTTAATATATATCCTATATTTTGATATATATCCAATATTTTCGATATATATCCGATATTTTCAAAATAGTCAACTTTGCTGATAATAAATATTTTCAAGCATACTATTACATTAGAAACTAAAACATATTGCACTTAACATGAAAACTTAAAACAATATACTAAACACCTTTTTTTTTTTTTTTACTTAACAAAATTGAAGATGAACTAACTGAAAACTGAAACAATTTGATTTATGCACTTACATTAAAAAAAAAAAAAAAAAAAAAGCTATAGGATTCAGTATCAATTATCAAGAAAATCAGAAATTTAGAACAAAATTGAAGATCAACTATTTGAAAAGCGAAACAATTTGATTTATGCACTTACATTAAAAAAAAAAAAAAAAAATGCTGTGGGATTCAGTATCAACTATCAAGAAATCAAATTCATAAAACAAAATTTTAAATACATAATATTGTTTTAACTGAAAATTTTTAACATTTTTTTATTCCCTAACATGCTTGTACAGTTTAAACAAAACTAAATACCAGAACATATTCTTTTCTAATGAAGCTGTATATATATACAGTCAACTCAGTGAAATCCGCCGATGTATAATCTGCAAATGTATATTATTCGCACTACGCTTTGGAATGTAAACAATGAAAATTGTCATTAACAGTTAAACTCATAAGGTTAAATTTAGTAAATACTTTTTTTCGGTAATCAATTTTCCAATGAATAAATAATTAAATATAAATTGGATATAAATACTTAAATTTTCTTGAGTAACAAAATTTTATGTCTGTGCAAGAAATAAAAAGTGTTCATAGACTACAAAAAAAATAAATAAATAAATAAATAATAAAAAAAAATATATATATATATATATATGAGACAACAAACCAAAATTGATACTACCATTGTTGTGCCAATGTTTAAAATTTGTCTTGTATATGATTTAAATTTTCGGTACTTTTCGGTTAGCCGGGCGCCAGTGTTATATATACATATTTATATACATACATATATGTAGATATATATATAGATACATATACATATATTGTATATATACACATATATATATATATGCATGTATATATGTATATCTACATATATGTATGTATATAAATATGTATATATAACACTGGCGCCCGGCTAACCGAAAAGTACCAAATTTTCTTTAATCTTAGTTATTAAATATAATCAGCCAGTGTTGCATTATGTTTTTCTTCTTCATTGTAATTTTTGTGCAGTTGTTCTTAATTTATAGCCAGACTTTAAAAATATAAACTGTAAACAAAGGGATGATCTATAATCCGCAAAAATGTATAATCCACAAAATTCTTGGTCCCTAAGTGTGCAGATTTCACAGAGTTGACTGTATATATATATATATAACGGAGTATTTAAATTAGACAGTTTATTATTCAGTGTCTGTTCTGACTTAATTATGTCCCTCATAATCCACAGTTAAAAGTAAAAAATTCAAACATAAAGCTTGGAAAAGATATTTGTTTTCTTCTTCAGCTAAAAAAGTCACTATCAGAGACAAAAATTCATTATTTACTGAACAACACAGTCAACAACAGTTAGAAATTTCATTTGCATTTGTTTTGACTGAAAATATCAAAAATATCTTGCACAGTGATATTTTGAAAATAAATATCAAATATAGAAAAACATTGAAAATAGCACACATCTTGATATTTTGAAAATAAATATCAAAATAATATGAAAATATCAAAAATCTTGATATTTTCAAAATAAATATCGGATATATATCATGATATATATCGATTGATATATATCAACGAACCCTGCAGGGTAGCATGAGAAATTTCAAAATATCTAGTCACTTCTATCATAGACGACGCCCTTAAACCATCATTTTGCCATTTTTTTAGCATCATTGGAAAACTACTTGGAAGAAAAATGTGAAATTTTGGATTTCCATATAGCAGGACTTAGTAAATCTAAATCCATCCAAAAAATTGTAGGTTGCAATTCATAATCGAATATTAATTTCATAATTCATATCATAAAATTATAAAAATTGCAAATTCAACGTATTTATGTTTGGGTATTTTAGTATTATTGCTACACAAAAAATTAGCATATTAGGAGTATAATTTCAGGAGATATTAATAATGAAAATGTAATTTAACATTAGAAGCACTGAATTTTGAATATTTATAATTCAAAAACTTATCCTTCAAATAACTTGAAATTTGGTGTCTGGGCATAGTTTCAACCGAAGATTTGAAATATCTTGTTAAAATTGGATATTGCCATTGAAAAAAAATGAAGTTTGGGTTTGTTTTAATATGTAGATCGCCCCCTAAGCAAATTTTATATACATCATTTAAAAGCAGACTTTATTTCCAATCATTTGGTACCAGTAACTTTCTTGTACAAAAACATGTTGAGGAATTAGTAGGGAGTGTTTAAATTTTTTTTTCCACGACTGTACTTCAAATATTAATACAAAAAATATACATATAATATATAATATTACATTATATTATATTAAATAATTAATATTACATTATATTAAATAATTAATATTTGAATATAAAGTATAAAAAGTTAAACTTTAGCAGAAGGACTTAAAGAGATTATTATTAATAAAAGCTTGGTTCGAATTTCAGTAACTGGATTTCATATTTCATTACAAATGTTACTTTTCACAAAATGCCCCCCCCCCCTCAAAAAAAAATGCATCGACACCTTCAATTAACACAACGATTCAATATATATATATTTCAAACACAACTTAAATTTAAAATAAAAACAGAAACTTTCACTACCTCTAGGAAACAATTTGAATTGCTAGTTATCTTACAAAAACCAAATTTAACAAGCGAAAAAAGTTTCTTTTTTCTTTCAAACACACAGTCTTTAGTCTTTATGTTAAAGAAAAATTCCTGTGCTTGCTTGATTCATTGTAGATACCTCACTATATTAACATATGGCTACATTTACCAAATACATTTTGATGATGCATAGGAAAATTTTTGTGTACATTCAATATTTTTTCATGTAGGCATTTGCAATTTAGACATGATATTTGGTATCAAGATACTATACAGCAGAATGCAACGCATCATATATTCACAAACTATACTTGAATATATTTAAACTTCAGTTTTCAAAAAAAAAAAAGTTTCAGTGAGCTCACTCAAAAATAATATTTGGCCAAAAGCAAAAACACATGTGCACAAAATATAAAGTTACTACTTACGCAACACCTGTAACCTAATTTTTCAAAAGAAATTTGCATAATAAGACAAAAACTATGCATTACATATTACAACTCAATTTCCAACAACACGGACAGGACAAGCGTGACATTTCTAGATATAAAATAAGGGACTTACAGAAATAAAAAAAGATGCCCACAACAGGCCTTCCTGTGATCAGAACACTCACGAAGGCCACTATCCCCTGCAGGCCACTCTGGCAATTACATTTTCACCTCTGTTAGATGCTTCCTGAGGCTGCTCAGACCCCGGAGGATGAACCAACATGAGGTCTGACCACATTAAAGCAGGAATTAAGTTGTCCATGCCGTCGGAAATGAGAGTAATCTTTAAAACACAGCATCATAATGTGAAGGATCCTTCTGAAATAAAATTAAACCAAAGTACAGTCAGACATCGTTATCACGGCACTGGTTTTCACATCACTCTGCTTATTACGTCAGTTTTCCAAAATCCTGATTTTCTGTATATGATTTTAATATAAATAAACTCCGGATTTTACATCGTTGAATAAGTTTCAAGCCTGGATATCTCAACGGTTTAGGAAAGTTGTCCATTTTTCATAATCCATCTTATAAGCACGGAAATTAAGAGGTAAGAAATGGCTTAGCCAAATTTTTCACAAAAGTGTCTTAAAATACCCATTGAAGTAAATGAGAAATTTTACATCAATCCTTTATCTGAATAAATAAACCCCAGTCTATGCGTGATCTTTTTGTTCTCATCAGGCGGCGCTTCTTGTGGTTACACAGCACTTTTCATCCAACTGAAACTGAAGCATTGCATTGCATTCAAACAATCAGAAATTATCTAACATTCATTTCTGAAACAATGAATATTGATTATAATTCATCGTATAATATTGAAAAAATAACTGTAAGGAGCAGATCTAGGGATAAGCAAACCTTAATTCATCAATAGTTCATGTAACAATAAAAAAACGACTCATCATAAATCTGATTTTTATTCTTTTGAATTTTGTTTTTTTGTTTAATAATCATATTTTATTGCTTAAAACTGCACAAACGTTTATGAATTTAAACTTGTCTTAAATTAATTAAAAATACTGTTTTTTATAAACATTTTTCTCCAACTCCGTTTACCGCGACACTCTGCTTATGATGACACTTTTTTCTGGTCATTAGAGTGTCAGATAATGAGGTTCGATTATATAAACATGATGCAATTACTGTATGGGTAAAACCCGCCTAAAACTTGTTAAAAATAGTAGAGTCCTAACAGATGGTGTTTAAATATTGCACAGTGAGAGGTTGGCTGAAAAATATAGCTTGTAACACAGAGTACAGTATGGAAAAACTTTGATAAATATGGATAAGCAGCATGAGAATAAAAAACTGTGTTGAAAAAATATAACAGTCATAAGTTCTGATGAAATTCAGCTTTTATTTGAATATTAGAATCACAAACTTGAGATGAACTTGAATACAAATGAAGATACTAATAGCACACTTTTTTAAATTAATGATGGTTAAAATGATTTAAAAAAACATAATTGAAAATGACTAGAAGTTAACATTTACCAAGAGATACTTTGTGTAACGATGTTTTTCGACGTAATGAATCATTTATGCATTACCGGCAAACTGTTTGTTACCGGATGTAATCGATACGTGTTCAACTGTTACGCCTGTGAACTAACTGAAGCGTAAATGAACTTTTAAAACATTTTTTAAACTTTAAAGAAAACTTATTGTAAAGTAAAACTTGAATGATAAACTATTTAAAGGGTAAGTTAACTATTATCTTTAATAACGAAAGTGCTTCTAATAAAAGTAAAAGTTACATTTACTATTGTATGAAATGTAAACAAAGCAAAATGATCTTTCAACTAAAGATATAATATAACTCAATCATGAAAATGAATGAATATGAATAAAAGAATGAATGTATTAAGTGTATGTATATATGAGTGGGGTTTTTGAGCAATGAGACCAAATAACTGGCGATAATTTCTATCAATTACAACAGAAAACAAGTACTTAAGCATAAGATTCAAACATTAGCAAATACATTGAAATGTGCAAGTTTCCATATTCAAAAAGTTAAACTGCAGATGTTTAACTAACAAAAATTTAAACAAGCATCTTAATGCTTGATAAATAAGTTCAAAGGAAGGATTTTATTTTTTTTAATTAACTTTATTAAGACTTAAAATTGAAAATAGCCTTAATGAACCTACGTAAATCAGCTTTTGTAAGTGGTTTTGTAAAGACATCTGAAAGATTGGACTTACTAATAATGTGTTTAACTAGAAATATCTCTTGGTTTAATAAGTCACGTACAAAGAAAAGTTTAACGTCAATATGCTTAGTTCGGTAATTTTTTATGGGGAGTTTAATAAAATCTATAGCTGCCATGTTGTCAACTAATAACGTTGGTTTAGTTTGTGGAACTGTAAAAATGTGCTTATTGTAACATTCGGTGATAACATTTATTATTGTAACATTTGGACTGAACCAAAGAAGATCTTTGGTTGCTTCTGTTAAAGCCACAAACTCTGATTCATCGTAGACAAACATATTAACTTTTGTTTAAATGCTCTCCATATAATGGGAGCTTTGTCCAGCATAAGCAATTAACCACTCATAGATGTTCCATCATCGCGATTGGCTGCAAAATCTGCATCTGTATATCTGATAAGGTTAATTTAATTTGTAATATTATTTTGTATAGTTAACATACCCTAGAAGTTTTAAGAGACTGATTCAGTGAGCAATCCCCGGATTATTCTGGAACTGGCTGAATATGTTAACCGCATAGGCAATATCAGGTCATGATCTACTTTTGAAAAAGAAAACGCTTTTTAACATTGTTATTCGGACTTCTCGGTTCGGAGTTCTTCCTGATAATATTGCAAGCCGCTTCATAATCATCAAGTTTACTTACAAAATCTGAGACCTTCGTAAACTTAGGCAAGCCATCAATGAAATGTTCCCTTATTTCAGATGGTAATCTTTTCCTTATTTGGTCAATAACCAAAATGTTTTTTAAATCATCAAAGGTCAAAATGTGAAGACCTGTCAGCCATTGTTCCAAAAAATTAGTAATTTCAAATGAAAAATCTCGCCACGATGCTGCATTTTCCTTTCTATGCGAAAAGAATTTCTGTCGAAATTGTTCTGCACTCAGCTTAAATCTCTTTAGTAATAACTGTTTCACGTAATCATAATCATTAGACTGTTCCTCCTTTTCGCGACCTATTATGTTGACTATTTCCAACGGTAACAGACCTATCAATAAGTTACCCAATTTTCCTTTTCTACGCCCAGACGCTTGATTTGGCGTTCAAACAGTGTAAGGTAAATACTAATTTCTTCTTGATGGTTATACTTTGTAATTAATTTCAAAACATCGGGCTTTTAATCCCGCTACTTAGTATCGGTATTTCTGTTTTGTTTTTCGCGGCGATCTCTAATTCAAGTTTTTTAAACTCAAATTCGCATTTATTCTCTTCTAATTGTATTTTTTTGTCACTCTTCCCTTTCAACAACAATTCCGGCTAGAAGATTTTTTACAACATCTTCATTATAATCGCTCGATTTAATGATCATGTCCGAGAGTTGGGGCTTAGTAGAGCTTTCTGGTGCTTCTAATCCCAACTCTCGTACTACCCCTAAAAGGTTACCTTTTTGGCACATACTAAATGCGCCATTATTTTTATTTCCAGTTTAATATCAATTCTTTATAGCAACACAAACATATAAAAAGGAACTCACTTACTTTTACGGGAAAAATCCTTTCTTGAAAATATAAAACACAATAATAAATTTAAAAAAATAGCTTGTGCGAACTTGTACCACCACCGGTACATTCGCTGTATGTAAAATGAGTATATTTTTTCACATGTGTAAGGGAAAAAAACGAATCAAAGCTCACAACAAAATAAAAGCACAGTGAGCCAGAAAATAGCAAAACAGCCCACAAAAAATAAATCACTGGGCCGAAAAAATGATTCAATCACACTAAAAACAAAACAAAAAAGAAAAGCCCACAAAAATAAAGCACTAGGCTGGAAAATAAATTACACACGCGAAAAAACTGAGACTCACACAAAAAAACACAGTGAGCCATTCACACACGCAATCCTTCGGCCCGTGAAATTAAAAAAATCTACGGGCATTCCTTGCACACACTGTTTCACTTTTTTTTTCACTGAAGCCGGAGTGCACACACTGTCACCAGCGCCGAGAACTTTTTTTCCACTGGAGCCGGAGATAGATGAAAGAGTTCTTCCGTTCTTTGCAGCTCAAAATTAAAATCAGTCCAGGCGGAATGGTCTAGCTCAGATCAGCTCAGATCCTGGCAGTAGGTTTCATAAGTGCGTAACGGTCTAGCTCAGAATCTAGCAGGGCCCCCAAAAAATTGTGGGAGGAATTCCAGTCAAAAAGGGCAACAGGAACTAATGCTGTTAAACTCGTAAATATTTAATTAAACTTCTGAATTATTACAAAAATACAAATATTCATCTTGGCTATAATATATACTAGGACACAACATTTAGACATAATTAGACTGGACTTTGAGTTTTCCCAGCATCTGTTCTGGGTATTGTTTCGCCTCTACATGTAGAATAAAAATTGCATGTGTTGACAGCATATGTGAAACAGGGACTATCACCCTTAATTTGGCAATATTAATTTTGAAATCAGTTTGGTATTTTCTAATATTCCATAGAAACTTAATTTAGCAAGTTTTTAAAGGTTTTTTTAGAACGTTTGTTGTTCCTGCCAACCCCAGGTGGTAGTGGCAGTGGCACCGGCATAAAATATAGCCTGTGTAGGATTAGCAATTGTCACCATTGATTTGCAACCATTGCTTTTATAATTCCTTTATTATTTCCTGAGATTATATAGAAATCACATTTTAGGAATTTTTTAGAATTCTCTTTGCTTCCCAACTTTTAAATTTTGAATTTACTTTTGGCTGTTCTTATGAGGCCATTTATATTTTATAAGTAACTACCATGCCTTATTTAAAGTTTCTAGCATCGTTAGTATCATGTATTTATTTGACTATTACTTTTAATAATTTTTAAAATGTTCTAAATTTTTACTATTTTATTTTTAGTTTATTATTTTATTTAGCTTTTTTAAAATTTTACTATATTGTAAGTATTCATTATAATCGTGATTGCTACATTTGAATTACTGTTTAAAAAATGTAACGAAAGCAATGACCAGAAATCCCTAAAATCCTAAAATCCGCACAGCCTTTGGTCCCAAGCTGTGCAGATTTGAGGGAGTCTACTGTATTGAAATGCTATAACTAGCTCCCATTTTTTTTTAATGCCCTCTTATTAAATTTCATACCTTTAGTTTCTTTTTTAATTCTATAAAGATAATCTAAGAATCGAGAAAATTTTCGTTTACACCTTGACCAAAATCATAATTAATTGCTGTAAATAATCTGCATTTTTTAAATGGATTTTGTGCTTTTACAGCTGAAATAGTGTTAAAAGTAAAAATTATTTTTATCCAATAATTCAAAACAAATTACAAATAAAAGGAAAATAGATTTGTTCTAAAAAAACTTTTTTGAGAAAATAACTAGTTGGTTTAAACCATGGCAATCCTGTCAAAAAAACTATCATAATAGTAAATATTGTTTTATTGAATGATAGATTTTTTTTTTAATTAAACAGTTTTTTATTTAAAATATGTACTAAAATTTCCTGATAGTTATTTAACCATGGAAAGTCTGTCTTTAAATAAAGGGAAGATTATTAACCAAATATTATGGCGTGGATTTTCTGAATGAAAAACGCTCGCCACAAAATTGTAATCCAGAAGTGTCATCAAGTTTGCATTTGTTGAAAAGAAAGATCATATTTTCGAATTGGCTACAAAATCACCACCAAAAGTTTTTTGCCTTTTGATATTTATCTTTCTTTACTCAAGTTCTTTTCAAAAAGCACGGTTTTAGTTACAGGTGCATTCGGGGATTGCTTTAGAAGGGAGGAAGGGGCAAGGAACTGAAATCTAAAAGACTAAAAATCTACAAAGTATTTGGTTAAAATCCAAGAGATATCATTCATAGAAGCAATGAAAAAATCTAACAGAGTGAGTGCTAGAGATGAGATGGTCTCAGGCTCAATTTTTATAGCAGTTGGATTTGGACTCATTCTTTATGAAATAGAGATTTTTTATTCTTGTATAGAAAAGATAAAAATATTTTTTTTCCCCTTAAAAATTACTTATTTTATTTCAAGTCATTTTAATGCTATTTTGATCAGAATGAAGGGGAAACAGAAATCGTGTTTTTATTATTATTTGTGGTACATACACATAGTAGTTACAATACCATTTTAAAAGAAAATTTGAGATATTTTCAGATTTATTTCTGGTTATCACAGCAGCAAAATGTTGATTGCTAAAACTAAGTTTAGGGAAAATTTGGGAAAAAAACTATTTGACAAATTATTTCAATAATTGAAATTACACTTAAATCATTTTCACAATTTAAAATAAGTCAGAAAAAGTTCCAAAAGTTTTTGTTGTTGAGCGGGAGAAAATATTTGTTTTAAAACAGCCTTAAATATATATTCTTATTATTTATAACTAAAATTATGTTCATCGAAAAAAGGAAAAGAAAAATATTCAGTAATAAATCACTTCAATAATCGAGTACATGTTTAAAAATGATTGTCAGAAAGTTTTGTTGAGTGGGGAAAAATATTTTTTTTGTGCTTAAAAATATGCTTTTTACTCACTAACACATTTCAGAAGTATGTTTTTGGCCTCTGTGTTTTTGGAAACAGAGGTTCACAAGTGGAATCTTAAGGGGCTGTTCATTTCTTAAATAAAGTAAAAACCAAGGACAAAATTAAAATTGCATGCTTTGTGAAGGAGTAATAGATCATTCTATAATGAGCTATTTCCATTGACAAAACTGTAAGTTGTTGAGAAAATAATAAAGCAACAAAGTGGCATTAATTTTGCTCTTTTCAAATTCTGAATAAGTTGCATGTTCTCTGCTTATCAACCTGTTACGTGTACAATGATATGAAGTATCTTTGGCTCTTGTGAGAAAATGCCCTCATACGAAGGTAGAACACGTTGCCACTTGGAGGGAAAAAAACGAAACAGCAGGCTGCTATATGCTGCGTAAATATAATTGAGAAAATTGTAATAAGGAAATAATTCAATATTTTCTAGACGAACTAAAACATTTAAAGTCAAATTATCTTTCTTTATTCTTTAAATGCTTATGGTCATATCCCGCCTTTTTCTTATATCTCAAAAAGAACGATATATATAACGAAGATCTGTTCTATGAAGAGGTAAATAACATTTCTTTACTAATTTCTTCATTTTACGACTGCAACGTACATTTTTTTACAGCATAAACAAAATCTTCAGATCTCAGAGATCCATCGAAATTAATAATCAGTATAAATAAGATAAAAAGCAAACATTCATAAATGAAAAATAGTATTTTCTGACATATTATTTACAGACGCATTTTCATTCGTAAATGTATAACATTTGCTAATTTAATGTAAATACCAAGAAATCAAACAGTGTTTCTGAATTTCTTACAAATGAAAGTGATCTTTCAGAAAATATTGCCATGTATAACATTTTAACACAATTTTAAAGATATGCTGTCACTGAAAGATTATCATCAGGGAATAGACAATTATACTTCAAGAATGTACTATAGTTAAATTTTAAAATATTCAATTCTTATGTTTAACAGCCTAAAAGTTCCAACCAATTCAGATAAAAATGATTTCACGATTTTTTCAGAAAGAAGTGCATTATTGAACAATGAAAGTTTAAAATCTGAGAACACTTTTAATATAAAAGCTATGGAATATGCAAAATTGTTAAACCATTAAAATTACTATTTAAAAAAATATATGGGTTTATTGGGCCTTTGTCGGTTTCTTGAGCCTGACACCTGGCGTCTCATTCATAGCTTCATTGTGCAGAGGTTTAGATTTTCTAGATGCCGGCCCCTTCCCTGCACTTAGATAAGAATTCCTCGACAGTTTTGAACAAAATAAATTATTTTTTTATGAGCAAATCAATTTACAAAGTAGATTATTGAGTTATAATTTTATAACTGAGTGAAAAAGTATCCAGATCAGGAAGTGAATCAGGGGCCTTTGGCTAAAGCTACCAATGCTCTGCCAATTGAGCTATTCTGAACAAACCTGGCAGCTACAATTCACTCAGATAACATTTTGATTAGAACGAAAACAATTCCCAAGTAAGTCAAGTGTAATTATGTATCCAGCATTTATTTAGAGTTCCATCACCTGTTTTTTTTAGGTTGAGCTGTTTCAGATAACAAATAAGATGATCTTATCAAAAGGTTAAGCGAGTGAATTGTGGCCAGTGCTTAATTTGTGTTGAATATGAGTCTGAATTTACTGGAGCTTTAAATACTGCGCTTCAGAGCCCAGCGTAACAGTGCTTCCAGAAAAATAAGAATTAATGTATTGTAACAGGAATTTTTAAGGAGAAAACATGAATTGCAGTCAAAAAATTAAAGATGACCACTGAATGCTTATAAAAGTATGTTTAAAAAAAACTATTTTTACTTAATATGTAAATAATCATAAGTAAATATAATTCTAAGTAGGGAATTTATAGAGAAAAAATTAATAAGAATATAATTTAACGTTTTCTAAACGAAATAAAACATTTAAAGTCAAATTATCTTTCTGAATTCTTTAATGCTTTCTTTATGCTCTGATTAGCTATATAATTTTACTGTGAGAACGAGAGCTAGAAGGAGTCGAGATTCAGACTTAGAACACGGACTAAAATGTTGCAATATCTCTGGCTAATGAGACAGGCCGTGCCCTTCTAATGTTTTATAGGCAGACGGCCTACTTTGATATGTTCAACTTAAATATTATATCCATATTGTAAATATAATCATTCATGTGTAACCAAGAAGTCATTAAAATTTTGTTATTAAGCTATGAAGAAGACTCTTAGATGTCATATGCCATTTTCATACATTTTAAACTTGTTGTCTCGAATCACAAACACATTTTCCCTACATAATTTTTTTTTACAAAAAAAGAAAAGAAAAGCAGTTGATAGTATAATTTTTGCACCCGCTGAATTTCCAAATACCAAACCATATGCATGTTTATTTCTCTTTCGACAGTTCAGTTTTTTAAAAATATATGATTATTAACTCTTTGAAAAAAAATCATTTTTGAAAATTCCTTTTGAAGAATTTAGTTTATGTGCATTTGCCCACATGGCTTCAAAAACATTCTATTTTTGAATTGTTTAAATCAATTAAACTTTATAAATTAATATATGAATCTTACTTTGAAATAATTGATATCCTCATTTTCATCACAGATGTGAAAGAAATTGTCTAAACTTTGATGATATCTTGTTAAAACTTTTCTGTGAAGACTTAATTTTATGGCAATACAGCCTAGAAAGTTCTTGTCTAGAAATGGTTGCCTCATCTTAGTTAAATCATAGGGAGATAAATTTTTATTTTCATAAATGGTCCAAGTTATAAAAAATTGATAAATTGCTTCACCTAAATATACAAGTCTTTGGTTGCAGTCATTAATATCATTCTTAAATGAGCTGTTGGTTAGCGCTTGTAGAAGTAATTGTTTTTTACTAAATTTATATTTTATTTCATTTTCAGTATCTTGAAGTATATCTTTGAAGCTTGTAATATCAACTTTTGTCATATCTTCTTCATCTATTTCAGGTGGGAAGTAGTCAATTCTCATTTTATGTGGTGATGTCTCTATGCCTATTTTACTTATGAAATATAAAGCCACTTCTTGTCCTCCCACTATCAAGTAAATACCTATCAGGCTTTCTACAGAATCTGCAACACATTTGTCCGCAATGATTTGCATTGATGTGGTAACTATCAAGTCCATAACTTAGTGGTATCCACTTGTTATCATAGACACACTTTTTAATTTAGCTTTTTCTAGAAAATTGTAATGCTTCACTCTCTCCATTAGGATCTAAACCTCCTTTATCAAGATGGGGGTTTTCGAAATAGATTTTTGATGAAATTATGTATTGGAGGTAGGAATCACTCAGAAATTCGCTTCTTTCTAAATTAATTTCATTTTGTGCACAAGCTAGTGTAAGAGACATTAATATTGCAAATAGGCATGGATTTAGATTTTGTATTCTGGGTTTCTTTGAAAAGGCCATTATTTTGCCTTCAACTTTAGTTATGTCATTTGATTGAAGTTCTGGGGTTTTGTATTGAATTCCTAATCTTTGTGTCCCATTACTGATTTTCTTGTTTACTGTGCCTAAATTTATATAAGCCCAGTTGTCTACTACTTTTATCTGACCATCTATTGAATTAATTAGTGATCTTCTGAGATCATCACTCTTTAAAAGACTATTAAGTCTATATAATGTTGCAGGTAACATTAAGGATTTAATTAAAAATTTAGAATCAAAGGGATGCATCTGTCCTCCATTTCATCACATGTCTCCAAAAAAGTATCCAGATTCATTGGATTTCTGCTCTGTAAACACTGGTGAAGATCCACTCCAACAGCTAAGCTTCTTAAAAATGTCTGTTCAGATAGGGTGTTCTAGCTCTTGTTAATGCACCTGCTGTTAAATATTTCTCTTTGATGAACAAATTTCTTGTGATGAGGTACTGATAAACAGCTTCTCCTACATAAAGAAGTTTCACCTAAGATTCTGTGATACCATCGTTTGTCACGAATGTGGGATGGGAAAGAGCTGTTAAAAGCAAGCTCTGTTGTCTAAATCGATAGTTTGAACTTTATAAATGACATCAATGAATTCATTCAAAAATATGTTCTTCAATTTCTTTTGTATTGATTTCAGGTGGGAAATCATCAAATATGCCAGGGTTTTTGTTTAATACTGGGTTAAATTTCCCAATTAATTCCATTGAATTTAATAGTTTTAATCCACAGTTTTCTCCACCTGCTGTTAAAAATATTTCTATTAAGCTTTCAACGCTGTCAGCTATGTCTTTATCATAAATAAGCTGTTTTTCTGACATTTGTTCTGACATTTTTACTTCAAAAGATCTGCTGATGAGAAATTCAACAATGTTTTTCGTTGCATCTTTTTCTAATAAATGTAGATTTTTTACTATATCTATCCTTAGCCTGTGTAATGTGCCTTTATCAAACGTAGAATTTTCTAAATAAAGGACAATCGATATAACATATTGGAGATAGTAATCTCCAAGAAATTCTGTCTTTTCTAAACTCGATTCATCAGATGCTCTTTCTAATGTAATTGAATGCAATGTGGAAAATGGACAAGGGTCCAGATGTTCTGTATTTGGTGTTTGTAAAAAGTCGATTATTTTGTTTTGTACAGCATTTATATCGTTTGAGGGTAGGGTTGGTCTATTGTACAAGGTCTGGCTATTAATTTCCAGGACTCATGGAATAACTCTTAAGAAAAAAAGGATAAACACATAGCCATTTAATATGATTTAAAGTAATCCCCATCAGCCGTAATGCACGTCTGCTTGGCTGTACAAATTTCAGAAAGAAGTTTTAAAGTTCTCTTTTGGAATGCTCTTTAATAGTGACGTTACAGTTTTCCTGATGGCTTTGAAATCTTGTTCCCTTCAGCGAATTTTTCAGCTTAGGAAACAGGAAAAAGTCTGCAGGTGCTAGGTCTGGAGAGTATGGTGGATGCTGCATCTGAGCGACACCATGCTGGGCTAAGAATCACCTCACAGATAACGCAATGGAACAAATCTTGCATTTGCCTAGGTCTTACGTCAAAATTCGCCAAAACGTCTCTTTGTCCATGTTCAATTCATTGGCGAGTACTCAAATAGTCAATCGACGATCACATTTCACTATATAGTGAACTTTTTGAATTGTTTCCTGTGTGCGTAAGGACTGCGGCCGACCTGTGTGGGGATCATCTTCGACACTTTTGTACCCGTCCCGAAAGCGTTTAAACAATTCAAAAGTTCTTGAGCGGGATAATATTTCCTCGGCGTAAACTTGCTTTAACATTTCGTTGGTTTCCACAGCTGTCTTTCCCAATTTTAAGCAAAATTTAATTCTTTGCTCCATTTTCACTTCGACAACAGGAATTTAAGAGCTACGTTTTAATGTGCCTTTCCACGAGAACCACTTACTTCAGAATGGCGCCGAGTACGCTGTACATGCGCAAGAAAACGCTCTTCAATATGCAACCATTAGTGCCATCTTCCGGCTTTTCGCTCTCGTACAGATATGTCAGTCCTGGAAATTAATAGCCGGACCTTGTATATAATGTTAAATTTTTTAGTAGTTTCTTTCAGTGCCTCATTGACAGCTCCAAAGTGAGCTGCTGCCCAATAATTCACGCTGTTTATCCCAAGATTCAGGAGGGATCTTTTTAGGTCTTCCCTTACTAAGAGTGAATTAAGGCGGTGAAGAATTGTTGGTAAGAACAAAACTTTCAATAAAAATATTGATTTAAAGGCATGTACTGTGCTTGTATGTAGAATGAGAATGAGCCTGGAATTTGTTTTTTGTATTTTTTGATAAGCCACACACTTATCTTCTCACGTATTTTATGAAATCCCAGTCAATGTCATATGAGATGTCACCTAACACAGAAAGAAATAAGGAGTAAATAGTGGCATTTTTAGTAAATTATTTCAAATGCTATGAAAAATAAAGTTTATAAACAATTGAAGAAGGGTATATGCCATGGGCAGAGGGGATACCCAGTGAGTATATGTTATAGTCAGGGATGCAAAAAATGTTTTTACTCCCAGCATTTCATGAAAATTTTACCAAAATTTTATGAAATATGTTATAAGCTCTCGTAAATTCTGTATTACCATAGTTATGGAAAATTTTGCAATATACAAGTCACATTTTTAAAAACCTATAGACAGAACTTGTAACATGTCTAGTTATTGGAAAGGCAAATTAAGTTAATGCATTTAAGTTATAATATAATTCTTATGCCCCCAATAGCAGAATTTTCAATGTCCATCTGCAGCAAACCAAAATTTATCTGTGACCCAACAATACTGAACCAAGCTACTATCTTAAATATTTATAGTAAGCAATAAAATAAGCAAAAATTGCATTTTACAAAGAAAATTAATAAGAAATATACAATAACTTTTAAAAGAAAGCAAATTAAGAGATTATCAGATTTTAGGTTTCTGGGTCATTCCATGTCAAATCAACGTGGGATCTGGACCTCAGCATCTCACATTTCCATAATTTTTGGTTTATAGTTTGTATCCATGAAGAACCGTAATTTCCGGCCTATAATCCACAGTCGCATTTTTTTAGCCCTTTAAAAAATCGGCAGATAATCGGCATTGGCACATTACTCATTGTTTCAACATTCCAAAGTACTACTAATAAACCACCTCCCTATTTATTTAGTTGCTCTATTTAAGTCATAATTATAAAAATTATATTACCAAAAAAAATATAAATAATTATAAAATAATGGACTTTACACATGTAATGTCAGCCGCGGATAAACTGAAAAAAAAAAACACCAATAAGCGTGAAGAGCATTTTAACACTGCTTCCCCTTCATCCAATAAGCACTCTTTTTCGGATGGTATTTCCCCACAGAGGCAGTGCCTGATTTACGGCAGGGTATTCGGGGCATGGGCCCAGGGCCCTTGATTTTCAGGAGCCGCTGAAGGTTATTCAGTTATTGTCCAAAATCTGATCTAGTTTTAATATTTAATGGAATTTTACAGTTCATTTTACACTCTACTGTGTTATATTGCATTTTATAACTTTGTATATAATGTCTGAAACATCCATTTATAATTACTTTATTATAGTGAATATTTTCTTTTATCTCTATCACTTTAAAAATATACTGTATTCTTAATTCTTATTTAATCCTGTTTGTGCTCTCATCAGATTGTTTGGGGGTTGGTGAGCGTAGCTTGCAGGCAGTAGAGCCCCCTAATACTTAAAAAAAAATTGTAGCTTGGTGTTGTCGAAAATTTATTATTAGTTGTTGCATACTCTATCAGTCCAGATATATAGACTTGTATAGGAAAAGATAATCAACACCACACAAATTGTTATAAAACGTCTACTCATTTAAATTTCATAATTGTGAAATAATTATTTAAAAGTAAATTAGTGATTAACATATTAAATTTTTTAATGGATATTTTAAAGCAATCATTAAAGTCAGTAAGGTTTTTGTTAGTAAGTACCGTAATTTCCGGTAGATAAGCCGCCATGGCGTATAAGCCGCACACGGGAAAATTCGGTAATAAAAGAAAAAAATCGGCAGAAACGCCGCACCACCGTATACGCCGCACACAAAAAAAAATAAATAAACATAAAATCCATAGAAACACTGCATTCTTTTCATTTAGGAATCAAAATATTAACCTTGAAATAATAATCTAAAAAGATATAAAACTAAAATCTTACCTTAAACGTCCTGTAAAAGATTTTCATTATTTTTAATAACAGATTCACCATGAAACTTAACACATTTAATATTAACACATATTAGAAATTTAATGCATATTTAATATTGATAATGCGTAATATTACAGATAAAAAAAATCAATTAAATCCATCAAACTCCGATTGTTCACTTTCTGAATTAAACAGTTGTAAGATATCATCATCTAAAGCATCGGGTTCGTCGATATCACTGAGTTCGTCATCACTCTCCTCAGGCTGCGATTCTGGAAATTCAGCATTAGTGATAATGTTAGATTGTTTGAATCCTGAAACAATAATTGAACTTTTCTCTTCTTTCCAGGAATCAGCAACCCATTTCGCTACTTCCTCGTACGTAGCTTTTCGCATATAACCGCTTTTAGTAAAGGAATGGGTTCCACCGCGCATCCATTCTTCCCAATGTTTACGCATTTCATATTTAAAAGCACAATTTATTGTGATATCTAGAGGCTGTAAGATTTTGGTAAGGCCTCCTGGGATGACTGCAACAGTTGCCGAAGCCTTTTTGCATGCAGATTTTACCGGATCAGTAATATGAGCACGCATAGAGTCAAAAATTAAAAGTCCGCGTGGTTTAAAAAAAGAGCCTTTTCTTTTCTGCCATACTTCCTTCAACCAGTCCAAAAATATTTCCTGGGACATCCATCCCTTTTCATTCGCCCGAATTACTACATCGGACGGGAAATTTCCTTTTGGCAAAGTTTTCCTTTTGAAAATCAATAAAGGCCGGAGTTTATCTCCGTTTGCTGCACACGCTAGCACGCATGTAAATGAATTTTTTTCATTTCCCGTCGTGATGAGAGAGACTGTCTTTTCTCCTTTCACAGACACAGTTCTGTTCGGGGGGGGAATCGAACGTAAGGGGAACCTCATCTATGTTAATGATAGATTCTGGAGTAATTTTTTCTTCAGTTATTTTCTTATGCACATATTCTAAAAAAGAATTCTTCTTTTCCTGCCAGTCCGCTGGCAAAGCTTGTCCAACAGTAGTTTTGACTCTGACAGATAATTTTTTTCGCCTTATAAAGCTGTAGCACCAATGAGGTCCGCCTTTAAAATTTGTCAGTCCCATTTGTTGGGAAATTAACTTAGCTTGCATCCGAATTCGTACGGTTGAAACTGGTAAGTTTTTTTCTCGTTGCTCTTTTACCCACTTTTCTAAGTTAATCTCTAAAACAGGCCACGATACTTTTCCGCCCCGGCAAGCTCTTTTCTGCCTTGGCATTTTTTGTAGAACATCCTTTTCTTTTCGCCATCTACGAACACAGCGTTCATCTATATCATTTTCGCTTGCAGCTCCTCTGTTACCGATAGCTTCTGCTCTGTCGCATACCATTAATTTAAAATTTGAAGTGTAACTTTTACGCTTCGCAGACATTCTTCCTTTTCGTATTTTGAGCTGGAAAAAAAAAAATCAAACTTTATAGTAAAATAGAGAAAATTGAAAAGTTATAAGATAAGCAGATATGGGTCAAGAACGCAAGGAAAAAAACTAGCAAAGCAAATGCTAACCTTCTCTCAAGTTAATAGCCAATCAAAGCATTGGAAATAAGTGGAACTTTCCATTTTATTGTTTAGGGGGAATTGAAACATATGAAGGGCAGTGAGTGAGTGAGTTTTTCTCTGGAATCGGCGAGAATATTCTCGCTTAGACGGAAGCTCAGAAGAACCAATCACGGTGAACAAGAGGAGAGGCTACACGACGTCGAAGTGTCGAAGGGCGAAACTTTACCATCAGTGGACTTTGATAGGTGGCTCGCGAACTGAACTTCCAAGCTGCTAAGCTCCTCTCGCCTCTCCGATGCATGGTAAAGGTGCTCTTTGAACTTCCGCACACATCGTACGTTTGTTCAGCGCCGTTTACTACAGATGTTTAAAATAAAATAATAAATTTGCAGTTATGCTGTTAACAACTTTTAATTCAAATAAAACGTATATAAAATGTTAATTTATGATTTTCTAAATTATAAATTTAAATTGCTATAGGTAATTATTTACACTGAAAAAAAAAATTGCCGCGTATACGCCGCTTCTTCGTATAAGCCGCAAGTAGCAAAATTTTACTTTTGAAATCGTATACGCTGCGGCTTATCTACCGGAAATTACGGTACCTTTTTTTTTTTCATCTTTTTTCTCAATCCCCATGTAAGTATCTGTGCAAGGGGACCCCTGTAAGCATCTGGGCCCAGGGCAGGGTTGGGTTTCTTGAAGAAAAAACCAGTTTCTTCCAGGACAGTGGAAGAAACTGGAAGAAGTGGAAAAAACTGGAAGAAACTAACAGATGCTCAAAATTAAAGTATATTAACTATGTAAAAGAATCAAACTCAAAGTATAATTATATGAAATATAAATTGGAAGTTTTAATTAATATTAAAAATATTATTTTTGGAAAAATAAGTTTTTTTTAATAATAAATTTCAGGTTCAGCAGACATTTAGAGGTGATGGATTTTACAACTTCAGAGGTAGAGGGATGTTTTTTTTTATTAATTATGCCATTTATATAAAAAGAGAAAAAGATTACTTACAAATTCTTTATTTTTCATATAAAAATACATTATTTTTATATAAAAAGGCATTTTTAAACTGCACAGCACAGTAAATAAACAAATTTGTAATTATTTATATTAGCATCTAGCATGCATATCTCAATGCTGATTTTAAAAGACTAATGTTCTAAAAATATCAATGGGCATGTCAAAATACTTTTAAAACTTTCTTGAAGTTCAGTAAATGATCCATACTATTTACTACTAGATTCAAAAGTTTAAATATTTAAAAAATATGCTGGTTAAATTGAAATGGATGACATTTAATTGATTTTGTGTTTTTTGGATAAAATTTCTTTTCTTCATTTAACCATTGGTTGAAAAGCTTTAGGTTTAGACAGGTGTCGTGTGTGATCTTGGCTAAAATACAGATGTAATTATTAATTTACGTAAAGTTATAAGAAGACATTTACTGTAATTTACAAAGTTGAACTGATAGGGTAAATTCTTATAGAATAACAGTTCTTCCACTTGGAAGAAACCTATTTCTTCCGGCTGGTTTTTTCCACTTTGGAAGAAACTTGCCAACCCTGCCAGAAAAAAAAAAAAAAATTGCATGAAAACTTACACTTATGATAATGTGGGAAAAAAATTATATAGTACTGCAAACAGTATCATTAAGGGTGTTCTATTTTTTTGTTTTATTTGTGTCATTTAAATTTGTTTATATTATCTCTATCATTTTATTATGCATTCAAATAATTTAATAAAAAGCACTCTATGTTGGTTAAAATCCATCTGCTCTATACTCAATATTTGAAAGGACTTCATTCAATTATTCTGATGTGATTGATACATTGCTGGACAAATATTCATTTATAACACTCTATTCATTATTGCTCTCACATTTATAATATTAAAATTTTGAATTGATTTTTCATAAGTATTTTATTATAAATGGGTTTTGCAACATTTATCGATTTTTTTAATTTATGTATTTATTTTTTTAAAACCTTTATTAAATTGAACCAAGATCTCTTAAATAAAAAAGCCACAGTTTAAAGAAAATTATCCAAATTAAAATTACTACCAGGTGAGTATACTAAGAAATACTTCTATTTTGATTTTTTTTTTTACAATAATACGTGAATTACATTTCATAATATAAATATTTATATCCCAAATTTTTACTGCAGAATAATACTGTTTTTAAAATATTCTTACTCCGCATCTCTAATTTATATATATATATATTTATACACTCATTTTCATTTCTACTTACTCGAAATTTTCAGATTCAGATGGGTAAGAAACAAATGACATTTTTTATTCTCCAATGAATTTGCTATACCTTGCAATATAGCTAATTATTACTGATCATTGGTACTGTCACATCATGAAAATTAATTCAAATGCCAACTTTGGTGTCATTTTCTAATATAATTACTGTTCTAAGATATTTAAGGTTGGGATTTTTTTAGAACATTTTTTCCGGAATATTTCATTTTTTGAAGTAGTAATAAAAATAGCTGTAGGTTGAAAATGATTTTGTGCATGTGTTGCAATGTAGAAAGTTTAGGTTTAACAGCAGTTTTAAAATTATTTTCTGTTAATGATTAAGAATCAAATCATTATGTAAATAAAAAATAAGGACTAAAAAGTTTGCTTATCAAATATGTAGTTTGTAGATGTATTTTACAAAAAATACTAATTTGTTATTAAAAAAAAAAAAGTGAGTGTGCCCCTCGTTTCTCTGAAGTGTGCCCTTGTCGTAAAAATGCACCCAACTAAAAATATTTCAACTTCTGGCCAGTGACTGTTAATTAAAATCCTTACTTTCAATTTTATCACTTTTTTTTAATCAAAGAAAAAGGAAAAGACACTTTTATGGACCACACAGGATGAACTTGGCATTTTTTCCCAAAATGCCGTTTTTGAGGATTATTACCAATCTGAAACTACAAGATAAACAACCATAGTGATGTTATTGAAGCTTTAAAAAAAGTTAATGTTTAAAATTTTAAAAGTGATCATCATATTTCAAAACAAACATTTTCTTGTAGTTTCATGGTTACAATCAATTTTAATAGCCTGAGAGCTAATGTACCCGCAGGTTCTGTATGTACTACGAAATGCAATAACTCTATAGAAATATCCGATTTGCTTCAATTTTTTTTTTCTAATTTTATTCTGAAAAGGCACTTTTCTTATTAGTTTTGGGATTTTATTGCTTACGCATAAAGGGGGAAACAGGGGCCTAACCTCCCCCCCACCTAATTTAGATAAATATAGGTTTTTCATTCAGAATTATTAGATTTGCTTCAAATTTGATGTACGTTTTTTTTTTTTATAAAACACTTCATTGATTAGATTTGGGAGTTCATTGGGTAAGTATAAAAGGGGGCTAGTCACACCCACCACACACAATTTAGATAAATTGGTTTTTCATGCAGAATTACCCGATTTACTTCAAAATTTTTTACTAGGTTAACGGAGTTTTCCTGATTAGATTTGGAGGTTCACTTGTTAAATATAAAGGGTGAAATGTGGGAGCTAATACTCCCTTTAATTTAGCAAAATGGGTTTTTCATAGAGAATTACCCGATTTACTTCAAATTTTGTACACAGGTTTATTCTGATAAAGCATTTCATTGATTAGATTTGGAATTTCATTGGTATAGTATAAAGGAAGGGTTAATCTCAGTAAATTTATTTTTTTGAGGGGCATTATCCTTAGAAATATGAGTATAATACTGTACAATTACTGTGAATAGCCTGTGAGCTGAATGCCATCAGTTTAACTGGGCAATTTTCTTGTTTTTTTTTTTTTTTTAAATCACAATTCATGGACTGTCAAAGATAAAACTTTTCAGAGGCTCTTTATGAGTTCATGGTATATATATACAGTAGACTTCCTCAAATCCGCAAAGCTTGGGACCAGAGGTTGTGCGGATTTTAGAATTTTGTGGATTTCTGGTCATTGCTTTGTTTACATTTCTTAACACTAGAACGCCCACTACCATTTTCCCCCTAGAACGCCCGCAGGAGTCGCTTCGACTCCTGTCTGTTTCATAAGAGAAAAAATAAACGAAACGCATAGAAATGAATTGAAGAGTGTAAATATAATATTTATATTTGAATTTAAGATTCATATATATATTTTACAATTGAAAGGACAATATTTATATACGCATTTTTAAGAAATTGGAGAATATTTTCAAAGGAAATTCTCACAGAATCGTTTCGAATTTTCAATCTGAAATGCAGTTTTTGCAAGTGTAGTCAGTTTTGGCCAAGCATTTTCCACAAACCATTTTCTTGCATGTTATGCAATCATTGAAAGTCATGTTGCCTTTACATAGTTTTACTTCGCATTTTCTTCTCTTTAGGGATTTTGTTTCAGATGATGTATCAGCGAGTCTTTTTCTTGTTGGTTTATTTTTAGCAGATGTATAATTTTGACGCAATTCATCTGCTAATAACTGAATAAATGCTTGTCTGCTTATTTTGTTTCTCCGGTAACTTCTTTATAAATGATCCAGGCATTTATTGCTGCTAAATCTAAGAGATTGTAAAAAGTATGCACAGGCCATCTTCTGGAGGGCGCCTTTACGGAATATTTCCTAGCCATTTGATCAATAACGTCAACACCACACTTAGTTTCATTATAAAATCTAACAGTTTCTGGGGTTTTCTTTTCGTTGTTTTCAATATCAATGAATGGGTGGAGAGTGCTAAGAATAATAACATTTTTCTTTCTCTTTCCTTGATACACGGTTAGAGTAGTACCGTTTTCTTCGTGTTTTAGAAATTTTGTTTCGTATAATTTATCTTTCGAATCTTTAAAAGTTTTTGGAATTTCTCTCCTAGTTTTTTTCATAGTGCCTACTAAACTAGTAAATTTCTTTTTCAGTTGTTCAGCCAAACGTAGTGACCTGAAATAATTATCAACCGTGACGTTAATGCCTTTGTTTAGAAATGGCTGCATCAATCGCATAACTACATATTCTGATAAAGTTTTTTCTGAAGGCCGTTTTTCACATTTGCCTAAATAAGGGAACGCATTCAGTAAGTACTTTGTTCGAAGGTCTACTGCAAGCCAAAACTTTTGTCCGTATTTATCCGGTTTTGAAGGTATGAATTGCGTGAAAGGACAACGCGTTTTGCTTGGAAATAATTGTTCATCTATTGTTATGTTTTCACCAGGCTTGAAACAGGCAATACAGTTTTCAGTGAATCTATTCCATATATCAGATATCACTCCAAGTTTATCTGTTTTTAAGCGTATAGATGTGGTAGATTTCAAATCGAATCTCAAAAAGCGTAAAATTTCACAAAACCTATTTCTTCCCATAGTTTCAGTGCAAAAATTCAAACCCCATGAGTTTGACCACAAAGAATGTATATCAATTCCATTTGCACCACATGCACCTCGGGCATACAAAATTCCAATAAAGGCATACAGCTCGTCTAATGTAACTGTCCAGTTATCGGTTTCAAGAACACGTCTTGCCTCTGTTTATGTGCATCTTTGTATTTGTTCCAGCATTTTTTTATCTACAAATAACAGCCATGCACTCAAAACGCTTTCAGATTTCATGAATTTCTTAGCATAAATAGTTGATCCAGTAGTCTGACATATGATATTTTGCTTCGGATATCTTCCAGAAATTTTCTTATTTGCACAAATTTTCCATTGTGTGCCATCTGGAGCGACATGAATTCCATCTCTTTCAGATGCAATAATTAGCACATCTTCATTTGTATCGGAATCTGATGAAGAATTATTTCCAATACTAATTTCGTTTTCATTTTCTGATAACTCACCACCTTCAGATTCATTATCTGAAAGCTCTCGTAATAGAGCAGTTATTTCGTCCGGTGTTAGAAATTTTTTCCGTGACATTGTTTTATTTCTAATAAAAAGGAAAAACGGAGTTGCTTAGCTATGATGAAACACAATACTGATAAAAATTGAAACAAAAATTCAATTCGAATGATACAAAGAATTTCGCAAGCAGTACGCAATCATTTCAGCAGTTCGAATGATACAAAGAATTTCGCAAGCAGTACGCAATCATTTCAGCAGGTGCATGGAACGAACCATTTTTCTCAGCAAAAGGGGTGTAGAGAAAAGAGGAGCAAAAACATTTACTTTCCTGATAACAGATAAAAATATTATGAATCCCAAGGTCATGTTACGCAAAAATAATGAAAGCATTTTACAAATCTTACTTTGGAGTCGATTCGACTCCGTTGGGCGTTCTAGGGGTTAATGCCTCATTATCAATTTATTAAATGTGCAAATAATTTATAAATTTCAGAATAAATAGAGATTATAAAAATAATAAAAGTCAAGGAAGCGGAGGAAAAAAAATAAAAATTTCTCAGAGATATGGGTGTTTTAGGAGTATTTGGAGTCGAAACGACTCCATCGGGCGTTCTAGTGTTAAACAGTAATTTGAATGTAATTAATAATGCAATCGAAATTATAATGAATATTTACAGTAAAATATTAAAATAATTAAATAATAAACTAAAATAATAAAAAATTAGATAATTTTTTTAAATTATTAAAATATTAAAAGCAAAGGGCAAGTAAATAATCAATAATGTATAACTAAATATTCATTACAAAGATAGGATGCATTTTTCCTAAATTATTCAATGAAACTTTCCTCATAAAGGTACACTACTAATTCAAATCAAAATTATAAAATAAGGAAGTTTTATTTCAGATTTATCCAGACTTAATAACTCATCCTTAATCCAGACTAAAAAAAACTTGATTGATGCATAAATATGTTTGGCAAAAAGATTGTGATTACCAGTGATGCCAGCAATATCTTGATTTTTTTCAGAAGTAAATTTATTCTTCCTTCATGAAAGAGCACAAATTCAGCAATATTAACAAAAAATACAAATTAAAATATATATAGAATTGATATAAAATTTAAAAAGTCAAATTTTGTCCCTACATCTGAACTGAAAGTTTCATTGTTTACATCTGTAAATTATGTGTGGATTTTAGAGAGTTGCAGATTTTAGGGTTGCGGATTCGAGGGAGTCTACTTTATATATATAACCATTAAATAAACATTACCGACCACCAACAAAAACTGTGAAATTATGAATAAAATGACGTTAACAAATACAGTTCCTCCCCAACACACTTAACATAGATTCCAAAAACATAGTAAAAAACAGCAGAAATTGAATAACAGAAATTGAATAACAGAAATGAAAAAAATATATATACCAGATGATATATACCAGATGTCAGGAAAAATATTTTTATCGCAATTTTCTAAAATAATCATAATGTGTTTGGGTTTCTCCATTTCTTTCATGCTTTGCTATTTTTCACACCAAAGTAAATATTCAACTTCAATAGTTCATTCCGGTACTCAGTCATCATAAAAGATGGTAAGTTTTTCCAACAATTTGATTTTTGATGGGTTAACATTTTTTGGAGGAAGAACATCAAAATCCTCCAAAATGCTTCTATTCTTCCTAAAAGTATCAACAAGACCAGAAATAAATGTATCAAAGCAAGGAAGAAACATCACTCTTCTAAAATATTCTTCAGGATTCTCATGAGATGGATTATCCCTTTTTGTTTGTTGGCCACATTGGCGAGGAGCTGTGATAATTATTTGAAAATTTTCTCTAGCTAAGGATTCTTCCTTCCCGAATAGGTCAGAAAATTTTTGAATGTCAGTCTCCTGTTCCTTGTTTGCTGGCTGACAGAAACTTTGTGGAAATGAAATGACATTGCTTTGGACCAGAAGACAAATCACAATCAGGTTTTTCAAGCGGCAATGTTATGTTGAAGAAAAATTCAAAAATAACCAATGCAACAATATACTTTTTTTTTAAATCCAAAAATTCGCCAAAGAAACTGGAATCGTCAGCCTCATAATTAGAGCTGGATGGGTTTTTCATATACTGAGCAATCCTTACAAATTTCAAATTTCTTTGAAACTGAAGTGCAGTGGGAACTGGCTGCTTCGCTCGTATTGAAGAAAAAAAATTTCAAAACAATCTTGCGTGAAGCGACTCGTAAGTAAAAATGAAAGTTTTGACTGTGCAGGAAATATTCTTGCATATCCAGAATAGCTGCGTATGCCAACTTAACTCCACTCTGCACAGGATCCATGCACCACCATTAGGGCCAATCTTTAATGATGAAATCATGTTATCAAAGCCTTTTATACATTGGATGGCTTCAGTGTATGCAACCAGATTTGCTTCACTTAAGGCAACAACTGGGTGGCTTGATGTCATCAATGTTAACCAACGGTTTACCGTTTGGATGAACCAAGCAGTTGTTTTGTGGCTGTCTAGAGATTTATCTTTAGAAACAAGGTACTGCATAGCTGCACTTAAAGAATAATTGAAGATTCTTTTAGCAGTCGAAACCTTCATTTTGTTGAAGTGCCCTGCTTCTAAATCTTCATCATTTAATTTATATTCGAGCTTTAAATCCATATGTTCCTGCAATTTCATTGTATGCTATATGCTTAATATCAATGCAGTCAGAACTTAGTCCATATATTTGGAAAATTGAAGAAGATATTTTAACTCTGTGGGTAAGCAGCATGTTACGCAAATTATACCTCAAATAGTGAATTTACACACTTTCATGTTTCCTGGAGAAGTTTATTTTGTCACTTATCAGAGCGCTCTGTGGTTCTCTAAAGCCTATCAACTTAATTTTGATTCAACCCCCAGGGGGATACCTTCTTTAGGTGTTCACGGGCTTCGCAACCCCGGGCACCTAAGCATACAAGATTTTTGTCTTGGTTTCTCAATTTGGGAAATAGGTTTCTGCAAATTGCATGTAGATGGAATAGAAGTTTGTTCAGTCTGATGATCGGATGACTTTTTTGATAGATTTGAAGATTTTTGAGAATGATTAATTTGGTTGGTTGGTTGGTTGTATGGGGTTTTATGGCGCAAAATCCCTTAAGGGACATGCTGCGCCAAAAAAGTAGACTAAAACATCAAAAAAGTGAGAGATAGAAAAATGACAAAATAAAGGAACAATGAGAAGAGCAATCTGGATGGGGTAGTCAAACAAGTGTAGAAAAGACTAACTTTTAAATACTAAAAAACAGTAGAGTAAAAACATAAGAGTAAGTCAATAAAAAGTCTGACCCCTTCCAGATATCACAAAAATGATTAATTTGGTATACAATTTTAACAGGTTCTGAGGAGGGTTGCCAGCATTTACTACCACAACTAACATCACGGGTTTCTCTATATGAAGTGGTTGTTCACTGTGCTTTAGCTGAGTTACTTGGTGGAAAGGGAGTGTCGGTCTGGGTGGTTATGTGCCTTACAGGCTTTGATTGTTCTTTAAGTATACTAGGGTAAGGTACCCCAACAGACAGGGTCCTGGATTCCACAAGTTTACAGGCTTCAGGGTACGAAAGTTTTTGAGTAATCTTAACGAGAATTTCCTTTTGACGGATCCAATTAGGACAAGAACGAGAGTATGACGTATGATCACCTTTACAATTTGTGCAGTGTTCTGATTTATATCACAAGTTTTACCGTCATGGCCAACTTCTGCACAAAGTGCACAGGTAACAGTGCCACGACAGTTAGTATTGGTATGGCCATAACGCTGGCATTTAAAACAACGGAGAGGATTAGGGATATAAAGCCTGACAGGACAGTTTAGATAGCCAGCTTTAATTCTAGTATGTAAAATATGGCTATTGAAAGTGAGAATAATGTGTTTTGTAGGAAGAATTTGTCCATTTCGACAGATAGTGATACGACGAACATCTATGATTTTTGATTGCTTAAATTAGATAGACGTTCATCTTTTGTGGAAAATAAAAGATTTGGTTCAGATATTACAACACGGCAAGTAACCTTAAATACATATGAATTTGAATATTTCCAACTGAGCAAAAAAATGCCCAGGCTGGGAATCGAACCCAGATCCTTGGCTTACAAGGCCAATGCTTTTCCGTTTAAGCTAACTGGGCCGACAACCAGCCCGCATATTTCGCTCAGAAAACCTTATTGGTAATAACATCTGGTCTGTCATGTAGACAGCTCAACAGAATAAACCGCAGGTAAATGTGTTAAAATAATAGTTCATCTACGTATCTATCGTTTATATGGAGTTCCATTTACCTGCGGTTTATTCTGTTGAGCTGTCTACATGACAGACCAGATGTTATTACCAATAAGGTTTTCTGAGTGAAATATGCGGGCTGGTTGTCGGCCCTGTTAGCTTAAACAGAAAAGCATTGGCCTTGTAAGCCAAGGATCTGGGTTCGATTCCCAGCCTGGGCATTTTTTCGCTCAGTTGGAAATATTCAAATTCGTATGATAACTTTACCAATCAGTTTGATTGTGTTAAAATAATAGTTAACCTTAAATACAACCCATGGTGTTATATCAGAACCAGAACTTCTGTTCACTACAAAAGAAGAACTTTTAACAAATTTAAAAGAACAAGATATCACAGATTGATTGATTAGGGTTTAATAGTAATATAGTACTGTATAGTACTATATTACTGTATTATAGTATTTATTCTTAAATTTTGATGGCTTTAAAGAAACAATGTATGAAATTGTACGGGAAAAACCTGCTTAACCCTTACACGGGTAGTGGGAATATGCTTCCCACTTCATTTTTATTCAAAATTGATAGATTCGCACCAGAATGTTTATTAAAATATTTTGTTTTTATAATGCACGTGGTAAAACGTCTTTTCTTATTTTCAAATCCATTTGTTTCTAGATTCTGGTGGCAGTCTATATTTTCAACATTTCAGCCACAGAATTGCTTTGCCCTGGTAAGGGTTAACAATTATTAAAAATAGCAGAGTCCTGACAGATGGTATTTAAATAATGCACAGTGAGAGCCAGTTGAAAAATATAACTTGTAACTCAGAGTATAGGATGAAAAAACTTTGATAAATATGGAAGAGCAGCATGAGAGTAAAAACTGTGTAGAAAAAATATAATAGTCATAAGTTCCGATGAAATTGAGCTTTTATTTAAATATTTGAATCCCAGACTTGAGATGACTTTGTTTACATATGCAGATTCTAACAACATACTTCTTAAAAATATGATGGTTAAAACGATTTAAAAATAACAGTTGAAAATGACTAGAAGTTAACTATATTAAAAGACACTTTGTGCAAAGCTGCTTTAATGTAATGAATCATTTATGCACCTCTGGTAAACTAAAACTTTATAACTTGAGAAAAAGAAAATAACAACTTTATCTAAATAGCGAAAAAAAAACACATCCCCGGCAATGATTGATCATTACCGCTTCATGAGTCATTCAACAAGTCATTCAACAATTTTCAATCAGACGTGCGTCTGTGCTGGAATAAAATCCGACCGAGGTATAAATACTATCTGATTGAAGACACGTACCAGGGAAACGACTATTCGCTAGAATGTTCCCGGAAGTAACGTGAACACAAAACTTTATGAATAATTAACTTTATCAACGAATCAGCTGATTCGTGATATGTCACCATCTGGTGCCGATACGGCAAACCGACTAATTTGATGATTACTTCGACTATGCCGTAATCAATGTGTGTTCAACTGTTACGCCTGCGAACTAACTGAAACGTAAATGAACTAACTGTCCTAATGAGCTCCTAATAAAAGTAAAAGTTACATTTACTATTGTATGAAATGTAAACAAAGCAAAACAATCTTTCAACTAAAGATATAATAAAACTCAATTACTTTCGTGCTATGTTCTGTGGTATGGATAAAGATAAAAGAGACAATAAAATTTCAAATATTAGCGGAACGTGTATGAGTGAAATTTTATGCTACATATATATAAATGATATTTCTGTGACTGAAATGAATATAAAGGATCTTCTCATAGCAGCTGACTACTTATTACTGAAGGATTTATATTTAAAGCAAAATGTTAAAAATTATATAACAAAAGCTAACTGTTTGAAACTGTGCCATGCAGCGTACGAACTCAATGATAATGATATTCTTCAAAATTGTTTCACATTCATTCACAGGAAATATGAAGAAATTTTCCAAAATCAGAAAGATGATCTTATTAATTTTCCAGAGGAGCTTTTGAATTGTATTTTAAGCAGTCGAAATTTAAATGTTGAAAGTGAACGAACAGTTTGGCAATCCATTATTTACTGGGCAGAAGAATGTATTGAATCTCGATTAAAAAGTGTGCCAAGACTTCTTTCTACAATAGCTATTGATGAAAAGCTCGCGACAGAAATTATAAATCACGATATTCTTAATCATCATATGAAATCTCTGAATAGCATTCAATCTTTTAATGTTTTTGGCAGCCATTGTGATCTTCTTAGAAGTTTTTTGAAGAAATATTCAAATGAGTTTTCTTTACAAAACTTCAGAATTCCTCGAAAACTTAATATCATTTCCAAGTATACGAAAGAGTATGGCGAACAAGAGACATGTGACATTTTCGTTTCTTATGATGAAACTCTTAGTTTATGCCGCAAAATAACTCATGTAGATTTTGAACCGGAATATTTAAAAATGGTAGAAAATGACCTTTATATCTTTGAAAAATATGGGCCCAGGTGTGTGAAGGTTAATCTGAAGACAATGGAGTTCGAGCCTATGAGAAATGTTAGATACTACGTTCATGCAATTCTTGCTATAGAAAATTGCATATATATGTTAGGGGTAAATATTGAAGGAACATATAATATGACGGTATACAATATTGTAGAAAACAGTTTTGCTCCTGTTGGACCTTTAAACAATATCCGCTATGGTTCAGCAGTGACCATGGGTCAAAATATGTTTGTCGTTGGAGTGTCATCAAATTCGGATGGCATGATTATGCAGATGCTTAATCCAGTTACTCATGAGTGGATTTCTTTATCTTCACCTAAGATGTTTCGCTTACGATTTGAACTAGTTGCATTTAAAAATAAAATGTATTTGATAGGAGGTTTGAATGCTTTTCACGAAGCTGTTTTAGATGTAGAAGTTTATAATCATGGAACAAATGAATGGAATGAGGTACAGGCTTTGCCTTTTACTTATGCATATGAGGTTCCGATAGTGTTAAACGACCAGTTGTTTCTATACGATTTAGAAACTATGTTGGAGAAGGATGAATCTACCCCAACAGCTGTAAGATGGAATGAAACAAAAGAATGTTGGGATAGAGTAGAACATTCAAGTTTTCCGGAAAAGTTGTCTCAATATAGATTTTGCATCATAGATGATACTGAAACAATCAAATATTTTACTAAAGAAAACAGGAAGAATAATGTTAATATTCATATATGTGCTTTTAATTGTTTGTAATTTGATAATGGCACAGATGTCATATACGCACCACGCTGGCGGTATTTTTAAAAAAAATCTTACTCTTGAATTGCCAGTTAAATATATATTTTTAAAAAGGGAGTAAAAATAAATTTAAAAAAAGTTTAATTAATAACTATAGAACAAAACAATTTATATAATTTTAAAAAAGATAATAAAAGGTAAAAAAGTATTACCACAATATCCTAGTTACCCTTTTCAAATAAAATAACGATAGTTTGGCGCCACTTACGTACTCCGGTGCGTAAATTACAATGGTTGTAGAAAAAAATCGGGCCAATGTGGTGTGTATATAACATCTTTGGCGTTTACAGACATTTTATATTTATATCTGTCTACTTTTTTTGACTAAATAAAGAACATTAGGTTCTTTACAATTAAGTAGGAATTGACTTTAAAAACAAATTTTTTATATTACTTGTTATATATTAGATATCCAGTCAAAAGTAGGATGTCAAAAAGAAAATATTTTTTCCGTAGCCGAAAAGGCAGAAATTATTGAAAAATCCAAAGTTTATAAAGGATCTAAAGTTGGTCTCGCAAAATCATTTGGCATCGCTTATTCCGTGTTAAAAACCATCCTAAAACAAGAGGTCTCTGTGGAATTAAAATCTGAAACACTGGGAAATTTGTCAAAAAACATTGAAAACCTCTCCTTTTGAAGAACTAGAAAAGATTTTGTTCGAGTGGTTTAAACAAGCTCGTGGAGCCAAAATTCCAATCAGTGGTTCAATTTTGAAAGAAAAGGCGCTGGAAATTTCTTCTCGATTTAAATGCAGAATTTCGCAGCATCCAACGGTTGGATCGACCGATTCACGAAGAGGCATAATTTGTCTTACAAGTTTATTTGTGGTGAATCAGATGGAGAAAATACTGCAGCCTTTGAGGAGTGGATGGAAAAAAATGTTGCCTTCTCTTGTGTGTAATTATTCAAAAAAGACATCTTTAACGCTGATGACATTGATTTGTTTTTTTAATCTCTTCCTGATAGAACATACACCGTGAAAGGAGAATAGTGTCATGGTGGGAAGCTATAAAAAATGCAATTAACAGCTTTGTTATGTACGAATGCAAACGGAACTGAGAGCTAACACCCTTAACACTCTCCAAGAAGCCCTGATGCTTCAAAAACATCAAAAGTTTACCTACAGATTATAATGCCAACCAGTCTGCATGGATGAAGATTTTGCAAGAAAATTGGATAAAAAAATGCGCTTGCCAGAGAGAAAAAGAATTTTATTCGTAGACCAGTGCTCTGCTCATCCTGATCTAAACTTAAAAAATGTGGGTATTGAATTTTTCCCACCCAACTGTATCAGTTTACTTCAACCTTGTGTTGGGAATAATCAGATCCTTCAAAATGAATTATAGGAAGCAACTCGTAAGAAAAGCCCTTTTTTCCCTTGATTCTGGTGAGTTTCAAGATGCTTGGCTTCCCTTATAGTTAGTTCTTACCCCTTCTGTAATTGTTCTATTAAATATTCCCGCAATACCGTTCATTTCCAGAGAATACAGGTTCGTTCTTTCCACTCGAATACCCTGTTTTTTCAGATTTTCCTCAAAGTAATTCCTTATTCTCTTTATGTCTCTCCAGTTCTGTTTGATATTGTTTGAAATACTAAAATGCCTCATTTTTGTGTTTTAGAAAATAAACAGTAGAAAATCTAGAAAAATCATCATTTACAATCATGAAACAATCAATTATCGTCAAATTTCCATAGACTCCCACTGCAATGCAATAGGCTTTACTTGCTTGCAGAAAATCAACAAATTGAGATATTTCAATGCAACAAAAACTAATATTAGCTTATTAATAGAGCTTAATTGAATTATTTACATTATTTTTAAGTACAACAATATTTACAATATTCGTTACACTATATATATAATTTTACACATATATGTTGGCGAAGAAAAGGCGGCGAAATGAAAATTTCAGAAGAGAGGAGATTTATATGATAACATTATTTACTGTAACCGCAAATTAGCGACAAGCGGGTTTTTTCCAAGTGGAATCTAAAAATTGAATGCATAGAAAAAAAAATGGTAAATTTGTTATCATTACGTACGCAATGGTAAAAACATAAATTGAACATTAGTAAATTTGAGTGGCAATAACACATGATAACAACATCAGAATGTAATAAATAAGTCCACTAAAATAAAAAAAAAATTATTTTATTATTATGGAAGCTGCTGAGAAGAAATTTAAAGAGATTTTTGAGACTGGTAGGTATTCTATTCTTTCACAGTTATCGGATGAAGGTTAGTTACATATGACGGTTGTACATTTGAAATCCATAAAGTAATTTTGGCAAGTTGCAGCGACTACTTTCGTGCTATGTTCTGTGGTATGGGTAAAGATAAAAGAGACAATAAAATTTCAAATATTAGCGGAACGTGTATGAGTGAAATTTTATGCTACATATATATAAATGATATTTCTGTGACTGAAATGAATATAAAGGATCTTCTCATAGCAGCTGACTACTTATTACTGAAGGATTTATATTTAAAGCAAAATGTTAAAAATTATATAACAAAAGCTAACTGTTTGAAACTGTGCCATGCAGCGTACGAACTCAATGATAATGATATTCTTCAAAATTGTTTCACATTCATTCACAGGAAATATGAAGAAATTTTCCAAAATCAGAAAGATGATCTTATTAATTTTCCAGAGGAGCTTTTGAATTGTATTTTAAGCAGTCGAAATTTAAATGTTGAAAGTGAACGAACAGTTTGGCAATCCATTATTTACTGGGCAGAAGAATGTATTGAATCTCGATTAAAAAGTGTGCCAAGACTTCTTTCTACAATAGCTATTGATGAAAAGCTCGCGACAGAAATTATAAATCACGATATTCTTAATCATCATATGAAATCTCTGAATAGCATTCAATCTTTTAATGTTTTTGGCAGCCATTGTGATCTTCTTAGAAGTTTTTTGAAGAAATATTCAAATGAGTTTTCTTTACAAAACTTCAGAATTCCTCGAAAACTTAATATCATTTCCAAGTATACGAAAGAGTATGGCGAACAAGAGACATGTGACATTTTCGTTTCTTATGATGAAACTCTTAGTTTATGCCACAAAATAACTCATGTAGATTTTGAACCGGAATATTTAAAAATGGTAGAAAATGACCTTTATATCTTTGAAAAATATGGGCCCAGGTGTGTGAAGGTTAATCTGAAGACAATGGAGTTCGAGCCTATGAGAAATGTTAGATACTACGGTCATGCAATTCTTGCTATAGAAAATTGCATATATATGTTAGGGGTAAATATTGAAGGAACATATAATATGATGGTATACAATATTGTAGAAAACAGTTGTGCTCCTGTTGGACCTTTAAACAATATCCGCTATGGTTCAGCAGTGACCATGGGTCAAAATATGTTTGTCGTTGGAGTGTCATCAAATTCGGATGGCATGATTATGCAGATGCTTAATCCAGTTACTCATGAGTGGATTTCTTTATCTTCACCTAAGATGTTTCGCTTACGATTTGAACTAGTTGCATTTAAAAATAAAATATATTTGATAGGAGGTTTGAATGCTTTTCACGAAGCTGTTTTAGATGTAGAAGTTTATAATCATGGAACAAATGAATGGAATGAGGTACAGGCTTTGCCTTTTACTTATGCATATGAGGTTCCGATAGTGTTAAACGACCAGTTGTTTCTATACGATTTAGAAACTATGTTGGAGAAGGATGAATCTACCCCAACAGCTGTAAGATGGAATGAAACAAAAGAATGTTGGGATAGAGTAGAACATTCAAGTATTCCGGAAAAGTTGTCTCAATATAGATTTTGCATCATAGATGATACTGAAACAATCAAATATTTTACTAAAGAAAACAGGAAGAATAATGTTAATATTCATATATGTGCTTTTAATTGTTTGTAATTTGATAATGGCACAGATGTCATATACGCACCACGCTGGCGGTATTTTTAAAAAAAATCTTACTCTTGAATTGCCAGTTAAATATATATTTTTAAAAAGGGAGTAAAAATAAATTTAAAAAAAGTTTAATTAATAACTATAGAACAAAACAATTTATATAATTTTAAAAAAGATAATAAAAGGTAAAAAAGTATTACCACAATATCCTAGTTACCCTTTTCAAATAAAATAACGATAGTTTGGTGCCACTTACGTACTCCGGTGCGTAAATTACAATGGTTGTAGAAAAAAATCGGGCCAATGTGGTGTGTATATAACATCTTTGGCGTTTACAGACATTTTATATTTATATCTGTCTACTTTTTTTGACTAAATAAAGAACATTAGGTTCTTTACAATTAAGTAGGAATTGACTTTAAAAACAAATTTTTTATATTACTTGTTATATATTAGATATCCAGTCAAAAGTAGGATGTCAAAAAGAAAATATTTTTTCCGTAGCCGAAAAGGCAGAAATTATTGAAAAATCCAAAGTTTATAAAGGATCTAAAGTTGGTCTCGCAAAATCATTTGGCATCGCTTATTCCGTGTTAAAAACCATCCTAAAACAAGAGGTCTCTGTGGAATTAAAATCTGAAACACTGGGAAATTTGTCAAAAAACATTGAAAACCTCTCCTTTTGAAGAACTAGAAAAGATTTTGTTCGAGTGGTTTAAACAAGCTCGTGGAGCCAAAATTCCAATCAGTGGTTCAATTTTGAAAGAAAAGGCGCTGGAAATTTCTTCTCGATTTAAATGCAGAATTTCGCAGCATCCAACGGTTGGATCGACCGATTCACGAAGAGGCATAATTTGTCTTACAAGTTTATTTGTGGTGAATCAGATGGAGAAAATACTGCAGCCTTTGAGGAGTGGATGGAAAAAAATGTTGCCTTCTCTTGTGTGTAATTATTCAAAAAAGACATCTTTAACGCTGATGACATTGATTTGTTTTTTTAATCTCTTCCTGATAGAACATACACCGTGAAAGGAGAATAGTGTCATGGTGGGAAGCTATAAAAAATGCAATTAACAGCTTTGTTATGTACGAATGCAAACGGAACTGAGAGCTAACACCCTTAACACTCTCCAAGAAGCCCTGATGCTTCAAAAACATCAAAAGTTTACCTACAGATTATAATGCCAACCAGTCTGCATGGATGAAGATTTTGCAAGAAAATTGGATAAAAAAATGCGCTTGCCAGAGAGAAAAAGAATTTTATTCGTAGACCAGTGCTCTGCTCATCCTGATCTAAACTTAAAAAATGTGGGTATTGAATTTTTCCCACCCAACTGTATCAGTTTACTTCAACCTTGTGTTGGGAATAATCAGATCCTTCAAAATGAATTATAGGAAGCAACTCGTAAGAAAAGCCCTTTTTTCCCTTGATTCTGGTGAGTTTCAAGATGCTTGGCTTCCCTTATAGTTAGTTCTTACCCCTTCTGTAATTGTTCTATTAAATATTCCCGCAATACCGTTCATTTCCAGAGAATACAGGTTCGTTCTTTCCACTCGAATACCCTGTTTTTTCAGATTTTCCTCAAAGTAATTCCTTATTCTCTTTATGTCTCTCCAGTTCTGTTTGATATTGTTTGAAATACTAAAATGCCTCATTTTTGTGTTTTAGAAAATAAACAGTAGAAAATCTAGAAAAATCATCATTTACAATCATGAAACAATCAATTATCGTCAAATTTCCATAGACTCCCACTGCAATGCAATAGGCTTTACTTGCTTGCAGAAAATCAACAAATTGAGATATTTCAATGCAACAAAAACTAATATTAGCTTATTAATAGAGCTTAATTGAATTATTTACATTATTTTTAAGTACAACAATATTTACAATATTCGTTACACTATATATATAATTTTACACATATATGTTGGCGAAGAAAAGGCGGCGAAATGAAAATTTCAGAAGAGAGGAGATTTATATGATAACATTATTTACTGTAACCGCAAATTAGCGACAAGCGGGTTTTTTCCAAGTGGAATCTAAAAATTGAATGCATAGAAAAAAAAATGGTAAATTTGTTATCATTACGTACGCAATGGTAAAAACATAAATTGAACATTAGTAAATTTGAGTGGCAATAACACATGATAACAACATCAGAATGTAATAAATAAGTCCACTAAAATAAAAAAAAAATTATTTTATTATTATGGAAGCTGCTGAGAAGAAATTTAAAGAGATTTTTGAGACTGGTAGGTATTCTATTCTTTCACAGTTATCGGATGAAGGTTAGTTACATATGACGGTTGTACATTTGAAATCCATAAAGTAATTTTGGCAAGTTGCAGCGACTACTTTCGTGCTATGTTCTGTGGTATGGGTAAAGATAAAAGAGACAATAAAATTTCAAATATTAGCGGAACGTGTATGAGTGAAATTTTATGCTACATATATATAAATGATATTTCTGTGACTGAAATGAATATAAAGGATCTTCTCATAGCAGCTGACTACTTATTACTGAAGGATTTATATTTAAAGCAAAATGTTAAAAATTATATAACAAAAGCTAACTGTTTGAAACTGTGCCATGCAGCGTACGAACTCAATGATAATGATATTCTTCAAAATTGTTTCACATTCATTCACAGGAAATATGAAGAAATTTTCCAAAATCAGAAAGATGATCTTATTAATTTTCCAGAGGAGCTTTTGAATTGTATTTTAAGCAGTCGAAATTTAAATGTTGAAAGTGAACGAACAGTTTGGCAATCCATTATTTACTGGGCAGAAGAATGTATTGAATCTCGATTAAAAAGTGTGCCAAGACTTCTTTCTACAATAGCTATTGATGAAAAGCTCGCGACAGAAATTATAAATCACGATATTCTTAATCATCATATGAAATCTCTGAATAGCATTCAATCTTTTAATGTTTTTGGCAGCCATTGTGATCTTCTTAGAAGTTTTTTGAAGAAATATTCAAATGAGTTTTCTTTACAAAACTTCAGAATTCCTCGAAAACTTAATATCATTTCCAAGTATACGAAAGAGTATGGCGAACAAGAGACATGTGACATTTTCGTTTCTTATGATGAAACTCTTAGTTTATGCCACAAAATAACTCATGTAGATTTTGAACCGGAATATTTAAAAATGGTAGAAAATGACCTTTATATCTTTGAAAAATATGGGCCCAGGTGTGTGAAGGTTAATCTGAAGACAATGGAGTTCGAGCCTATGAGAAATGTTAGATACTACGGTCATGCAATTCTTGCTATAGAAAATTGCATATATATGTTAGGGGTAAATATTGAAGGAACATATAATATGATGGTATACAATATTGTAGAAAACAGTTGTGCTCCTGTTGGACCTTTAAACAATATCCGCTATGGTTCAGCAGTGACCATGGGTCAAAATATGTTTGTCGTTGGAGTGTCATCAAATTCGGATGGCATGATTATGCAGATGCTTAATCCAGTTACTCATGAGTGGATTTCTTTATCTTCACCTAAGATGTTTCGCTTACGATTTGAACTAGTTGCATTTAAAAATAAAATATATTTGATAGGAGGTTTGAATGCTTTTCACGAAGCTGTTTTAGATGTAGAAGTTTATAATCATGGAACAAATGAATGGAATGAGGTACAGGCTTTGCCTTTTACTTATGCATATGAGGTTCCGATAGTGTTAAACGACCAGTTGTTTCTATACGATTTAGAAACTATGTTGGAGAAGGATGAATCTACCCCAACAGCTGTAAGATGGAATGAAACAAAAGAATGTTGGGATAGAGTAGAACATTCAAGTATTCCGGAAAAGTTGTCTCAATATAGATTTTGCATCATAGATGATACTGAAACAATCAAATATTTTACTAAAGAAAACAGGAAGAATAATGTTAATATTCATATATGTGCTTTTAATTGTTTGTAATTTGATAATGGCACAGATGTCATATACGCACCACGCTGGCGGTATTTTTAAAAAAAATCTTACTCTTGAATTGCCAGTTAAATATATATTTTTAAAAAGGGAGTAAAAATAAATTTAAAAAAAGTTTAATTAATAACTATAGAACAAAACAATTTATATAATTTTAAAAAAGATAATAAAAGGTAAAAAAGTATTACCACAATATCCTAGTTACCCTTTTCAAATAAAATAACGATAGTTTGGCGCCACTTACGTACTCCGGTGCGTAAATTACAATGGTTGTAGAAAAAAATCGGGCCAATGTGGTGTGTATATAACATCTTTGGCGTTTACAGACATTTTATATTTATATCTGTCTACTTTTTTTGACTAAATAAAGAACATTAGGTTCTTTACAATTAAGTAGGAATTGACTTTAAAAACAAATTTTTTATATTACTTGTTATATATTAGATATCCAGTCAAAAGTAGGATGTCAAAAAGAAAATATTTTTTCCGTAGCCGAAAAGGCAGAAATTATTGAAAAATCCAAAGTTTATAAAGGATCTAAAGTTGGTCTCGCAAAATCATTTGGCATCGCTTATTCCGTGTTAAAAACCATCCTAAAACAAGAGGTCTCTGTGGAATTAAAATCTGAAACACTGGGAAATTTGTCAAAAAACATTGAAAACCTCTCCTTTTGAAGAACTAGAAAAGATTTTGTTCGAGTGGTTTAAACAAGCTCGTGGAGCCAAAATTCCAATCAGTGGTTCAATTTTGAAAGAAAAGGCGCTGGAAATTTCTTCTCGATTTAAATGCAGAATTTCGCAGCATCCAACGGTTGGATCGACCGATTCACGAAGAGGCATAATTTGTCTTACAAGTTTATTTGTGGTGAATCAGATGGAGAAAATACTGCAGCCTTTGAGGAGTGGATGGAAAAAAATGTTGCCTTCTCTTGTGTGTAATTATTCAAAAAAGACATCTTTAAAAAAACAAATCAATGTCATCAGCGTTAATCTCTTCCTGATAGAACATACACCGTGAAAGGAGAATAGTGTCATGGTGGGAAGCTATAAAAAATGCAATTAACAGTTTTGTTATGTACGAATGCAAACGGAACTGAGAGCTAACACCCTTAACACTCTCCAAGAAGCCCTGATGCTTCAAAAACATCAAAAGTTTACCTACAGATTATAATGCCAACCAGTCTGCATGGATGAAGATTTTGCAAGAAAATTGGATAAAAAAATGCGCTTGCCAGAGAGAAAAAGAATTTTATTCGTAGACCAGTGCTCTGCTCATCCTGATCTAAACTTAAAAAATGTGGGTATTGAATTTTTCCCACCCAACTGTATCAGTTTACTTCAACCTTGTGTTGTGAATAATCAGATCCTTCAAAATGAATTATAGGAAGCAACTCGTAAGAAAAGCCCTTTTTTCCCTTGATTCTGGTGAGTTTCAAGATGCTTGGCTTCCCTTATAGTTAGTTCTTACCCCTTCTGTAATTGTTCTATTAAATATTCCCGCAATACCGTTCATTTCCAGAGAATACAGGTTCGTTCTTTCCACTCGAATACCCTGTTTTTTCAGATTTTCCTCAAAGTAATTCCTTATTCTCTTTATGTCTCTCCAGTTCTGTTTGATATTGTTTGAAATACTAAAATGCCTCATTTTTGTGTTTTAGAAAATAAACAGTAGAAAATCTAGAAAAATCATCATTTACAATCATGAAACAATCAATTATCGTCAAATTTCCATAGACTCCCACTGAAATGCAATAGGGTTTACTTGCTTGCAGAAAATCAACAAATTGAGATATTTCAATGCAACAAAAACTAATATTAGCTTATTAATAGAGCTTAATTGAATTATTTACATTATTTTTAAGTACAACAATATTTACAATATTCGTTACACTATATATATAATTTTACACATATATGTTGGCGAAGAAAAGGCGGCGAAATGAAAATTTCAGAAGAGAGGAGATTTATATGATAACATTATTTACTGTAACCGCAAATTAGCGACAAGCGGGTTTTTTCCAAGTGGAATCTAAAAATTGAATGCATAGAAAAAAAAATGGTAAATTTGTTATCATTACGTACGCAATGGTAAAAACATAAATTGAACATTAGTAAATTTGAGTGGCAATAACACATGATAACAACATCAGAATGTAATAAATAAGTCCACTAAAATAAAAAAAAAATTATTTTATTATTATGGAAGCTGCTGAGAAGAAATTTAAAGAGATTTTTGAGACTGGTAGGTATTCTATTCTTTCACAGTTATCGGATGAAGGTTAGTTACATATGACGGTTGTACATTTGAAATCCATAAAGTAATTTTGGCAAGTTGCAGCGACTACTTTCGTGCTATGTTCTGTGGTATGGGTAAAGATAAAAGAGACAATAAAATTTCAAATATTAGCGGAACGTGTATGAGTGAAATTTTATGCTACATATATATAAATGATATTTCTGTGACTGAAATGAATATAAAGGATCTTCTCATAGCAGCTGACTACTTATTACTGAAGGATTTATATTTAAAGCAAAATGTTAAAAATTATATAACAAAAGCTAACTGTTTGAAACTGTGCCATGCAGCGTACGAACTCAATGATAATGATATTCTTCAAAATTGTTTCACATTCATTCACAGGAAATATGAAGAAATTTTCCAAAATCAGAAAGATGATCTTATTAATTTTCCAGAGGAGCTTTTGAATTGTATTTTAAGCAGTCGAAATTTAAATGTTGAAAGTGAACGAACAGTTTGGCAATCCATTATTTACTGGGCAGAAGAATGTATTGAATCTCGATTAAAAAGTGTGCCAAGACTTCTTTCTACAATAGCTATTGATGAAAAGCTCGCGACAGAAATTATAAATCACGATATTCTTAATCATCATATGAAATCTCTGAATAGCATTCAATCTTTTAATGTTTTTGGCAGCCATTGTGATCTTCTTAGAAGTTTTTTGAAGAAATATTCAAATGAGTTTTCTTTACAAAACTTCAGAATTCCTCGAAAACTTAATATCATTTCCAAGTATACGAAAGAGTATGGCGAACAAGAGACATGTGACATTTTCGTTTCTTATGATGAAACTCTTAGTTTATGCCGCAAAATAACTCATGTAGATTTTGAACCGGAATATTTAAAAATGGTAGATTCATGATTGTAATTCAAATTATTATTAAAAGTTAGAGTAACATCCTTTTGATGCCATAAAATTAAAAAATTTTTTTTATGTAAAAAAAAAAAAAATGTGGTCATTTACACTAACTTATTAAACATATATTACCGTATAAAACAGTACTTTTTTTTAGTTGTTACATTAAAAAAATAGAATCTGATGGGCGACAGTACTTCGATAAAAAGAAGGGGGTGGGGCTCAAGAGAGGGACACGATACCACATCATAAATTTATCCTAGGGTAATGAGACAAAATTAGCTTATATATTTTAGTCGGAAAGTTAATGAAATACGTAACTGCCTTAAAAAAATACACACTTTTAGTGAAATTACATGAATTCAAAGTAAAACTAAAAAAGTCAACTAAAATTTTTATTGCTTAAAGTTACACATAAGAGCAAGATTTCAATATTTTGAAATAAATCTACATAATTCACTTGATAACATGAGAAGATTAATTAGCGAAACGATAAAGATTGATTAAAAATTGGCGGAGTTAAATTGTCCATTGATTTTTTTTTAAAACATACATTTTTTTTTCTTGCTGACAAGCGACTTCTGTATCTCCAAAATCGCCCCTTTCACTTTCGATATCGATTTCCAACTAATAAAATATAATTTTCGTGTGTAAAAAGAGTACTTAAAACGAAAAAAAAAAAAAAAAAAAAAAGACATTTTTAAGTGATCAAGTAGTGTTACTTCTACAGATGATTTTTTTTTCTAATTTTCTAAAGCTGAGAATGCTTTAGAGTATACGAGATTTTAATTCGTGCTCGTGTTTCTGACTTGCCGGGGTAACTATTTGTACAAGTGGATAAATATAAAAAATTTTTTTTTTTCGTTTTATTTTTAGAGACTACATGAATCGGAGGTGGAAAATTTTGAGAAATACAAAATAGAATGGGGGAAGGGCAATCAGAAGAAAAAGTGTAAGTGCAAAGAGCAATCAATTGAATCATCATCAGGAAGTAGTACTGCATTTAAGCAAGCGAAACTTGTGTTTCGTACTTCTTCAACTTTAGAGCAGACAAATTTTGACCAGCTTATACTTAATTATGTAGTAAATGGCATGAGGTCTTTATCCACGGTGGAAGATCCCGATTTTAGAAATTTATTTATAAAAATGGATTTTGGTGTAAGTATTATGTCTCGCCGAACATTAGGTCGTAAATTAGATGACATGTATCTTAACATAAATTCTAAAGTGAAGGAAACAATTAAATTTCAAAACTGTTTGTACTACTGCAGATATTTGGTCATCAAAAAGTAGAAGTTCTATGGGTGTCACCGCACATTGGATAGATGAACATTTGGAAAGACAGTCTGCAGCGTTAGCTTGTCAGCGAATTAAGGGGAGTCATACCTATGATAAAATTGTTATCCAATTAACAAAGGTAATTGGAATGGATTTAAAAAGGAAGCAAAGCATAATACGCATATGGAGCGTTTAAGCTGAAACTGTTTACCCAAGAAATTTGTAAAGTCTGAAATATTCTAGAAAGTATTTTGAAAGAATGACCAAACAGATTTAAAAACAAATAACAATTTTATTAAACAAATTTAAATAAAAACAAAATGAAAAATAAAAATCATAACGATAAAAGTAGATGTATAAACAATCGACATAAGTTCTCAAGTTCTCTTAAGCATCCAATTAACATAAGCACTTGGTGTAATACCGTGCAGAGAAACATCACTCTATATCAATGTTTAATGAACCAGAGCACCAAAAGCTAAAAACTATTTCAAAGCAAAAATATTAAAAAAAAGAAACTTGTTTAAATTTTTACTCCAATTACTTTACTTATCTTCAATTAACTTTAAATAGCATTAAACTTTTAAATAGAAAAAATATCAAATTATCTTTAAAACATTATGAATAGCAAAAGATTTATCTTCCATTAATCACATTAAAATTATCTTTCTCTCCATAAAAGATTTATCACTTAAAGTCAAGTCAAACTTCATTATATTCAAAAGCTTAATACAATTCTCCAAATACTTCATACTGCCACTAGAAGTTAAAAATATAGGAGAACTAAAGCAAACATGAAAAGGGACATAAATGAAATCATAAACTGCAGCAAGCCTCTCCAGAGATCCCCTAGCGAAATCCGTCTGTAGGATCTCAAAGGAATTGCAAAAATCCCAATACTGCCAGTCAGTAACAACTCCAAGTACCTCGCACATATTTCCAGAAGGCGTAGGTCTCGAACCACTATTGCTACGACCGATCTGCAGCATCAAGACGGGAAAAACGTCCCTGGCCCCTTTGGAACCAATTTACAACCCTACAGTTCACAATCCACTTACTAAAAGGAAGCTGACTAGATTAATCTCCATTTCCATAATTACCGTAAATAATTCAAACCAAAATATCTTTTAAAGAGGGAGAGAAAGTTACTGTAAAGAAAAGTATTCTATTTCAAATAAAATAAATAAAGACAAACTAACTGACATGTCGCCGATGGCCCGCTATCTGTACGCTAAGAAAAATCTAAAAGAGATTCAATGCATATATATTCAGGTGTATTCTTCAACACCAAAAGTTATTGCTTGTTAACCATCTCTCATCCAGCGATATCCAGCACTACGTTGACATTGTCAATTCTGTACACAGTCTCCATATCAAATGAAAAAGCAAGAGTATTACATTAAAAACTACTAAGTAAAACTGACACCATTATCTCATATCCAGCACATCACATTCCATCCTCTATCTTAAAAACAGTAAACGTGAACATTATGCAGCCAACATGCAACTAGGTATCTAAAGGAAAAACGAAGCTATCAATGAGCTCGCTCCAACGATATAAATAGCTCACTCCCTTTTGCCGACAACGCCCCCTCACGTGACTTCCGATCGCCAAGTCAAACGCCACTTCCGGCATCTCGAACGATCCCGGGGAAAACGAACCAATAGCGATCGGCCACTGGAGATAGACACGTGTACTGGACAAGCAACGCCATCTGTCAATGGTCATCGTAACTCCTCATTTTATGAGACTGAATGAACGATGTCCGTTGACAAGCTGAAAGAGAGATTACGTAATGCCGGCAAGAACGTGGCTGATAAGTAAATACAGATGCTCAAGGAAAATAGATTATGCAGAAGTGATTTAAGGTAAAAGTAATAAAAATAAAGGAAGTATATTTATTATAACGTAATGTTTAAACACTGAAATAAAGATAATGAAAATTGTTTAAATATAGAAACTTAGTTTATTGAAACTTAAATGAGCGAATGGTAAATAAGTATTTAAATTATATTTTATTTAAAGACAATTATGAAATTACTTAAAGAGGGTTATATAAAGATAAATTAAATAGAACAGGTTAAGTTAAAGGTTGAATGGAACGATAAGAATAGGAGGGAAATATAAATATATTTCCTAACAAAAGCCCCCCCTCTTATCATTTCCATGAAAAACTCACTAAGTTACAAACCCATATACCAGAAAGAGGCTATCTTACACGAAAAACCCACACACTGGTACACCTTGGCTACCATTTACATCCAACCATTGGAACTACAACAAAAATTCATCTATAATATACTTATATTTGACCACAACTGCAACCATCTAACCAATCCATCCATGGCATCCGCTATCCACCACTCTAATACAACACCTATATACCAAGTCAACTTACATAAAGGCTGAAAAAAACTTTTGGGCTCCAGTCCATACACAAAAACTGCAAAAAAATAAAACAATATAAATTATACACAACACAATACCTATAGATATAAAATAATGTACATGTGGCTAACATATGGACATCTTAAAAACATCATCTAAGCACATCTGGTCCAGGAAAATATACAGTCTTACATAAGTAAGTATTACACATTAAAGATTCTTAGACCACAAGGAGAGCAGAATCTTGATTTTTAAAATTTCAATTTTTAATTCTAACACACTTAAATTCTAACACTTTAATATTCAGAATTCAAAAATTCTCTAAAAATATTCTAACACTTTAATAATTAAAAATTGATTCTAACAATTCATCAATTTACCCAGTATTTCTATACATGTATCATAACATTTGAAAAAATTAAATCAATACCTTAATACACCTAATCTTACACTTTAATGATTTAAACCAGTATTAAGATACATATCCTAACCCTTTTGACCCTTAACTATATATTAGACTCAAATATAGCACACTCCAGGTAAGGCGAAACAAAATTCACTTCTAACACTAATCTCCAGATCCAAGAACCATTTCCTACAGATTCAATTCATCTAAAACAATGTCATCTGGACGAAGTCAACTCATGCTCCATTAACCGTAAAAGACAGACAAAAATTCATAACTACTCTATATCCAAGATATCCTGCAAAAAAAATTTAAAAATTTATTTGTGACAGAATCCTTATAAACTAAATCCATACAACACTAAATGCGAAAAGCATGCATTCATTCATTCATATCTATTACCTTGGCCAAGGTTTTCATACAATCCTTTCATACCCAACGAAGAAGACATGGATATGAGTAGTGTCAGATTCAATAATTCAGGAATATAGAGACTAATACATCAACAATCCTACTTTTACATACAACTTATCTTGAAGAATGGAGCATGATTAACAATACCGATCCCAGAGAAATATCTTCTCATAATCAGAGATCCCAGAAGAATTATCCAGACCAAAACTAATCTTGAATCACTTACAGACAAGCCAATTAAACAACATACCTAATTTGTATGCAAATCATTTACTCAATTCTTCAAGCAGAAGATTGAAAATCTAAAACGATGATAAAAAATACCCCCTTTTATTCACCGCTCAACTCTTAAAAAGAAAGCTCTACTTCTAACACAATATGTATATAACAATACACATTCTAACACTATATATAAATGAGCCATAAAAATTAAGTCAAGCATTAAAGGTAGCAATTCTCAAAAGTTAATTAAACAAGATCCAATCTGTTACTCATTATCATCAGGCATTTCCTTACTGTAAAGGCTGTCTCATTAATACAAAAATTTCACCCCCTGAAGCATATCAAACGAGTCAAATTACATAACTTTAACAATCTCCCAAAAATGGATATAATCCATTGAGTATAGCTTTCGCATTCCTTAAACTAAAAATTTAAATGCAGCTATAAGACTCAAATAGACAATTTAAACAGGGTCAATTCAATTGAATACTGGCACACACTAATTCACAACATGGTCACTAACAGAAAGATTTACTCACATTTACATAACCTGCCACAGTCTCAACATTCCTTCGGATATATAAATAAAAGTTAGCAATACCTAAAAAAATGGGTGCAATTACCTCAAAAATTTCTAACATTTCTCCAACATATCCCACAAAAATGTTTACTGTTATAATTTCCCCTTTTATAAATGATAATTCAATTTGCCAAATCAATCCACATTAAACTTCAGCCATTATCCATGAGATTCTATTACACATATGGTTTTCTCAAAAATGACAATTTAAACTGCAAATCTCATTAGCATTGAATTTCAATGATTACATAACCTGGGGAAACATTTTCATAGTAATGCACCTAAAAATTCTATTAGTTAAACAGAACAAAAGTAATCAAATATTTAAATATCATTAAACAATCAAAAGTCTGTAATAAAATTTAAATAACAGTTATCATACAGCATAAATTAAACTCTATAAATTAACAATCAATAGAGGAGGTAAAAATTAGAAACGAAAAATTATCTGGAAGTCCTACATTTAAATCTAACAGCACCATAGTGCAAAACTCATGACTCAATATTCAAGGCAATTCTCTTAAACCTAAAAATAGAGATAGATACCTATTGAAATCAAAAGTTTACAGATTCTAAACTTTTGGACTCCCAAAAAAAATTTATATTTCAAATTATATAAGAAATAAGAATTAACAATTAGAAATGAATTCCCCCCTCTAAAAAAAATAATATAAAAGATAATGAACATTAATTTAAACTATCAATTAAAACAAATGTTAAACTTTAGAAAGGACAGAAACTGTAAACAGGTTTATTAACTATTCCTGCATAATATGACCATTAAGTTACAGCATAGTAAACCAATGTACTCCAATCTTTACCATTGAAAATTCAGAAATAACCTAATTAAAAACATAAATAAGTTTATCTAAAAATTATTGTTTCTATAAAAATATCACAGTTATGTTTTTAATATTCTCAACAATTTAAACTCCTAAATTTCTACAGGCTAAAAAAAAAAAATCTTTAAACTCCTGAATCTCAAAGAGAGACAAGTACTTCATCTCCACCATCATAGATATTAAGCTAATTAAAAATTCTATTAATACATCGGCTTACTTCTAAAAATTCAAAAATTTTTCCATAAGAAAAAAAAAATTAAACATTCTCAAACTGATCAATCAAAACAAGTGTTTAAAAATTTTTGCATATTTAACTTATCAAATCATTTATAATAAAAAAAAAATTCAGTATATCTGACCCTAAATCTTAAAAATAAAACTAAATATTCTCAAACTAATTTACAGACGAGTAATGCTCCCTTGGTATAATCTTCATCTGTAACATTTCCATAGACCGATAAAAAAATCGATGCACTTTCTCAAAAACGTTAAAAAGATGAAGGTCTAAAAAGAATATGTCCACTTATCACATTTATAAGATGAGTATTCATCCTTTTCAAAAATGCCCTTATCAGTTATACAGATGAGATGAAAAAGTATACAGAAAAATGTGGCCCAGGACGCGGACCACTGCACTTCTCTAACAACACTGGACAAAAGACGAAGGATCAAGCACCATGATAACACCAAGATCGTAACTGGTCATCTTTACACAATTTATTCGAAAAAAGATGAACTGGCATCAAGCTGGAATCTTTAGATCACTACATAGCTCTTTCTTTCACAGAATACACACGAAATCAACGTCTTAAAAGAATGATCATAAACTTTAAATACTTGAAAGAATTTCCCAATGTGGATTTTCTTCTTACTAGTGAAAACTATTACCAACAGCCAACAGCAAAGCCACCGGACGACATGTTAAAAGAAATAGTAAACTTCAAATATAGATTACCATTAATTAAAAGGTTTCTCTAAAAATTTATATCTACTGCGAAACCTTCAACCATTAAATCCTTTCAAAAACTTTAATGTCCTTAAAAACTTCACAGACACTAATACATTCTCATACGGCCCCCCCATCGCAAAGCTCTCTCACAGTTCCACTATAGGTGAGCCATCTGCAAACAAGTATTTCAGAAAAACTGAACCAAAAAAAAAAAAAACAGAACAGGATTTCCAATGAAAAATACTTTTATCTTGGGCAGTACAGAAAAGGCCCATAACCCTGTTATCCAATTAACAAAGGTAATTGGAATGGATTTAAAAAGGAAGCAAAGCATAATACGCATATGGAGCGTTTAAGCTGAAACTGTTTACCCAAGAAATTTGTAAAGTCTGAAATATTCTAGAAAGTATTTTGAAAGAATGACCAAACAGATTTAAAAACAAATAACAATTTTATTAAACAAATTTAAATAAAAACAAAATGAAAAATAAAAATCATAACGATAAAAGTAGATGTATAAACAATCGACATAAGTTCTCAAGTTCTCTTAAGCATCCAATTAACATAAGCACTTGGTGTAATACCGTGCAGAGAAACATCACTCTATATCAATGTTTAATGAACCAGAGCACCAAAAGCTAAAAACTATTTCAAAGCAAAAATATTAAAAAAAAGAAACTTGTTTAAATTTTTACTCCAATTACTTTACTTATCTTCAATTAACTTTAAATAGCATTAAACTTTTAAATAGAAAAAATATCAAATTATCTTTAAAACATTATGAATAGCAAAAGATTTATCTTCCATTAATCACATTAAAATTATCTTTCTCTCCATAAAAGATTTATCACTTAAAGTCAAGTCAAACTTCATTATATTCAAAAGCTTAATACAATTCTCCAAATACTTCATACTGCCACTAGAAGTTAAAAATATAGGAGAACTAAAGCAAACATGAAAAGGGACATAAATGAAATCATAAACTGCAGCAAGCCTCTCCAGAGATCCCCTAGCGAAATCCGTCTGTAGGATCTCAAAGGAATTGCAAAAATCCCAATACTGCCAGTCAGTAACAACTCCAAGTACCTCGCACATATTTCCAGAAGGCGTAGGTCTCGAACCACTATTGCTACGACCGATCTGCAGCATCAAGACGGGAAAAACGTCCCTGGCCCCTTTGGAACCAATTTACAACCCTACAGTTCACAATCCACTTACTAAAAGGAAGCTGACTAGATTAATCTCCATTTCCATAATTACCGTAAATAATTCAAACCAAAATATCTTTTAAAGAGGGAGAGAAAGTTACTGTAAAGAAAAGTATTCTATTTCAAATAAAATAAATAAAGACAAACTAACTGACATGTCGCCGATGGCCCGCTATCTGTACGCTAAGAAAAATCTAAAAGAGATTCAATGCATATATATTCAGGTGTATTCTTCAACACCAAAAGTTATTGCTTGTTAACCATCTCTCATCCAGCGATATCCAGCACTACGTTGACATTGTCAATTCTGTACACAGTCTCCATATCAAATGAAAAAGCAAGAGTATTACATTAAAAACTACTAAGTAAAACTGACACCATTATCTCATATCCAGCACATCACATTCCATCCTCTATCTTAAAAACAGTAAACGTGAACATTATGCAGCCAACATGCAACTAGGTATCTAAAGGAAAAACGAAGCTATCAATGAGCTCGCTCCAACGATATAAATAGCTCACTCCCTTTTGCCGACAACGCCCCCTCACGTGACTTCCGATCGCCAAGTCAAACGCCACTTCCGGCATCTCGAACGATCCCGGGGAAAACGAACCAATAGCGATCGGCCACTGGAGATAGACACGTGTACTGGACAAGCAACGCCATCTGTCAATGGTCATCGTAACTCCTCATTTTATGAGACTGAATGAACGATGTCCGTTGACAAGCTGAAAGAGAGATTACGTAATGCCGGCAAGAACGTGGCTGATAAGTAAATACAGATGCTCAAGGAAAATAGATTATGCAGAAGTGATTTAAGGTAAAAGTAATAAAAATAAAGAAAGTATATTTATTATAACGTAATGTTTAAACACTGAAATAAAGATAATGAAAATTGTTTAAATATAGAAACTTAGTTTATTGAAACTTAAATGAGCGAATGGTAAATAAGTATTTAAATTATATTTTATTTAAAGACAATTATGAAATTACTTAAAGAGGGTTATATAAAGATAAATTAAATAGAACAGGTTAAGTTAAAGGTTGAATGGAACGATAAGAATAGGAGGGAAATATAAATATATTTCCTAACAAAAATTGCAGTTATTTGACATCAATTCTGAATTTGGACTATCCTGCAACCAAATTATACCAACTGTAACAGATAATGGTTCAAATTTTGTAAAAGCGCTTAAAGATTTTGGTATCCGAAATTTTGATATAGATGATTAAACAGTAAATGATATCATCTTTTGCAGAAATGTGGATGAAAATTTTGGGGAGGAACCGATTGAATTTCTAAAAATTAATCCTTCTGATTTTACCAACGAAATTGAATCGAGTGAAATTGAAGTTGGTTGGTTGGTTGTATTGGGTTTTATGGCGCAAAATCCCTGTAGGAACATGCTGCGCCAAACAAAAAGTGAGTCAAGAAAAAATGATGAAATGAGATAAGATGTAAACTGAAAGGCCATCTGGATGGGTTACCCATCCAGATGTAGTCGTCAAACAAGGGTAAAAAACAAAGTAAAAATAGAAACCCAGTAAAGCAAAGTGAATGGAAGTTAAGTAAAAGTAAAGCAAAGCTATCTGGATGGGGTTTCCATCCAGATGTCAATAAAGTCAAACTTATGAAGCTTATAAAAACTAAATCTCAAAATAAAAACCAGCGTGTTTTAAAAAGGTAAAGAGTGCCCCATGAGGTGTTTCCCCAATGAGGTTTGTCAAGATTGGTGATGATGTGTTAAAATACATTCTATATAAATGCCGGAGGCTCGGGCAATCAGTTAAAACATGATGAATGGTCAGGTAATCAAAATTACAATGTGGACACATGGGTGCATCCTCCCGAAGTAAAAGATGTTTATGAGTGATTCTTGAATGTCCAATTCTCAGACGAGTCAGAATAACATCAGTTTTTCTTGGATAAATCGGAAACCAGGTCATTATTGTTGGTTTAACATGGTGCAGTTTATTATCATATTCTAAATCCCAATTTTCTTGCCATTTATTATGAATAAAGTGTTTTATAAGTAGTTTAACGTCTGAGAATGGAATTCTATGGTAAAAAGGATTAAGAGCCAGTTTTGCCGCCTCATCTGCCTTTTCATTTCCAGGAATACCCATGTGTCCAGGTACCCAGCAAAATAAAATTCTATAACCACGTCTTGTCAATTTATTGTAAAAATCCAGGATAGCTGAAACACAAGGATGCTTTTTAAAAGATCTAATTGCGTCAATAGAACTATTTGAGTCAGTATATATGATGAAGGATGTGTTATGGTGATGAGAAATGTGCAACATCGCTCTCTCTATCGCAATCAACTCAGCTGTAAAGACAGACATTGATGCATGAAGCCGATAACTAAAACTAGTATTGTCGATAAAAGCACCGCAGCCAACGATATTCCCACTCTTAGAACCATCTGTATAAATATCAGTGTAGGTATTAAAATTTGCACGATGTGCAGCAAATAATTGTTGAGAAACTGCTGGAGCCAAATTGTTTTTGTCGTATCCTTTAAAAGGATGAAGCAAAGTAATATTGGGAGGTTTCCAAGGAGGGATTGCATGCAATGGACATGGACTCACCTCAATATTACTCAGAGGGCCATTGTCAATAATATTCCTAATTCGGACTCCGAAAGATGGGATGCAAGAGGGTCGATGCTGATAAAGAATATCATTGTTGGTATTTAAAATATAGGTGTGAAGAGGATGGCCAGGATGAGAAAGGTCACGGTAATACAAATCTAATGATAGTTTTTCACGAGTACGGTATGATGCTGGTTCATTACAGTCAACATAAAGACTTAAAATTAGAGATGTACGAAATGCACCAGAGCAAACACGGAGTGCGCTATGGTGCACAGTGTCAAGTTTTTTAAGAACAGAATTACGGGCAGAACCATAGACCTAGCAGGCATAGTCGATTTTAGTACGAATTACAGCTCTATAGATTTTAAGGAGAGAAGTGCGGTCTGCTCCCCAATTGTATTTGAAAGTACTTTAAGTAAATTAAGCGATTTTTCACATTTTGTCCGTAATTGTAAAACATGTGGTAAAAAAGTAAGTTTTTTGTCGAAATATAGGCCGAGATAACGAACGTTCTCCACAACAGGAATTTGAGATGAACCGATAAAAATTTCAGGATCTGGATGAAGATCCCTCCTTCTACAGAAATGCACACAAGAAGTTTTGTCAATAGAAATTAAAAAACCATTTTTGTTAGTCCAACTAAGAATACTTTTTATTGCACTTTGCAGTTGTCTCTCAATAAAACGAATGTCTTGTCCCATACACATAATGCGGAAGTCATGAACATATAAATCTCCCTTGACAGAAGGGGGTAATTGATTAAGAATGTCATTTATTTTAATAGCAAAGAGGGTGACATTCAGGACACTACCCTGAGGTACAACCTCTTCTTGTACATAGAAACTGGATAAAATCCTCCCAATTCGAACTTGAAATGTTCGAATGGCAAGGAAGTTTTTAATAAGAATTGGGAGGTTCCCACGAAAGTCCAGGTTAAAAAGATCACGAAGAATCCCATAACGCCATGTTCTATCATAGGCTTTTGCCATGTCAAAAAATACTGACACCAAATGGTTGCGTTTAAGAATAGCTGTCCGAATTTAATGTTCAAGGTGTATCAGGTTATCGATAGTTGACCTACCACGTCGAAACCCACTTTGAAATGCGGCAAGGCAATTGTTAGTCTCCAAAATATAAACAAGGCGGCGATTGACCATTTTTTCTAATAGTTTGCAAAGGCAGCTAGAAAGTGCGATCGGCCTGTAATTATTCGGATTGCTAGCATCTTTACCTGGTTTAGGAAAGGGAATAACAACCGCTCTGCTCCAAGATCGGGGGAAAGTATGTTCCACCCAAATCCTGTTGAAAAGGGAAAGGAGATTGTTAAGAGAGAGTGGAGAGAGGTGCTTGAGCATGATGTATGTGATGTCATCATGACCTGGGGCAGATAAGTTGCTGTCTCGCAGACAATCTATCAGCTCTGATATAGAGAAAGGTTGATTATATGAAAATGAATTATGAGTATTCAAATTAATCCTGGTCAATTCAGTTTGTCTTTTGTACGTTAAAAACGGTTCTGGATATGAGTCTGAGTTTGAAATAGATGCTAGGGTAATCCCTATTGTCTCAGCTATGTTTTTAGGAGAAGTAATGGTATGACCGTTATGTTTTAAAATGGAAATATGACTTTCAGAGTACAGGCCCATGCATTTTTTTACTTTTTGCCACAGCTCTTTACTTGATGTGTTAGAATTTATGCTTGAGACGTATTTAACCCAGGATTCACGTTGGCTTTTACGTCGCACTCTTCTAGCTTCTGCCTTTGCCTTTTTGTATGCTATATAGTTAATATTATTAGGGTACCTGCGAAATAGACCCCAAGCTTTTTGTTGTTTTTTTGCTACTTGGCAATCACTATTCCACCATGTTTTTTCTGTGTTTATGAGCAGATGAAGTTTTGGGAATGTTAGTGTCAGCAGCAGTGATAATACAGTGAGTTACGTTGTCAACTGCTTTGTCAATATTTCCCTCAATCATGCTAACTGTAATGTTTGCAAGTGCAGTAAAAGTTGGCCAATTGGCTCTGTCATATATATATCTTTTGGGAGAGTTATTACAATCTTACAATCTCTATCAGGAGAATTCATAGAAATAAAAGTTGGAAAGTGGTCACTGCCGTGTAAGTCATTTGAAACCCAGAAGTTCCAAAATGGATAGAGTGATGGGGAGCAGATTATAAGATCTATTGCATGGAATGTACGTGTTGGCTGGTGAAAATAGGTATGATCACCGTTATTGAGCAGGCATAAGCTGTTGTCAGAAATCATTTTTTCTAAAATATTGCCACGGTGATTAGAATCACTGTTTCCCCAGAGTGGGCTGTGTGCATTTAAATCTCCAACAATGATATATGGAGTGGGGAGTTCGAGAAGGAGAATATCCAGATCTGCTGATTGAGTTTTATGTTCGGAGGTAAATAAATGGTACATATTGTTACGAGTTGTTTTATATGTACACGGACTGCAACAGCTTGTAAATTTGAGTTTAAATTAATGTGAGTATGAGGTAAATTGAGAGAGATGAAAAGAGCTACTCCACCGGTGGCCCTTTCATTACCAGTGAAATCTTTTCGGTAGCTAGCATAATGTCGTAATTTTGCTTTGTCATTGGGTTTTAAATGAGTTTCCTGTAGAGCTAAACATAATGGTTGATGGTCAGAGAGAAGATTACGGATTTCGTCATGTTTATTGTGATACCCACGGCAGTTCCACAAGATAATATTAGTCATGAATGAGTTTTTTTTTTTTTGATAAGTTTATCTGCGTCCTTTTATCCGGAGATAGTAGACATACTATCTCCATCATTAAATTCTTCATCCGGTTCTGGGTGAAGAGCAACAGCATCGTCCTCCTACATTTTTTCTTTCATATTTGGATGGATTTCATTTTTGGATGTTTTATTCTTTATCCTTTTGGCTGGATTTTCAGATGAAACAGTGGCTTTAATTATTGGTAGATTGAATTTATCTGCACCAGATCTATGGTTGGTTTTTAGATGTCCTCTTTTGGTGGTATTTTGAGAGCCTCTTTTAGGAATATGAGAGTGTGATGATTTTGAAGAGGCATTTTGTGATGGTGTAGGAGGAACAGATTTTGGTGACTTAGGAGGAAGAGAGTTCGGAGAGTTAGAAGGAATAGATTTTGGCGGCTTAGGAAGTTTAGATTGCGTTGAACTATTTGTTTTACCAGAATTAGTAGACAGGTTGATTTCTTTTTGACTTGCTTGGCAATTATTTTCAATTGGGAATTCGGTTTGTGTTGCAATACTTTGATATGTTTTATGAACAGTTTTAGCTAAGGCAGCAGCATATGACACACCAACTTTGGGTGTTCTGGATTCGATGATTTTTCTGGCTTCTGGGTACGGTATGTTATCTTTTGTGCGTATGGTCTGTATCTCTTTTTCTTTTTTCCACTGTTCACATGATTTAGCGTAAGATGGATGATTTTTTTTACAGTTGACACAACAAGGTGGAGCATTGCATTGCGCACTTTCGTGGCCAACTGCACTGCACCGACCACAGGTTTCCTTACCTCGGCAGTTTGTTTTTGAATGCCCAAAGCGTTGACAATTAAAGCAACGCAGTGGGTTTGGTATGTATGGTCTGACAGAACATGATAAATAACCAGCTTTTATATATTTGTAGCTTGGGTGTGTTAAAAGTAAGTATAATGTGCTTTGTAGGTATTTGAATTTGGTTAGAAGGTATCTGTTCATCCCGACGGTAGATTTTGATTCTTCTAGCTTCTGTGACATTTTGTTCTTTTAAGTTTTCCAGTAATTCATCTTCACTAACATACAAGAGGCCAGGCTCTGAGATCACTCCGCGAGATGAGTTTAAAGTACGATGTGGCGATATTGTGACAGCAATGTTAGCAAAGTGTGTACATTTTTTTAAGTTAGCTGCCTCTTGACTATTGTTAACTTCAATTAGCAGTTCACCTGTACGGAGTTTTCTTATTGTTTTGGGTTCGCCAACCAGTCCTTGAATAGATTTATTAATCAAAAAGGGTGATGTTCTATCAAAACTCCCATCTTGGCGTTTGACGATGAAGAATCTTTCTTCAGTTTTACTTTTGTGAGAGTCGGGATCTTTAGATTCCGTACTGGAAACAGAATCTTCAACTCTCTCACCCCATGAATCTTTTTTGATCTGATTAACAGTAGCTCCTGACACAGAGCTCAATGCGTTATTTTTCTCTTTATTAGCTTGTGGGGCTTCCACATCGCATATTTGATTTCCTGAGATTGTAGCCATATTTAGAAAGGATTGAAAAAACGCCAGGCATCGGGCCTGGTCACCGACCCTTCTTCTTACCATTACTTTAGGCGCAGGTCTCAAAAGGGTGAAAACTATCAACAAACTTCCACGTTTTTCGAACGTTGGATTAAACTCGATAGCATCTCCAAACTCTAGTTCTTTCACAGTGGAACTCGGTTGTCGTAGGTAAGCCTTTACAGCTCTGTCCAACCTACATCGCCCTACGTCGAAAGGACACCAGTCGCCCAGTGGATTCCTAACCACCGCCATACAAGTGTGGCGCCCACCGATCACGGAACCGGAATTCGGAGATGCCCCGCACTCTGGGACTCGAGATCAGCCTAAAATGGTAGAAACGAGGCGATGAGATTAAAAAACCTCAACACCCAGAGTGTCTCACGTGAAAATAAAAAAATCCACTATTGTAAAAAAGAAAAAGTAATGTGAGAGAGAACTTAGAAAAAATGGTGTATTTTTGTCGTTTTTAAAACTTTTTAAACTTTTTTTTTTCTTTTTTTTTTTTTTTAACAGAACGAGAACAATGTTAGTAGAACAAAGAACAATTTGAACAAATAAGTTAGTAAAAAAAAGAACATGAACTGGAACAAAGAGGGATAACAAACAAAAAGAGAAGATTAAAAAGTGTGAAACAAAGAAAAAGGATAGACAACCAAAAAGAGAAGAAGACAGGAAAGGAGAAAGATCGCTCGGGAATCCGGGGTCGCGAAACCCGTAAATACCTAAAGAAGGTATTCCCCTGGGGGAGTGAAATTGAAGTATCATTGTCTAATCACATAAGATGTGCCAGCCGTGTTCTAAGTTTAACTGCTACCACTGACGGGAATGAATTTATTAAAACATCATCAATTTCATGGCTTCATGAAACTGCCATCTCAAAATGTTCAATATTATGGAGATTATCAAGTAGACAGAAAACAGCAGAGATAATTGAAGAGGTTCTACATACTAAATTAAGGTATCCCGTTCCTACTCTGTGGAATTCTCTATTTGATGCTATATGCCAAAGTTTGAAGCAAAAAGAAAAGTTCGATGATCTGTTCCATCACCTCGATGTAAAAATTCTTTCAAAGTGATAGCAATAGAGTACATCGAAGAATATGTCCTCGTGCTCAAGCGTATTGCTATCGCTATAGATAGTCTCCAAGGAGAAAAAAATTGTTTTTTTGGTCAGTTGTTACCAACAATTTTTACTATTCAAACAAAACTAAAAGATATGAAAAATTTACAACTTAAACACTGTAATGGCTTGCATTTGGCAATCATCAACAGTTTGGAAAAACGATGGAACTCGTATATCAACTTAGATAGTGAAGCTGACAGAGCTATTATAGCTGCTTGCAGTCATCCAATGTTTAGGATGCGCTGGTTGCCGTCTCCTCTTCTCAACGAAAAAGCAAAAGAAATTCAAAATACTTAAGTAAATTTGGCATTGCCTTTGGTAAATCAGCGAGAAGAGTCTGATGAAAACAATACTGGAACAGATGATGACTGGTTCATATATAATGATTGCATGCCATCTTCGTCAAGCTCTCAAAATTCTATCGAACTTGAAGTACTGCAGTTTTTAGCAGATAAGTCAGTTGAACTCAAAATGTTGAACTCTTATTCTACAGTGAAGGAACTCTTCCGTAAGTTCAATACGAGTCTTCCTTCAAGTGCTCCGGTCGAAAGACTCTTTTCTTTTGCGAGCATTATAAATTCTCGAAAAAGAAATTTATTGAGCGATTCTCAATTTGAGAAATTGGTTCTTTTGAAGGCCAATCGTAATTTCCAAACATAATTTTGTGTTGTAGATTATTTTCATAACATTTTACTCGTATGCTTAAAATGAAGCTGAATTATATCCAAGAAAATTTTTATATTTTTGTATACATTTTAATATTTTATCTGTAAGTATTCTTCGTTTATTGTATAAAAAATATTCTATTATAGATTGATTAGTTTCCTTAATCTCTTTTTTACTTCTTTACTTCTTTTGCGAGCATTATAAATTCTCGAAAAAGAAATTTATTGAGTGATTCTCAATTTGAGAAATTGGTTCTTTTGAAGGCCAATCGTAATTTCCAAACATAATTTTGTGTTGTAGATTATTTTCATAACATTTTACTCGTATGCTTAAAATGAAGCTGAATTATATCCAAGAAAATTTTTATATTTTTGTATACATTTTAACATTTTATCTGTAAGTATTCTTCGTTTATTGTATAAAGAATATTCTATTATAGATTGATTAGTTTCCTTAATCTCTTTTTTACTTCTTTACTTTGATAATTTATAATTTCAAAGAATTTAATCAGTATTACAAAAACATCTTACATTTGCGTTTTGCAAACGTATATAAGAGGTCTACACGGGCCGAAATTATTGGGTCCGATCAAGCCTTAGAAAGATATTTTAGCCGGGCCCATTCCTATTAAAAAATATAAATATATTAGCCCGACCCAGTATAAAAGTTAAAGATTCGACACATAGAAAAAACTTATAAACAGTCTGGTATAAAAAGTAAAATCGCGGAATTAGCCCGGCCCGATAACAAAGGTAAAAGTTTGGCCTGGCCCTACTCGTACAAAAACTCCATTAGCCCGGACCAACTAAGTTCTCAAAAACAAATTTTTGTTGCGATATGGTAAAAATCGTCTTGTACGAGGAATTCTTACCAAAAGGACTTATTTCAGCTTATTTTCATGTTTATAGACTTGTTTTAAAAGCACCTTTGACTGCGATATTTATTTTTTAAATTAATCTTTATTTTTATCCAAATGTTTTAGTTATAATTAATACCGTTAATCTCTATTCCATGCCTTGGAAACTTAAAAATCTGAAAAATGCTATACAGTAGAATCTTCTAAGACAGATTCGCACAGGATAGGAGAAAAAATCAATTATAGATAGGTTCCCTTCTTAACAGGTACATAGTTTGTTCTAAATGTATTATGTTCTTTCACCTGTTATTAAATTCATTTTGCATGACTCAAAACATTTGCCGTTTAGGCAGGATTTATAGATATATTCATTTTCAGAGTTTCTTTTACTATGCTTTAATTTTATTGCCCATAAATAAATTTACTATTCTTTAAAAATAATAAAATTAAAATTTTTAGTTTTAAAATCATAGCAACTTAAAAATGCATATGCTATTTGGAAACAATTGTTGGGTCGGGCCAAATTTTACTGATTTTTACATAGGGCAGGGCAGGACGGGGTTAGCCAGTGATTTTCATAAGGGCTGGGTCAGGACCAATGCTAAAATTTTTGGCTTCTGCAAACGTCTAGGTCAAATCCAGTCCCAGTCCAGTCTGGAGGGTATAAGTGAGGCCCGGCCTAAGTCTGCAGAAAAATGTAAAGCCCAAACGCAAAAGAGTGATGATGAAGCCCATCTGAGCCTATCCTTCAGAAAAAAATAAACCCGATACCTGGGCCATAACGGAACGATTGAAGAGCAGGTCCGGCCCGGCCCGAACGCCGTGAATAAATTTTGGTCTAACAACCAGACAGCTGACGGTGCTGGGCACGCTCCGTGCAAACCTCTAATCTTATACACAAACTTTTTCAAAATTTCAGATGTAAAATTTTTATTCGAAAAGTATTTTTATTTTGTATTTTAGGTTTAAAAACTAATGTATTTTGTATTGTATCGAAAATGACTTTTCGATGTATTTTGCCCAACTTCCATCCATATTGGAAAAAAAATTCAATTCAGACTCCGGCCGTACCACCCACTACCGAGTCCAACAAGGGGATGCACATTCGTGCACCAGTGCTAACCAGGGCCCATACGGTCACAAGACACTCCTATGCCAGTCTCCAACCTTAACGAAATGGCTAGTAAATGCTCGCTCACTTGATCCCCAGCCACTGATAAATGAGTTGACTAGCCGATAGATGCATACAGGACCAATATGCACCTCCCGTCTACCTGGAGCAGAGGCCAAAGCAGTATGTTGGTTTCCCTCAACATCCAGGATCACCCTTTAAAGAGTCGCCACACACGGCAAATACGTGGGAGGTTTACAATTTTTTATGAATCGATATAGAGAGGATGATATCGGCTCATGCAGAATTGTCCTCACCTCTGAAGTTGAAACCACAATGAGAGTGAAACAAGGAGAACAGAAAGACAAGAGAAAATAAGAGGAAAAGGAAAAAAGAAAGATTGCTCAGGTGCCGGGGTTGCAAAGTCCATGAATACCTAAAGAAGGTATCCCCCTGGGGGAGTCCATTTTTCGGATTGGCTGGAAGTTCTTTCTTTGTAAAATTCCTACTGTTCTTTTTGCAAAATTTCATAACATGCCCAAGTAGGCCACACTTAAAGCAAGTTCGTTCTTTGAAGTAGTACTTATTTTCGGCTTTGTTACGGAATATCAACTTGTTCTTTCTTTCGATTTCGGAAGGCAGCACTGTACTAGTACTGTCATGCAATCTGGGTACAGTCTCTGTACGATGACTAAGACGATGAAATTCAGTAATAAGTGCTTTTCGCACATTTTCTGAGGTGAAACTTGTATCATCTAACTGGTACAGCAGAATAACGACATTGTCATAATGTGAAGGCAATTGGTAAAGTATTTCATACGTGATTTCGTCATCAGGAACAGATTTTCTCTCCAACTCTACCCATCCAGACTGCACTTTTTATCTAAAATCATTTATAGTCTGATTGTTTAGTTTTTACACTTCTTATTTATCTACACTTGTCTGACTGTTTCTGGATGGGATATCTCATCCAGATTGCTTTTCTCATGCTCTTTAATTTTGTTTTCAGTCTATTCTATTTGGCGCAGTATATCCCTTAAGGGATTTTGTGTCATTAAACATTATACAACCTACCAACCATTCCCCAATTCTAAATCTTGAGCAGATCTTGGAAGACAACTCAAATATACTGACATTGATTCATTTTTCTTCAATTTAACATTCATAAAATCGGCACACAATGATGCAATTCAAGCGCGCGTAGCCGGCTCAAAGTTCTGTTTTAGAACGTTCCAAGCAGCTGTGGCCAATTCACAGTCCATAGCCAGATTTTAAAAATGATCTTCTATGGATAAACAAATCGTAGATAACGCTTTTGCATCTTTTGTAATCCAATCGGTGATTTTACTCTCATCCGTTTCAGGTTTCTTTTCCGATCCTTCGACAAATCCGCAAAGTCCCATGTGCATCAACAACATTTTTATGTTGAATTTCCATTGCCGATAATTTACGCGATCCAATTTCTGTATTCGAAAAATGGAACTTTCTTCCCCGGAATTAATTTTTTTTTCTTTACGAAAAATGTTCTACAAAAGAAAAACAAAACAGCGCAACCACGCTCTTGCTACCGTATGTAGCAGATCTTCGAACACGCTTTCATTGAGTTTAGTTTTTGATCGGCGTTTCCGTCGAGGAGTGAAAATAATTCACATCCAAACTCAGAGAAACACAGCACGAAGAATACTTTATTTACAAGAATATACATAGAAAAATATGTTAAACAGACTCCCATTGGTTGGGATCAACATGTAAGAGGAACTCTCATTGGTCTCCTTAAAGGCACAGGCAATACGTCAGATGACGTCATGCCTCGGAATCTGTGATCGTTGGAAGAGAAAATGAAACCAAGGATGACTTGTGGGAAAAACAACTTAATCATTTACTGAGCTGCGATAGAGGTCCAAAATTAAGAGTGACCAAGTAGGAATTATAATTAAAACGACCATCAGTAAAAAAAAATTTGCTTAGTAAAATTTTGAAAATAAACACAAAATCAATAAAAAAAATTTATAAGATGGTTAAGGCTGATTGAGTCGTAACAATTTGTTAGTGTCGGGTTCCAATTTCGTTCACATCAGTCTTAAAACGCCGCCACGTACGGTGATGTGCAGTCTGTTCCATTTCTTAGCCAGTAAATTAGCTACTGCACTGAACCCACGCTCAGCTCAATACGATGAAGAAAAGCAGTTAAAAAGTTCTTTACTTTTGATCACAATTCAGGGTAGAGAGCTGGCATTGATTTCTTAAGCCAGAACTCTTTGTATTCACTTCCAAATTTTACTTTAAGTTTTCATTAGTTGTAAGTTCTACGAGTTCTAAATTTGAAGATTCTACTGTAACTGCATTTGCGAAAGTATCTAAAACCCAACTTGGTGTATTGTATTCATGTTTAAAATATACTGGAATGAACTCAGCATTAGGAACTTCCAAATTTTAGCAGTAAGTAATTAAATCTTCCTGTTTTGCAGAGAGTGCTGATAATGGGGGAAAATGGCTGTATTCATGTGTACCTAGATTTTGCATGAACAGAAGAAGTTTTCTCACAAAATCAGCTATGACGTATTTTTAAAAATTAAATTCAACTCATCATCTTGCAATTGTAATTTGACTTCATAAATATTTTAAACAGGTCTGCTTACTGTTTTCAAGGAAATTCAGTACTGAATCAAATATATTGAAAAAATTATTTAGACAAATACCTTTCGAGAGCCAACGAACTTCTGTGTGCAGCAGCAAGCGATTGTAATCTTTGTCATTTTCACTACAAAGGTGGCAAATTATTCTGTCATGCAACGAGTTGCTTCTATCTTATTGGCTGCTGTAATAACGTAATAAAGAGATGTATCCAGATGTTCATTCTGATTTTTTTTTAACCAAATGCTGACGATGAATATCCAGATCCCGAAATCTTTATTGGCTCTTCTCAAATCCCCGTTGTAGACAACGTTCGTTATTTAGGCGTTTATTTTGATAACAAACTGACTTTTTTACCACATGTTTTACAACTAAGGACAAAATGTGAAAAATCGCTTAATTTACTTAAAGTGCTTTCAAATACTTCATGGGGAGCAGACCGTACATCTCTCCTCAAAATTTATCGTTCTGTAATCCGTTCAAAAATTGACTATGCCTGCCAGGTCTACGGTTCAGCACGTAATTCTGTTCTTAATAAACTTGACACTGTGCACCATAGCGCACTTCGTGTTTGCTCTGGTGCATTTCGTACATCACCAGTTTTAAGCTTGTATGTAGATTGTAATGAACCGTCACTCTATCAGATTCGTGAAAAACTCTCATTGATTCTGTATTACCGTCTCCTTTCGTATCATGGTCATCCACTTCATTCCCACTTGTTAAATACTGACAATGCCATGCTTTATCAGCATCGCCCATCTTGCATACCATCTTTTGGTTTAAGAATAAGAAACATTATTGACAATAGCCCTCTGAGTAATATCGAGGTGAGCTCATGTCATCCACACGTGCTACCTCCTTGGAAACCTCTTAATATTACTTCTCTCCACCCTTTTAAAGGATATGATAAAAATAATTTGGCTCCAATTATTTCCCAACAACTATTTGCTGCACATAGATCAAATTTCAATAGTTACACTGACATTTATACAGACGGTTCCAAAATGGGAGATATTGTTGGTTGCGGTGTTTTTTGTGAAAACACTTGTCTCAGCTACCGGCTACATTCGTCAACTTCTGTGTTTACAGCTGAACTGATCGCGATAGAGAGAGCCATGTTGCACATTTCTCATCACCATAACACATCCTTCATCATTTATACTGACTCAAATAGTTCTATTGACGCAATAAAATCTTTTAAAAAACATCCTTTTGTCTCATCCATCTTAGATTTTTATAATAAATTGACAAGACGCGGCTATAATATTTTATTTTGCTGGGTACCTGGACACATGGGTATTCCTGGTAATGAGAAAGCAGATGAGGCGGCAAAACGTGCTCTTAATCCATTACACCATAAAGTTCCTTTCTCAGACGTTAAACTACTTATAAAACACTTTATTCAGAATAATTGGCAAGAGAGTTGGGATTTAGAAAACAATAATAAACTGCATCGTATTAAACCAACAATCATAACCTGGCTTCCGATTTATCCAAGAAAATCTGATGTTATTCTGACTCGTCTGAGAATTGGACATTCAAGAATTACTCATAAACATCTATTACTTCGGGAGGATGCACCCATGTGTCCCCATTGTCATTTTGATAACCTGACCGTCCATCATGTTTTATCTGACTGTCCGGGCCTCCGGCACTTATATAGATTTTATTTTAGCACATCATCACGAATCTTGACAAACCTCATTGGGGAAACACCTCATGGGGCACTCTTTACTTTTTTAAAACACATTGGTTTTTATTTTGAGATATAGTTTTTTTATAGGCTTCATGTGTGGGACTTTCTTATCGACATCTGGATGGAGGGCCCATCCAGATAACTTGTTTACTTGGTTTTACTGGATTTCTTTTTTACATTGATTTCTATCCTTGTTTAACGACTACATCTGGATGGGTTACCCCAACCAGATGGCTTTTCTATTTCAACTCTTTTTTTTTTCGGTGTCATTTGTTTACTCACTTCTTTTTTTTCGCCTTTGTTTGGCGCAGCATGTCCCGTTGGGGATTTTGCGCCATAAAACCCAATACAACCAACCAACCAACCTGACGATGAATAATACAATGTACAGCAAGTACAGTTGGTACTGCTTGTTTCAAATGTGTTACGAAACCCTTATTACGACCCGTCATTGCTGGAACAATACCAGTAGCTGCTGACAAAATATTATGAAATAAGAATTTCTTTCTTTTGAAGAATATTGTTCATTGTATTAAATATCAATTCTCCCTTTGTATCAGTTTCCAGATTTTTAGCAAATAACTCTTGACAATTTTTTTCTTCCTTTATGAATCGGACATATGATAAGAGTAGTGCTTCGTTATTTGGTAGAGTTAATTCATAGAGTTAAATGGAAAATTTGCAAGTTATTAAGTAATTGCATAATGATATTTGAACATTTTTGGCAATTTCAACTGTTCTTCTTCGTACTGAATTATTACTCAGAGGAATTTTTTTAATATCTGAGTGTGTCTTCTGATGAAGAACAGTTGTTATTACCTCTTTCACTGCCGGCAAAATTAATTCCTCACCATTTGTGTTTGGTTTTCCCCCTTTTGCGATTAACACTGAAATATTGTATGAAACTCATACTCCATCTTCTTGTTTAAAAGACAACTTAAAGAAGATTGATACAGGTGGCTGTTTAAAATATTTCTTTTCCAATTCTTGAAAATAGGATAAATCCTTTTCCTTTTTTTCAGCATGATTTTATTCAAATGTTGTTGTAGTCTAGAAGGCTTCATTGCTTCATTTGAAAAAGTTTTGGCAAATTAAAGACATGCGTAATGATTGGTTTGTAGGAGAGTGCTTAACCCCAAATTACAAATATTCAATGTTATACTGCTGGCATTTCTTCTTAGATTCAGACATTTTGGAAACAAAATTTGCCACGGTTTAAGTTTGAATAAATTAACTTTGCAACATATTTATACATGGTATAAAAATAATTGCTAAAATGACTTCTGTAGCTTTCACTCAGAATGAACAAATTTCTTGAGCGGGTTCAAACCACTGTTTCTATTGGAAATCTGTTCTGGATCTTCATTCTGGATTTTGTTTGGAAGTTCTCCTTCAGCAGATGAGAGCAGATCCCAGCTCTAGGTTCATTTTTATAGATTTCAGTTTTATAATAGTTTTTGCAGCAGATCTTACAGATCAACTCTTCTTCAATGTCAAACATAAATTTCTTCTTATAGTTTTTTTTACCCCTAGTTTTCATAGATTGCAATGGGCGGATATTCTTCAGATTTGTTATTTTTTTTTTTCCTCGCAATTTCTTTTTCTCTCTCTTCATTTCTTGCCTTTTCTTAGCATCCTCTTCCTTTTCTATATAGCTTGCTACTGTTCTCTGCTAGAACAGCTGGAGTCTTGTTTGATTTTCCTGGTTACCTTTTTACTCTTTCTTAGTGTTCCAGGTCAAAATAGGTAATTTTTCATTGGGGAGGGAATATTTTCCCTATCAGTAACTGGGGACAGGACTTTTGGAAGTTTTACTTTTTAATTAACCGAGCTGGAAAATGTTGCATTACTTGTTGAAGGGCCCAGATCATTAGTTTGCATTTCAACATTGACAGATGTTTATGTTGACAGGTGTCATAATATTATAAACTGCATTACCGTCAGCTAGTTCTTCATTAGCTAATTTGTCACTGACTAGTTGTATGATGACTGGAACATCATTGACTGATTTGCTATAGTACGTTAATTTCAAAAAATCTGTTGCTTTTCTCCACGTTACGTACAGATCATGTTATGGATCATTTAGATTCTAAATTGGAGTAAAAGCATTGTAAAAAAAAGTTCAAAATTGCTTGTCAAACATGGCAAATGAGGTGCGTTCGTACTATAGCTAGTTTTATAATTATTTTTTGCATCCCATACTGTACTGAATGTATATTTTTTTGCACTTCATAGTCTGTAACATCATTAAAATGCATTTGCAATAATTTTTTTTTCCCATTCCTCTTAATGAAACTGAAAAATTTGACTGTCCCTGTAATTAAACTATACATCCGATTTCCATAAAATTTGAAATGGCTCAACAAAATTTTGCAACAATTATATATTTAAAATTTCAGACCATTCGGAAGGCTGTAACATCATTAAATTCACTTGCAATAATTTTTCCCATTCACCGTGATGTAAAGAAAAACTTTTGATTGTTCCTGTAATTAAACTATACATCCGATTTTCATAAAATTTGAAATGGCTCGACAAAATTTTGAAACAATTATATATTTAAAATTTCAAACCATTCGGAAGGCTGTAACATAATTAAAATGCTCTTGCAATAATTTTTCCCATTGGCCGTAATGTAAAGAAAAACTTTTGATTGTCCCTGTAATTAAACTATACATCCGATTTTCATAAAATTTGAAATGGCTCGCCAAAATTTTGAAACAATTATATATCTAAAATTTCAGACCATTCGGTTGGGTAGTTTTTGCTCTGTTATATGCAGACGGACAGATGGACTGAACGACGACTATAGGTGCTACGTATTTATATAATTACGAATGCACCTAAAAAATAAAGAAACATAATTAGTTTAACATTGAAATATCAATTTGAAAATCATGGCTTCAAAGAACTCTGATAATGATCATAAAAAAGACACGATAATACAAAACAACTGCCAGATAATGAAACTATTGATTTAGTATCATCAGAACAGACTGATGAAGATGTAAAATATCTTGGCTCAAGCGTTTCAAGAGCTAACTCGAAAACAAGAACTGTGCCAATAACTCTAAGAAAAGATACTAATGAAAATTTCAGTCGATCATTCTCAATATTTAGAGAATACATGAAATCAAGAAGAAAACATAAATATACCTCAAACCCCGCTTTATTTGAGGATTAAACTTTCTGTTGTTAAATAGGGCAATTTTTTTAATTCATAAATATTGGTAGCTTGATACTGAATTTACACCAGCGGTTAATGGGTTAATTGTTGACGTGCTCAAAAGAATTCGGTAAATTGTATAGATAAGCTTTTTAATGATTCTGGAAATACATTTCCCCTCTGAAGTTAATTGAAGATCCATTTTCTGCCTACATAAACATCTCTTTCACCAGCTTTAGTGCAAGTTTCATTTTGGCTTTATTTTTTTTTATTTTTTTTTTTTTTTGATCGGAAATTTGCTGTGATCATAAATTCCTATAATATCTTTATGATAAGATATCATAGATTCTGTGTAACAGCATGTTACATCAAAATCTGTGAAAGCGATGTGTATCTGGGTTTTTAAAAATTAGTCGAAAATTCACATTCATCTATACAATTTTTAACCTAAATTATTAATCCATAGAAAGAATTCACTGTTTTTGCATTTTAGAAAGTCTGCGTTAAAATCGCCTATGACCATGACCTTATTTTTAACATTGAAGGCTGCAGGTAACATAGTTCCATAGTTATATTTTACAGATGCCCAAGTAGACTCTGCAGGTTTGTAGCTTACGCAGATAGCCTTGTCATTGAAAACGAACATTGTGAGACAACAAGATTCAACACCTTCGGCATTTCCAAAACGGAATTGCAATTTGCATCTCTCATATACATCATGCCGTACAAAAACTACCACCCAAATGGACGACGCTTGCGACTACAGTCTATCCGGGACAGAATATCATAATTTGAATATTTATTACATCTTCCTTGATTGTCCACGTTTCAGCGGCAATGAAAAAAGTCGGAGTATTGAATTTTACATTGTTACAAACATCCTTGCATAAAAAGTTTGTTAAGCTTTGTACATTGCTATAATTCTTGTAATTTGCAAGGAAATCAAGTTTTAAAATCTTTATTGTTTAAATTTTCTAACTCCAATTTAACCTTATCAAAAGGACTTGGTGGCAGTGGCTCTTTGAATGTACCCTATAGAAACAACCCTAGTACTGTACTACTTAAAGTGACATATAGAGAATTTCGACTCAAACCTTGCAAATGACAGCAATTGCCTTATATGTTGTGCCTTGTGATTTGTGAGTAGTGATTGCTTCTTCAGGAATTACTGAAGTTGTTGTCTTTCTACAGTTTTCAGACTTTTTTTACAAAATCGTATGTCTCATTTAATCATATCAATTGCTGTCCAAGTTGAATGTTTAACTTCTCTTCGTCTTATTTTTCCAACATTTTTTTCGGGAAATTGAATCCAAAGGTGCAAATGATTATTTTCAAGGATTGTGTATTCTTCTAAAGTACCAATACCCAGTCACCAAACCATCTTCTATATTAAGGTTGTTTGTGGATCATATATTTTTTTTCCTTTACTCAGGCCCAAAATTGTTGGAAGACCCTGGGTTTCTCTGGATGGTAACTTTCTATTTTCTCAAGTAACTTAACTTTTTTCTATTTCTTCAATGTTTCCACTGATCTTATCAATAGTTTTTACATCCAATTTGCTCTTATCTTCATTGATCACTTTTGTATTGTACAATTCTACAGCTTGGTTGTTTCAAAAACCTCACCGCTTTAGTAGGTACGTCTTTAGGTTTACACAATCGACTTTTAAGTAGAGATAAGTCAGTGGATGCCAATATACCTGTAGATAAGCTTATCAAAGCAGTAACAAAAGCATGATCGTTTCTTTGGCGCATTATTTCTGTTAACTCAAAGCACTGAATTTTCATCCAAATTGGATTTATTCCAAGTATTTCACCGTAATCATCATTTTGGGATGGTTCGAACACAAGAGTCTCCAACTGGTGGCAATTGATTGAAGTCACCCAATACGATAAATGATTTTCCAGTGAAACTTTCACCACTTGTAAACATTTGCTGAAGCCAAAAATTTACAAATTGCAGCATCTTTGAACCAACCATACTTATCTCATCAATAATTATTAATTTAAGCATCTTTGAACCAACCATACTTATCTCATCAATAATTATTAATTTAAGGTCAATCGGTTTCGATCATAGCTATTGGCAGTGTCGGTATTAGAGGTCTAAATGCTTCTATGAATGTTTGATTAAAAGGCAACGCATTATTTCCATACGCAGCTTTTCCTGTAGGCGCACAATTACTTTGATAGGTACTATTTATAATTAATTGATTATATTTATAATGATAATTTTAGGTACTTTAATTGATTCCAAGTTAGTATCTTTTTTTTTTTTTTTTTAAATTAAAATAACGAAGAAGTGTTTGATGCAACGCTTCTATTAATCGTGATTTTACGGCTCCTCCGAGGACACAATCAGAAATGGCAAGTTTACTGCATTTGAAAGCATTGAGTATATGAAGCAGATATTCACGTTGTTTTTGATTTAAATTGACTAGCATATCAATGTACTCTTTTTCATTTATGATATTTGGAATAGGAAAAACTATCCCATCTTATCCCATAGAATGAGACGAATTATCTTGATAAGCAATTTCTTCATTAATAGCACAATCTAAAATGTCTGCTGTGTCTTCTTTTATAATTTTTGAACGGTTTCTTTGGAGTTCATTATTATATTTTTGATATAAATGATCTGCATTACTCATAATGTAATTCTATATGTGCCATGGAATGAATAGTATTACCTGCTCTCTTATAAAATCTTCGGAATGAGTATGTCTGTTATAACGTACATATCGTATAATTTTTGCCTTAAATCTTTTAAACAAATATCCTGAATTGATTTTAAGGCGATGTGAGTTTTCCTCTTTAGTTGTAATATCTGTGTCATTCCCGTTGCTTGAACTAGTTCTTCGAATAGTTATACCATGCTGTAAAATAGGCCAGGCAAGCATTTTGTAGAGTATTAGGTCTTTGAGTATATTGGTCAATCAATGTTTTTTGGTAGTCATTAAGGATTTTGCAGGAAGACATTCAAGTGCTTTCTTAGGCTTTATCATGAGAATGCATTTTTCTGGTGCACTTGTATTAATAAAAACTCTCGAGAGAATTTTGAAACAGGTAGTGGCAATGTATAAAATACAGTTTCTTGAGCTGTGAATTCACTTGCATTCAAAAATGTGTTTCCAAGGTGTTGCATCTTTTCTTTTATGGAATAATTACCCTTTCGAACTTCTGATAAAGCATCTCTGAATAGTATTGACAATCCTTGATTCGATTTGTTCAAATAATTGACAACATAATTGGCACAAGAATAAACATAGAGAATGAATTGATTATCCATATTTCCTCGATGTAGCTCAAGCAGTTCAGAGTTGAATACAATCACCATACACTGATCAACTTTTTGTTTGATCATAACTGTAAGTCTCTTCAAACCGCTTCGAAATACATTTTATATAATATTCGAATCAACATCATATTTTCGAAGAAACTCTTCTTGAGTCAATATTGCACAGTTTTTTTTAACCAGCTCTGTTAGAGTCCAAATATCATCTCTCTTCTTCCGCAGAGCTAAGGTCTTCTATCGAAAGCTAATTCAATGGAAGCAGAATCATTGTTTTATCAAGTGGGGAAAATGGAATATCAAATTGACATCTACCTTTATTATTTCCTTTCCTGCATGTAAATGTATGTTTATGCATTTGCAAATCAATCATATCATGATTCAAATCAGCCGAAATGAAATTGAATCTATGGATGAGAATACATTATCATTGTCTTCTCCTGCTTCATATTTTGGAGCATTACGCAGCCAAAGTAATGAATGCCAGTGTGGGGATCCACGCTTTTGAAATTCACAACGAGTATAAAAGTCGATTACATAATGCTCATGGAAAACAGAATATCTCTGCTTTAATAAATTGAATAGTTGGTTCACGTGGTGATCAATGTAATGAACCACAGTGACAGGATCTGAAGGAATTAATCGAACTTTTTTGCAATATTTCATTTGCTTGGCTTTTTCTTCTGTTATGTATTCTCTGTCAACTACATTTTTCAATATGACGAGTAATTCCGACCATTTTTTCAATTCCTACTATTAGCTCACACCCTCCCTATATTTATTTATATTTTATCTTGTTCAAATTTTCAATCATTAATAAAATACTCATTATTCATCCTATCAAGTTGAAATAAGTTTTTTAAAACTTGTACTGGATGACAATTTATGTTAATACAGTTTTTTCAAATATTAATTAATTAATTAAATTTTAATTAATTTTAGTTTTGCATGGGAAACAAAATGGTGGCCATTGGTTATTGAAGGTTAATGAAAGTATTTTCAATAAGGGGTTACCATAGGGGGGGACCCTGTTCTGTCGCCAAATACCGCCAAGTTTGTCGCCAACTTGGCGATATATCACCAAATTTCACGGCCAAAATGAGTCTCTAAAAGTGATGCCAACTTGGCGATATTTCTAATATTTCGCCAAATTCCCATAGAATTTCATTGTAAACCTACTTACTTATAGAAAATCAACAAATTGAGATATTTTAATGCAACAAAAACTGATATTAGTTTAAGGGATTATATTAAATTTTTCTTTGATGACCTAAGTAGGAATTGACTTTAAAAACAAAATTTTTATATTACTAAATTTAAAATTTTATAATGTGTATATTTATAATCTATAATAAGGTCAAGTTCACATGATATAATGCTAAAGCAAATATGCCGTTAATATTACACAACTTTCCCAAGATTTTTGTTTTACCGATCTGAAACAAGCCGTTTTTACATTTGATGCGCATGTGTATAACTTATTTTTAACAAAAGGTTAAATTTTAAAGCAAACTAGAAAGTATGTTACACAAAAATTTTATAATTTTCGAGTTATGGGCCAAAAACTGAAAAACATCCGAAAATTTCGTGTTTTTTTGGCTCTACAAAGTTTAGCCTCGAGATATTTTGTTGGAAAATAATTAATTCCTGTTATTAGCATCCCCATAAACACTTTAAAAACATAAAATCTTCTAGCAGAATTTTTGCATCTATCGGTCCTATTTTCTGACAATTTGACTGGACTAATATCCTTTCTAATTTCTCTTTTAACATTTATAACTTAACTCTCCATATGACACATTTGATGTGCTACATTTTGTCATTAATTCAATATAATCTTTAAAATGTGTAGTTGTGTAATATAGAATTTCAAAACACCAGTTTGGAGTCTAACTTATATTCTTTTCAACATTTATAATTTTTTTTTTAGACATAGTGCGATATTTGTAATTCTATTTTTCACATTCTTCGATTTTTCATGACCCTGTATTTCATTCAAATTTCAATTCAAAGATACATTTTAATTGAAAATGAGACGCTTAATCCGATGCAGTAAGCTGTTAGTTAATAGGATTATAATTTTTCGAGTTATAAGGATGTTTCTTTTATGCAATTCGGTACTACTCGATTATCCGCCAACCCAAAAAACTATCGCCAAACTATAAGATTAAATGTCAATAATGGCTTATCGTAAATGTCAAGTATTCGCCAACCTAGCGGTATATTTTAAAATTTGGCGACCAAAATTAGTCGCCAAATACATAGTAATCGTGTAGATTACGTAGTATACGTATTGGCTCTATTTCCAGTATTTCGTCAAATTTCCATAGACTCCCACTGAAACACAATAGGGTTTACTTGCTTGCAAGAAAATCAACAAATTGAGATATTTCAATGCAACAAAAACTAATATTAGCTTATTAATAGAGCTTAATTGAATTATTTACGTTATTTTTAAGTACAACAATATTTACAATATTCGTTACACTATATATATAATTTTACACATGTATGTTGGCAAAGAAAAGGCGGCAAAATGAAAATTTCAGAAGAGAGGTGATTTATATGATAAGATTATTTACGATATTCTTAATCATCATATTGTATCCAAGGCGAATGTTTCTCTCTGGAATAATTTCCATGTATTAATAAAGATTATTTACTGTAACCGCAAATTAGCGACAAGCGGGTTTTTTCCAAGTGGAATCTAAAAATTGAATGCATAGAAAAAAAAAATGGTAAATTTGTTATCATTACGTACGCAATGGTAAAAACATAAATTGAACATTAGTAAATTTGAGTGGCAATAACACATGATAACAACATCAGAATGTAATAAATAAGTCCACTAAAATAAAAATAAAATATTTTATTATTATGGAAGCTGCTGAGAAGAAATTTAAAGAGATTTTTGAGACTGGTAGGTTTTCTAGACTTTCACAGTTATCGGATGGAAGGTTAGTTACATATGATGGTTGTACATTTGAAATCCATAAAGTAATTTTGGCAAGTTGCAGCGACTACTTTCGCGCTATGTTCTGTGGTATGGATAAAGATAAAAGAGACAATAAATCTTCTCATAGCAGCTGACTACTTATTACTGAAGGATTTATATTTAAAGTTAAAGCAAAATGTTAAAAATTATATAACAAAAGCTAACTGTTTGAAACTGTGCCATGCAGCGTACGAACTCAATGATAATGATATGCTTCAAAATTGTTTCACATTCTTTCACAGGAAATATGAAGAAATTTTCAAAAATCAGAAAGATGATCTTATTAATTTTCCAGAGGAGCTTCTGAATTGTATTTTAAGCAATCGAAATTTAAATGTTGAAAGTGAACGAACAGTTTGGCAATCCATTATTTACTGGGCAGAAGAATGTATTGAATCTCGATTAAAAAGTGTGCCCAGACTTCTTTCTACAACAGCTATTGATGAAAAGCTCGCGACAGAAATTATAAATCACGATATTCTTAATCATCATATGAAATCTCTGAATAGCATTCACTGTTTTAATGTTTTGGCAGCCATTGTGATCTTCTTAGAAGTTTTTTGCAGAAATATTCAAATGAGTTTTCTTTACAAAACTTCAGAATTCCTCGAAAACTTAATATCATTTCCAAGTATACGAAAGAGTATGGCGAACAAGAGACATGTGACATTTTCGTTTCTTATGATGAAACTCTTAGTTTATGCCGCAAAATAAGTCATGTAGATTTTCAACTAGAATATTTAAAAATGGTAGAAAATGACCTTTATTTCTTTGAAAAATATGGGCCCAGGTGTGTGAAGGTTAATCTGAAGACAATGGAGTTCGAGCCTATGAGAATTGTTAGATACTACGGTCATGCAATTCTTGCTATAGAAAATTGCATATATATGTTAGGGGTAAGGCAAAGAAAAAGCAATAAAAGGCTTTGGGTCTATTTCGTAGATATCCCAATAATACCAACTATATGGCCTATAAAAAAATAAAGGCTGAAGCAAGAAGAGTGCGACGCAAAAACCAACTGGAGTCCTGGATTAGCTATTTATCAAGCATAGACTAACACCTCTAGTAAAGAAATCTGGCGAAAAGTGGAAAAATGTATGGGCCTGTACTCTGAAAATCATATTTCTATTTTAAATCATAACGGTCAAACCATCACTTCTCCCCAAAAAAATAGCTGAGACAGTAGGATGTACCCTAGCATCAATTTCAAATCAGACGCATATCCAGAACCATTTTTAACTTACAAGAGACACACTGAAACGACCAGGATTAATTTTAATTCTCATGATTCATTTTTATACAATCAACCATTTATCATATCGGAGCTAATTAAGTGTTTGAATGATAGTCATTTATCAGCCCCAGGTCATGATGGTATCACTTACATCATGGTCAAGCATCTCTCGTCACTCTCTCTTAACAATCTCCTTACTTTTTTCAATAGGATTTGGACAGAACATATTTTTCCCCGAGCTTGGTGTAGGGCTATTGTCATTCCTTTTCCTAAGCCAGGAAAAGATGCTACAAATCCAAATAATTACAGGCCGATCGCACTTACTAGCAGCCTTTGCAATCGACTTGAAAAAATGGTCAACTGTCGCCTTGTGCATGTTTTAGTAATTTACAATATGCTTGCCGCTTTTCAGAGTGGATTTCGACTAGCTAGGTCTATAATTTGATCCATTTGGAAAATCACATATGGACAGCCTTTCTAAAACGCAACCATTTGGTGTCAGTATTTTTTGACATGGCAAAAACTTATGACAGAACATGGCGTTATGGTATCCTTCTGGACCTTTTTAACCTGGACTTTTGTGGGTACCTTCCAATTTTTATCAAAAACTTCCTCACAATTCGACGTTTTCAAGTTAGAATTGGCGGAATTTTATCTAGTTTTTATGTAAAAGAAGGGGGTGTACTCAGGGGAACTCAGGGTAGTGTTCTGAGTGTCACCCTCTTTTCAAAATAAATGACATCCTGAATCAACTACCCCCTTCTGTGAAGGGAGATTTATATGTTGACGACTTCAGGATTATGTGTATGGGACAGGATATGCATTTTGAGAGACAACTGCAAATTGCAATAAAAAATATTCTTAACTTGATTAATAACAATGGTTTTATAATTTCACAGGACATAACTTCCTGTGTGCATTTCTGTAGATGTAGGGGTCTGCACCCAGATCCCAAAATCTTTATTGGATCTTCTCAAATTCCTGTTGTGGACAATGTTAGTTATCTAAGCCTTTATTTTGATAATAAACTGACTTTTTTACCACATGTTTTACAACTAAGGTAAAATGTGAAAAATCGCTTAATTTACTTAAAGTGCTTTCAAACACTTCAAGGGAGCAGACCGTATATGTCTCAAGATATATCGTGCTGTAATCCGTTCTAAAATGACTGTCTTCCAGGTCTGCGGTTCTGCCGCTAATTCTGTTCTTAAAGAACTTGACACTGTGCACCATAGCGCACTTCGTGTCTGCTCTGGTGCATTTCGTACCTCTCCAGTTTTAAGTTTATATGTTGACTGTAATGAACCGTCACTGTATCATACTCGTGAAAAACTCTCCTTGCTTCCGTATTACAATCTCCTTTCCCATCCATTCCTATATTTTAAATACGGACAATGACACTCTTTAATCAGCATCGCCCATCTTGCATCCCATCTTTTGGAGTCAGAATCAGAAACATAATTGACAATAGCCCTCTGAGTAATATCGAGGTGAATCCGTGTCCCTCGCATGTTCTCCCTCCTTGGATTTCTCCTAATATTACTTCTCTCCATTCTTTTAAAGGATATGATAAAAATAGTTGGCCATGCTGTTTTCCGCAATTATTTGCTGCACATAGATCAATTTTCAATAGTTACACTGATATATATACAGATGGTTCTAAATGTGGAGATATTGTTGGTTGTGGGGTTTAGGGCATGTGAGAGGAGGTGGGGGGGGGGGGGGGAGGCACAGGGGGCAATTGTCCAGGGTCCCGGGAGCAAGAGAGGGCGCACCGGACCGAACAAATATAGAGATTACATAACACTCTTGATGTCGACTTTTGAACTTGCACACATTTTTTTTCTTTTACAAGCTAACTGAAAAACATATTTCTTGGTAAGGCGAAATGTTTTCGAAAAAGACCCCTACAGACTTCCTACTGAGACAGGTCTTATCTCTTGTCTTGTCGTGAGGCGAGTACTAGCTGTCACTTCATTGATCATTCATCCTACAAACAGTTGTCTTCCTGTTTTCTGTAATTTAGAAAAGACTTTTCTCTGACCACAGCCACGAAGATATGCCTTAAGGCAAAAGATCCTCTGGCCTACGACAAGTTCGACAGCGATGACCGCCTCGGAGAACAAAGCCAGCAAAATGATTAGCCAAACAGAGCAGTTGTCCAGGGCCCCATGTCAAAAGGGGTTTCCTTAGGGGCCCCGAATCTCTTTGTACATTTTGAAATAACATTTTCTCTGTATAAAATAATAATACTTTTGCCATAGATTTATCTTTAAATATTCCTTTTGACTAAGTTTTTCTTATAGTCAAGGCTGATACAATTGTCGAGGAATGTATAGACTCGATGATCCCGAAAGTAACACAAAAATAAAAGACTCAGAAATCCATTGCCAGTTAGATTCTATAACAAAAAATGTTAAATATTGGTGAGGATTATTTTAAATAATTTTAAAGGTTGTTTTGTTCATTGTCGAAAGAGGATTAGCATTCCGCGGAGACTCTGTTAAAATTGGCGATCCTCACAACGGAAACTTTTTGGTAATGCTGGAACTTGTGAGAAATTTCGATGCCCCTATGTGTGAACATCTAAGTAAAGTTCAGGATTCTCAAGAAAAAGGTACGAGATTGCAAGCACATTACCTCTCATATACGTCACAAAAAGAATTTGTTGAAGTATGTAGCAATAAGGTGATCGAAAAAATATTAGAAGAAAGAAAGGCTTCACAATATTTCTCCATCTTAGTTGATGGTACCCCTGATGCATCCCATTTTGATCAGCTGACGTTTATTTTGAGGTATGTCTTTGATTGTGAATCTGAAAATAAGATAGCGGAGAGATTTTGGTGCTTTTCGAGAAGTAGTGGTAAAACTGGACAAGATATTGCTGATTTGATTATGGAGGAATTAGAAAAATACAGGATTCCAATTAAAGACTGTCGAGGACAGGGATACAATAATGCAGCTAATATGGCTGGCATTTCTAATGTGCCCAGGCCATAATTAAATCTATAAATACCTTTGCTTTATATTCCAAATGTGGTGCTCACAGTCTCAATCTGTGTGGTGTTAACGCAGCAGAGTGTTGTTCGGACGTGATAACATTCTTCAGAATGGTACAGAAATTGTACAATTTTTTTTTTCAAAAAGCACCCAACGTTGGGAAATCTTAACATCAACAGTTGGGTGTTCACTCCATATGCTTCCTGACACTAGGTGGTCAGCTCGTGTTGAAAGTCTGGAGCCATTTGCCTAGCATTTACCTCTTTTAACAACACCTTTAAGTAAGTGCGAGAAAACAAATTTGACATCAGAATGCAAAATCGAACTTAAAGACATAAAGCTCTATCTATCAAGTTTCACATGTATTTTAATGTCAACCATATGGTTCAAAGTGTTAAAAGCCATATCTACCCTATATATATAAAATCCTAATGAATAGAGTTGAAATGAATTTATGTAACGATTCTATGAAACGACCGATTAAACAACTGATTACGTTTCACGGCGATTTCTCCTAAAATATGGAATACTTTGCGATGAAATTAACACCAAAAATCCGTATTGATGCACAGATCTCAAAACTGGTATTACAATTTATTTTTGAAATATTATTTTTTTTCTAATTTTAAATACTTTTTTTCTAATGATGGCAACTCAAATTTTAACAGATATTTTTTTTCATATTTTAGAAAAGGTTATTTTAAATTAATTTGGCGACGAGTTTGGCCTCCCTTAAATGTATGCTAAGAAATGCATCATGTTACTTTTATTCAGAATTCAATTTGTATTTTATTATAATTTTATTTAATACAAAACTTTCATTTAAAATTTAAACCTTTAAAATAAATGGCTGTTACTTCATTCTTTTTTTTAAACGAAATGAAAAGAAAAATATTAGATACAGATGTCATATACGCAGCGGGGTACCTAATTGGTGCCAAAATGGCGTTATTTTGCCTGACATGGTAACCCAGCTATTGTTTCTTATTTATTAATAAATGTTTATTCTAATTTATTTTCTTTTTATTTACAAAAAATATTATAAATTGTTTTGTTCTATAGTTATTAATTAATTTTTTTTATTTATTGTTATTTCATTTTAAAAATAACAGAAAATAATTTTAAAATACATATGTAACAGGTATTTGAAAACGAAGTTCTAGCCAAATTGTCGTAAAAAAAAAAATCATGCCAAACCCGGTGCGTATGTGACAATGCAACAAATCATGAGATTTAATTTCCACTTCAAACCAACGTTCTAATGTTATTACTTCTCCTGTTGACGAATTTCGCCAAATTTTATAAATAGCAAAATTATACAAATTGACATATTTTTTTATTTTAAATAACAGAAGAACAAATAAAATATTATAACATTAATAAAAATCCTTGACCGCTCGGACCTACAGGCAGAGGGGTCATTCCATGGTTACGGATGTAACAAACAGTGACTTTAAAGCTTCATAAATAATGTAAAAAAAATACTTATTACATGGATTATTCTATTTCTAAGGTCGGTCCAAGGATTGTAAATAGAATATTAAATTTTTAAATCTGAAAAATGTTCCCATAATTTTTGAAAAAATAAAATCTAGGTGTTACAGACGTAATTCACAAAACAGTCAAAATTGCATATAGTTGCAGTTATTGTCATAATCCTGTGAATTTTAAGGAAGAACATTTAACTTTTTCTTCAATAATTCATTATTATGGTATTAGCTGTTTGAAACTGCAATTTGTTTATGAATTCCAATTCATTTATAATATATTCCCTAATTTATTTTAAAAATAGAATATTCAAATACAAAAACTAGCCTAATTACAACTTTTACAAATAATTTTTTAAATGACAATAGCTTGTTAAACTTTACCAATAATTTAAGTGAAATGTTCTCATTCTCGTCACTCTCACTGTTTTAGTGCTAATACTTTTATTTAATTTACTGTTTATACTTAAACTGCATGTTTTTAGAAAATTCACACTCTAAGCTATTAAAAAATGTATTTTATGACTTTATAAATTAAATATTATTTGTTTTATAAATAAAAAACAAAATAGTACTTTGGTTTCACTTTTCATGGAATGACCCAGAGGGAGATTTCGAAGTTAAGTACTAAATTCACCAACAAAACTTAAATCAAGATTAGAGATAAATCCAATTCCTTCACTAAGAATGAGCTCTAGGGAGCTAAACATTTTGTGAAAATTCTAATATACACAAATACACGCACACATGTATATGGAATAGGTTTAAAAATGGCTAAAGCAAATTCAGAGAACCCCAAAGTGTTAAAATATGCTAATATTTCCATAGTCGGGTTTTTTCATGTTTTAATACGTTTCTTCAGACTCACATGATGTTACATATTCACCTGCTGAGGCCCATTATATTTACAATATGACGCAATATTTTTTTTATTTTATTTAATTTTTATTCGTCAAACTATTTATTTCATTCTGAGTTTTCATGCGGATATTTTGCTCTAGAAAACTTAGGACGTAATATTCAATTTGTTTTCGAGTTGTCAAACTGTTTATTTAATATAATTTTAACGTGAAAATCTTGCAATAGAAAAGCAATTGTTGGGGTGAGAATTTTATTGCTTTTTTTTTTTTTTTAATTTTTGGCAACTGCTATAACGAAAAATATTTATTTTTTCCTGTCATTGTTGTGTAAGAGCTGGTTTTATCAGAATCGTGTTACTTGGTATTCAAAATTTTTAACCCTCCCTATTTGCATCCCCTTGGGCCAATTTTGCCCATTTTCAATACCCGCCGAGATATTAGCCATCTCAAACTTGTTGCGAGTTTGAAGACGATCCGTGCATAATTGCGACTTTTATCATGCAGACAAAATTTAGTACATACATACATACATATATTAAACAAAAACTTAATTTGGAGAACAAATTAAAAAAAACAAAATTTATTTCCTACATTGTTTAAGCCCGAGAAGGCACAGATATTAGGACATTTCATTCCACCTGAGCACATGGGTATTCCCGGAAATGAGAAAGCAGATGAGACGGCAAAACGTGCTCTTAATCCGCTACGCCATAAAGTTCCTTTCTTAGACGTTAAACTTCTTATAAATAATTTTATTCAGAATAAATGGCAGGAGAGTTGGGATTTGAAAAACAACAGTAAACTGCATGATATTAAACCAACAATCATGACCTGGCTTCTGATTTATCCAAGAAAAACTGATGTTATTTTGACTTGTCTGAGAATTGGACATTCTAGAATCACTCATAAACACCTTTTACTCCGGGAAGATGCACCCATGTGTCCACATTGTCATTTTGATACCCTAACCATCCATCATATTTTAACTGACTGTCCGGCCCTCCGGCATTTGTATAGAATTTATTTTAATTCAGCATCACCACACTTGACAAACCTCGTTGAGGAACTCTTTACTTTTTTAAAACATGCAGGATTTTATTTTGAAATATAATTTTTTTTGTGTGTCTTTCTTTGGTTTAACAACTCAGATTTATGTTTTACAATTTTGTGATTTCTGGATGGGGTCCCATCAAGACTGCATTTTTTATTGTGTTACTTTTATTTATTTTTTTTTTTTACTGTTTTTAGGTTTTAAAATTTAGTATATTTTCCCACTTGTTCGACTACATCTGGATGGGATAAACCATCCAGATTGCCCTTTTATTTCGTCATTGTTTCTTTCTCACCTTTTGATGTTTTAGTCTACTTTTTTGGCGCAGCATGACCTTTAAGGGACTTTGCGCCATAAAACCCCATATAACCAATCGATCATGGTCTGAAATTCGGCACTCTGGGACTTGAGATCATCCTAAAAAGGTAGGACTGAGGCAAGTAGATTAAAAAATTTCCACACCCAGAGAGTCTCACGTAAAAGTAAAAAAAATCCGCTGTTGTATAAAAAAAGAAGTAATGCAAGAGAGAATGTGAAACAAGGTGTATTTTTGAGATTTTTTAATTTTTTTTCCCTTACAAAAGAACGAGAGCTACTTTACTACAACAAAGAACAATTTGAACAATAGAATTAGTAAAAAAAATCAAACTTGAACAAGAAAAAAGAGGGATAACAAACTGAAAAGAGAAAATTTTCGAGAACACTCATTAGCACCGATCGCCAATATTCAACTTCATTTTTATACTGAACTATTACTGAATTAGTTCTTTGGCTAATGTTCAGTCTAGAAGACATTTTAAAAACTGTTAATGGTGCAAAAAGGAATTTTCATGCTCTGTCATCATTAAAGAAACATGCTTCCAGTCATTAAATCCAGAAGTGGAAAGTTTGCTTGTATTGTTGGAAAAAAGCTTGCAAATCCAACAAAATACAAATTTATTTGTTGGAGAAAGCACAAGCCATTCTCTGAGTACTTTTTCATTATCTATTTTAAAGCGATGAAAGTTATTTTCAGCCAGAAGTCATTTAGAGCCAGAAATATTTGTTTCAGTTTCACTCAAATGTACAATATTTTGCTTTGGTGGATTGTCAATAAAATGTTCAATCATGGCAGGTGAAACAATGTTCCATGATGTTGGATCAGAATTAACCTCAACTACCATCCAATAAATTATCGGTTGTCGTTACACTTTCTATTGTTTTTATCACCACTTTATCACAATTTATATTTTTGGAATTATCTATTTCTTCAGGTAGTTTATCATTATCACTGCTTTTATTCATTTCTTTGTCTACGGAACTTCACTTTGTGTATTCTAGCATCATATTTTTCATTTGTTCTTCATGAGATTTTTTTTTCAGTTTTCTTTTTGCTGCACCGGACGAGTAACTTCGCTGCACGATGTATGCAAATAAGGAATTGGGCATTAATTAAAATATCATAAAAAGCAAATAAAGTGCATAAAATCTATAATCCTTCGCAGCTAAAGTAGGACATGAGGTAATACACGCACACTAGATAACATAAATACATAGGTACAGTTGCGTTTATGTGGCGGTTACTGAATAAGTGGAAATCCATGGAGGAAAAAGGGAACTCTCTGTGGGAGTGTTTTAAGTAGCGGCAGAGAAAGGAAAAAGTTTCTATGTAGCTCTACGTACTTCATTTCATATCACCTGCAGGTGGTGCTCAAATCAATATGCACTTATTTACGTTATTGTGATATGCTGAACAGTCTCTTTACCATATCATAATATTAACTATAATCATAAGTTTCTTTACCTTCACTCAATGTATTGCAATTCGCTGAACGTAACTGAAATAAATATTTGTAACATCTGCCACCAAGGAGCATATTAGACCGAATGAATCGCAAATATTCAATTTTGAATTATATTTGTTAGGTGCCTCAAATCATAGATCTCTAAAAGTGCTTTTTTTTTCGATTCTTACCTATATATATATATATATATATATATATATAGAACATAAAAATTTGTCTTTTGGGGATGTATGCATTGCATATATTCTGTTCAGATGGGAATCAGGGCAGCTGCCCTTTGCCCATGTGGTAATCAGGCACTGGCCATATGCCATAGTAAATAAAAGTAAACAATCAAAATCAATGAAGCACGCTGATTGGTTAGGTCTTAATATTTTACACCAACGTCTAGACCAGAGACTATTCCACACAGACCCTCTTAAAACCACACCTGGCAGACCTGATAAGCCATAGTGTAAACGCAGCTTGATGGTTAGTTGTATGCGGCTTTATGGCGCAAAATCCCTTAAGGGACATGCTGCGCCAAAGAAATTGACTAAAAACACAAAAGAGTGAAGTACAATGAGAAAAGCAATCAGTCGGCGTATCTCATCCAGATGCAGTCAAACAAGTGTAGATGAATTAAAAATTTAAAGCTAAAACAACAGAGTATAAAAGTGATTAAATAAAAAGTGCAGTCTGGATGGGGTTTCCATCCAGATGTCAAAAAGTGTAAAGGGAAATTCTAAGTTGTTGTTGAACCAAAGAAGTATATAAAAATTAGATTTAAAATAAAATTCTGTGTGTTTTAAAAAAGTAAAGAGCGCCCCATGAGGTGTTTCCCCAGTGAGGTTTGCCAAGATTGGTGATGATGAATTAAAATAAATTCTATACAAGTGCTGGAAGCCCGAACAGCCAGTTACAACATGGTGAATGATCAGGTAATCAAAATAACAATGTGCACACATGAAGTGCATCCTCCCCAAGTCAAGGATGGGTAAGAATGTAATGGCCTGTTCAGGATTCCATGATGTTGATAAGGAAAATTGAAGAGCTGCAGTGATCCGATTAAATACATTTAATTTATGTACATTGGACGAACACATTGACAACAACAAACACACATAATATAAGTTAATAATACACTACAGGATTACATATTTCACCAGCGCCTTTTCGAACACATCCAAGCTTACATCGTCTCTCTCGGGAAAATTTTTTTTTCTAAAGAGTCTCTCTTTTCTAAACTGAGTTTTCTAAATAGTCCTTCGACCACAGAATATAGGTGACTTTCACTCCTTCACTTCAGTTTCTACATGTTGGACGATGTCCCACACTTTGAAACTACTCTCAAAAGTGCTAACAAAAGTCTTACTTAAAGTCCTATCAAAAGTCATAGTTCTTTACCCGTCCCATCGAGAACATTTACTTAAATTACTTACATATATAAATTCTTATACACTATATACTAAAAATATTCATATTACAAATACACATGATACAATGTATAATAATGAAATAATACAAGATATATACATATATAGATTTTTTTTTCTGCTCATAAATGCGAGATAAAGTATCTGCCACTACATTAGAACTTCCTGGTTTATGAGCAATAGGAACCTGTTAGTGCCAATGACCATCTCTGTAATCGAGTGTCTTTAGGAGTTCCCTCTGTCAAGTATTTTAGGGATTATGATCAGTATGCAATACAGTGCTGGACATAATTATAAGACACATGCCTAATTTTACATACAGTGAAAGAAAAGATTCAGGGCTCGAAAATGCTTTATCAAATACGACAAAAACATAAATTTATTCTGTTATCACACGTAATTGTTTTACAGAAACAATATTTTTATAGAGTTTAATAAAAAAAGTTAAAAATACCATGGACAAAACTATAAGACACCCTAACATTTTAATTAAAACACCTGCTTTTTTTCGAAAATAATGTGCATTTGGAAATTTTCTGCACGCTGTTATGACGTCAGAAGTTAACTAAAGCAGACGATAACCGCCTTCACGCATTTACAAACATGCCACGAGGTACAGAATTAAAAGAAAGTGAAATTCACGAAATTTGGAGATTAAATGGAACTGGTGCTTCCGTTAATAATATTTCAAAAGTTATTAAACGCTCTAGATGTGCAATTGTAATTGTTTTGAAAAAAGGAATTAATGGATCGGTGATTAAAAGATCTGGAGGTACTCCTTGCTTATCCTCGAGAGGCAGACGCCAGGTGATTTCGCTCGCTACACAGAATAAGATGACCACTACAGGCATTAAAAATGCTTTGAAACTGAATTGTTCAAAGAGAACCATTCACAGGGTGTTGCATAATGCTTCCTATGTGAAATTAAAAAAATTGGAGAAAAAAACCAGCGCTTCTAAGGCGACACAAAATGGACCATTTAATTTACGTTAAACAAACTATGGCATCTCCCTCCAAATGGTACTCTGTGTTATTTTCTGATGAAAAAAAAAGTTTAACCTGGATGGTCCTGACGGGTTTCACTATTATTGGCATGATTTATGGAAGTCTCCTGATGTACAAATAAGCCGCCAAATGGGTGGAGGCTCAGTAATGGTTTAGGCTGGTTTTTCGGCTCAAGGGAAAACCGATATCGTTTTTGTGCATTCAAGAATGAACTCCGAAAAGTATAAGAATCTTCTTAAAGATCAACTAGCCATATACGGTGAACTTCTTTGTGGCAAAAACTACACTTTCCAGCACGATAACGCGTCGATTCATACATCACACGTAACAAGAATGGGGCTTTCAGAGCAAAGTATCAATGTTCTTCCGTGGCCTTCTCGCTACCCAGACTTAAATCCCATCGAAAACTTGTGGGGGGATCTTAGCTCATGAGGTTGAGGTTTACCGAAATGGGAGGCAGTTTACATGTGTCGAAAACCTAAAGAATGCTATAAAATGTGCTTGGGAAGAACTGTCTTGCGATATTTAGTTAGAATTGATAGATTCGAGGCCGAATCGCATCTTACATGTTATAAAAAACAATGACGGCTCCACCAAATATTGAATAACCATGTTAGAGGATTTTCTTTTAAACCATTAGTGTCTGCTAATTATTTTGACCACTGTATTTGAAAAAAAAAAGGTTGGTGTCTTATAATTTTGTCCATGGTATTTTTTTTTTATTAAACTCTATAAAAATATCATTTCTGTAAAACAATTACGTGTGATAACAGAATAAATTTATGTTTTTGTCGTATTTGATAAAGCATTTTTAAGCTCTGAATGTTTTCTTTCACTGTATCTCAAATTCAGTAGGTGTCTTATAATTATGTCCACCACTGTATTATGGTGGTTCCATTAGTCCTCATTTCGAATCTCCCAAGTGCCCAGATTACAGCATATGCTTCTCTTTCAATTGTGCTCCACTTTAATTGAGTTGGAGTAAGCTTTTGACTTGCAAAGGTTATGTACTTTAATATGCTGCCGTCTTTGTCTCTTTGCAGTAAACAGGCACGAAAACCCAATATGGAAGCATCGGTGTTTATTTCGAACGGTTGGACAAAGGCTTTGCAAGGTTAGCATAATGCGGAATGTATTTTTCTGTAGTAGTTAAATAGACCTAATAGGCAATTCCATGCTACAGAGGAAACACATGTTAAAAAAATAAATGTAATATATTAATACCATTTTGTTCTCATACACTTTTAAAAAGTATGTATTTTCTTATTTATTATGTTAAAATTTATTGCCAACAGTATTTTTTATTTTTTTGCTAAAATAATTGTGGCATCATTGTTTTCCCTATGTTAAGAACCGTGTTTCAAGGAGAATCAAAGTCTCAACTTTTGCATCAAAATCATTTAATTAATAATAATAAATTGTAAAAAGTACTTTACTAACATGTTATAAGAATAAATAACTAATAAATAAGCTTAAATTTATTTTATTTTGTAAATAAAGCCTAAAATCTGTGTAACATCAGTCTGAAAAATGTACAATTGTTTCTGTTACTCAAAATATTTCAAACTTTAAAGTGTAATAAGATGTATTCTCCTTCTTTGTAAAGTTATTACGAAGGTTGATAATTTAAATGGGACATAACATAAGTATATCATAACTTTAAATATATTTAAAATATGTAACATCAGTCACACTTATTTCTGTTCCTTTTCAGATCTTATTTTAAAGAAATAACATTTAAAATGGCCCTGATTGCAGCAGAAAGACGGAAAATTAAAAGTAGAAGGAAAGTATGAAGAATATAAAAAAAAAAAAAAAAAGAAACAGAGAAGAAGCTGCAAAAAAAGTAGAAAAGAAGATAGCTTGTCAAAATTGCCAAAACCAGTACAATGAAGAGTAAGAAAGGAAATGAAAGAAAATGTAAGGAAAAGAGTTGAAAAGTGCAGAAAATTGAAAAAGTATCACACAATTCTGAGAATTAAAAAAATAAATTAATTCTAGAGCTTCAGGAAACACAGCTTGCCGTCTACACCTAGGCGAAGACAAGCTATCATAAAATGACAGTTCAAACAGAAATAAGTGACGATAACATCAGCAGTTATATCTTTGGTTTAACAATTAAGTTTTCTGTTCACACCTTTGTGATATCTGGAAGGGAAACCCCTTCCAGGCTGCACTTTTTATTGACTTCCTATTATATTTTTACTCTACTGTTTTTTAGTATTTAAAAGTTAGTCTTTTCTACACTTGTTTGACTACATCTGGATGGGATAACCCATCCAGATTGCTCTTCTCATTGTTCCTTTATTTTGTCATTTTTCTATCTGTCACTTTTTTATGTTTTAGTCTACTTTTTTGGCGCAGCATGTCCCTTAAGGGATTTTGCGCCATAAAACCCCATACAACCAACCAACCAATCAAAGCATTCCCTAATGTAGAACAAGCCAATTGCTCCTTTTTCAACAGTTGCGCTTGTGAAACTGAACAACTTTTATTTCTGGTCCTCGTTGCAAACTTTTTCGGGCAAAACAGTTGCCTCGACAGGAGTAGGAATCGGTTCCAAATATGAAGCTTCTTTCTCTTCATCTTCATTATTTAGAAACCACCTTCCCTCCTCATTGAATACAGATTTTTCTTTGTTTACTTCAACTGGGGTCATATCTACCTCATCCCCTAAATACAACTTCTGCTGTTCTTTTAGCAGAGCGAAAACCTGGGAGTGATCAAAGTTTCAAAGTGTAATCAATTCTTCCACTACCGCAACCTGTACTCGTAAATACGGAATAACCTCATCTTCTGTCCGAAGAGTGAGCGGGACAGAAACAAGCTATGCTTCTACAGGACTCCCTATTACGGGACTCAAGAATACTTTTCCACATGACTGTAAATATTCTGAATACTTTTCCACATGACTGTAAATATTCTATCGGCACCATCGACTTCTACAGCACTGTAGTAATCTCCGCACCACTATCGACGATTCCCTGAAACTTCTGGTTACCGATTCCAAGATCTACCTTAAGGAGTCTCCCATCTGTTTCTTCAACCGGAATATTCACATTCAAACAAATTGCATTTAGACCCTTTTTCTCAAGATCGCTTTCGAAATTTTTCCTCTGTCTTGTTTTACTGTATTCAATTTGGGACAATACTTCTTCACATGCCCTTCCTTGCCACATGCAAAACAGGCATATTTTGTGCGAAATTCTCTTTTATCTCGTTGCTCTTCAAGAGATGCTTCAGTTTTGGATTCATATTTCGGTTTACCATCTCTCATATCTTATTTTGATTATGAACTTAAATTATTCCAACTTTGATTTCGAGAGTTAGATAAATTTTTCTTTCGAAATTCTCTTTTTAAAACTGTCGGCAATGCTCTTATAATCATTAATTTTTTCTGCTAATTCTAATGGCGTCGTAGATGTGAGACAATTTTCCAAGAAGTGCTCTCTCATTTCTACATGCACACGAAATTTTAATTTTTCAATTATGATTAAATCTTTTAATTGCTGGAAAGTGTTAATATTTAATTCTGTGATCCATTCAGTAAAATAACTTAAAAGCTCTTGTGTATAATTCCTCCATGATTTTTCATGTGTTTTGTGGTGTCTGTAAAAACATTGTTTTAATTTTTCGCTGTTTAACTTGTATTGCTTTAAGATAAAGAGTTTTCACAAAATCTTAATTAATTGCATATTCCGGGGTTTCTCTAGCTAGCATATTTGCAATTTCCACCGATAAAACTGCCAACAGGTAGGCTACACAGTCTTTCTTTGGTACTTGTGCCATATCCGCTCTTCTTTCAAAATTATAATCCCCTCTCATCACGTTTTTCATGAAACTTCGGGACAATCTGTGCTAATTGAATTTTTGGAGCTATCTCAACTTTTATTCATTTCTTTGTTCCGGAAATTTCTGTAATTGTTCCAGTTTTTCTGCTTCCCTGGCTATCCTCTCTTCCCTTTCTTCTTGACATATTTTCTCTTCCCTCTCTTCTTTCTTTTTCCTATCCTCAATTACAGAATTTAAAAATCCCTTACCAAAATCTTCATCATATTCTTCCACTTCTAGTATAGCCTTTTTAGATCTGCAATTTTTAAATTTTCGACATCCTGAATTTTCTACATCCTTAGTACTTCAAGCTCAATCGCCACTTGCTGTAAATCTTCTTTTTTACTACCTTTGCTTAAATAAGCCATATTTGATAAACCAAATTTCAAAAATCGAAAAAATTCAAAAATACTCAAACAGTATCTCTACCTTAATTGGAACTTTCCCTAAAATGCCTTAAACTAAATTTAATTTAAACCTGAACATTCCTTTGTTCATAAACCCTACATTTGAAGGAAATTTATTTTATTTAAATACCTATATTAGTATTAATGAATAAATTAAAACACATTTGCACAACAATAAAAAAATATATCCAGAAAACAATTCTTGCAATAATTAAAATATATTTTTACCAGTATGTAAAGTTAAAAAATAAATAAAACATTTGCATTCTAACAAAACAAGAATTTGTCAATGCTTTGCGTATTAATTTCTAAATACATCCTTCAAAAATACATAATACAGTATCTTGTTTTCTTTTAACACTTTAATCTCTTATTAAATTACATTTCAAAGGAACCAAATATTCATAAATCACAATCTTAAATTAACACATTTTAATGAAATTGTATTCAAGATATGAAAATCTTTCTTTCATCTTGATTTAAAATGCAAATCAAATTTCTATACTTTTTTTACTTTGTAAATCAGGAAAAAAAAAATGCCTGACTATTCTGACTATGATTTTCTTAACAAAAAAAATAAACAACCAAATCTGCAATAATCAAATAAAGAACAAATTAACCATTCTTAGTTTCACTGAACAGAGATTACTCGATGTTTATTTCATAATATAAACATTTCAAAAGAATTCCAGAATAATAGGTAACAATATAAAAAATTAAAAAACAAAAAACTATTACTTCCTCTACATACTTTGAAAATAGCACTTTTTAATCTGATCAGAAAGAAAAAAAAACGTTTGCAAATAGATCAATTCTTTCCTTTATTTTTTTTTCAAAACGATAATTAACTTAGCTAACACTTTTTTTTTTGCTTTTATTCTTAAAGATTAAATAGCTTCATAAACCTATTATGAACTTTTAATATGATAATTGAAACTCATTTTTATGCTTCTTTTTTTTAAAACAACAACTAGAGGATATTTATTAAATAACAAAATTTAAATTTTCATGCTAAATATAATTATTTATATTCACAGTTCTAATGAATTTAAACAACTGTAATAAGTAACTCTGCATTCATATTACCACCCAAGTTATATACAACAAAAATGGAATTCTTACGCTTTACGAAACAGTGCAACATCAATAATTATTTACTTTTCACACTTAATTACTGAATAAAATACCATAATTGTTCTATTAATTGAATAAATATTAACCTTTTGTTTCGATATATATTTACAATATGCACTTTAAACAAGTGCGTTATATGGAGAATTGCATTATAAAGGTCTTCTACTGTATTTACCATTTTCTTTAGTGCTAAAAAGAAAATAGTAGAAATTAATTGTGCCACTTAAATAGTTATAAACTAAAATATACTGAAAAGAGAAAACAAGTACTTAATACTGTTAAAATAATAATAAATGAACTAAACGAAGAAACCTTTTCAAAATTACTTGAAAACTTCTCAATGGCATTTTGTTCTTTTAAGGTTTTTACTATTTCATCATCTGTAAAATGGTACGCACCCCATCCACTAAACCAGTGAATATAGGTTGGTAAGCTCATAGTTTATCCCATTTTTCTCAAAATATGTTTTAAAGGCTTCATTTGAAAATTCTTTACCATTGTCACTTCGAACGTGTTTGAGTTTAGTATTAAGAAATCTTTCGGCTCTGGTCACATGGTTAGTAAAAACTTTATATACTTGAGTTTTGTCACAGATTGGGTAGACCGTTACTTTCCTGGAAAAATCATCAGTTACAGTGAGAAAGTATTTTTCTCCATTTCGCCCTGTTATCCTAGTTGGCCCCCACAAATCTCTGTGCAGAAGATCAAGAGGTTTGCAAGCTCTTGTTTGATTCAAGGGTTTAAAAGATGTGTGTCCATGCTTATTGATTTTGCATGTTTCACACAAGTCACATTTCTTTATGTAAGGTAAACCCCTGACCACTTTGTTTTTCTCAGTACGCTCTATTAATGCTGGGCTAATGTTGCCTAACCTATGGTGCCATAACTGTAAGTCATCTTTTTGAGCGATAGAGACTTCGAAATGAACTCTTTTAGCTTTTACATTATTATCAGCCCCCCCCCCCCCCCCCCCCATTGGTTGTTTCCCAGAATTAGAATTTAAATTGGGTTGTATGTAATATATCCCGTTTTTAAGATTGGCACGAAAAAGAGTATGGTCTGAACGATAAGCTTTAACTCTACCCTCTGCCCCTTTGAACTTAGCACCCCTCGAATCAAGGCGAGAACCAGAGATAAGATTACCACATAAACTAGGGCAGAACATTACATCTCCGAAGCATACACACTCTCCGTTTAGATTTAGTTCAACAGTTCCGGTGCCTTTTATGAGAAATGTAGCGCCGCCAACTCTTGGGCCAACCTTTCTATAAGGTTTTGAATTTTACATACAGGTCACAGTTCTTCCAAAAATGGTGCAACGCATCTGTATCAAACACTCAGGCGTTGTCACAATTTTTCACTTTGCTTAGAATAGACTGTATGAGAAAGTTTACTTGGCGAGTCTTACGTTGAGGTTTACGAGTGTCCTTTGGATGAGCAGAATAGGTTTTGGCAACACTAGTTCTGGATAGGGAGGAATCACGTGAACTAGGTCCGTTTGACAAATGAGGATCTGATTTAGCAGGTTTAGCGACATTACACTGTTTCTGCTTAAGTCCAGGTTATTAATTCCCAGACTTATCCAGATTGATATATCCCCAATTTTTCCATAATTCCCTGATTCTGTAGACACCCTGTATTAATTAGACCATATATTAATATGACCATGATAAATTAATAAAATATTAATTTAAATATTTTTCAATATTAAACAATTCATAAATAGTTGTATATGCGCATATTTTTCTTCCATACACTTGGATGAAGGGTACCACAATATGAAATTTTCAGTTTTTGCTTTGTTGCTTGAAAGGCTTCAAATCTTGCATACATCTTGGATAAATAATGTCACAATTTCAGTATTTACCTCCAGAAAGAGCAATTTACAGTGCAGCAAACATCTTGTTGTTTTCGGTTAATACTTATGTTGTAAAACTCCCAATTTTGCATATTATGGTAGTATTTTTCCATGTGAACAACTGATTTCATTTTTAAAATCATCCCATCATTATATAGATTATAAGTTGTTTATGTTATAATTATTATAAAAAAAAAAATACAGCCTCGTATCATCTTTAAAATATTATTTCAATAAAAATTAAAGGTCTTTATTGCCTGTTCAGCGAAATGATTTTGCATTTGCACATAGTATTAATTAAAACATGAAACTAACATAGTTTGGAGATCTTTTAAGTTATTTGAAGAAAATTATTTTACCTTGCTCTTGAAAATTAATCATATAACTACATCAAATGTTCCTTAAAGTAATGAACTATGAGCCTTACTTCAAAATATGTATAATCTTCTTATCAATTGCGAGATTTTTATGCTGAAGGTATTTAATGAACTTGAATTTAACAGCTAAGAATCTGATATTTGGCCTTGATTAGCTTTCCTCTCAGTCTTGATATATTTCCTGGTGCTAAATGTCTTTAGTGTTGAAATAATATTCTTGCAATTATATAATATAAAATTCGCTGGTTGATAAAGCTAACTTATCTGTTGTTTGGTATATTCACATCTTGTGCATAAGTAGAATGTGATAGCTTTTACCAGCCAAAATTTTTCAATAAAGTTAAAACGTTTTCTTCAAACTGCTTGATTTTATTGTGAATTTCATCTGAATATGCAATGTTTGTGAATTCAGGAATAGGAAAGTCTTTAGGGAAATGCATTAGATCTTCATTTACAGTTTCATCTGTTTTTTTTTGGTTAGAAATGGTTCTAAGCCAAGCCAGGTCATCATTGTTAATCCATGCTGCCAGCATTGGATAACATGAAGTTCTATTGAGAATTCTATCATATCTGATAGATATTTACATGGTAATGCTACAAATTTCTCTGATTTATTATTTATATATAATGGAGGTATAAAAGTGTTTTCACTGAAGCTGTCTTGAATCAAGAAAGCTTGGAAATTTTTATTCTTGGCTTCTACATATAAATATGTATGTACTTTTGACATGCATTTGATTGCTAAACTTCCTTGTGAATCACGTGGATTTTCATAGCAGCACTTTATAGCGGCAATATATTTCAAGAAAGACTCACCTAGGATTTCAAGTCTTTCCATGTCATATTTCTCCATTGCTGTTTTCAATGTCATAGCATGAAGGATTGAAAAGGGATATTCATGAAACTTGAATTTAATGCATGTACTTAGCCTTGATCATCTTCCCTTTCAGTTTTGTTATAGCTCTTGGCGATAAATTTCTTTTGTCTTGAAAAAATATCCTTGTAACAGTATTTGATAAAATTCCCTGTCCAATAAAGGTAAGTTGTTTGTTGGAATATATGTTTTCATTTACATATGTACAGTTAGTAATGACCTTTAATAGCCAGAATTTTGCCATAAAATTATAATGAAGCTTTTCCTCAAATTGCCCAATTGAAATGTTAATTTCTTCTGAATATTCAACACTTGGATATTCAGGGATAGGAAAGTAGTTTGGAAAATTTAGCAAGTCTTCTTTTACTTTTTCATCTTTTTTTTTGTTTGAAATCTGTTCTTGACCAAGTTAGGTCAATATTGCCAATCCCCCATACTGACCACATTTAATAACATAAATTCCTATCAAGCTTTCTGCCATATCATATAGACATTTACATGATAAATTTACTATTTTTCTGGTTTATTATTTACATACAATGGAGTTTCAAAGCACTTTTCATTGAAATGATCTGTTATCAAGTATGCTTTGAGATTTTTATACTTTGCCTTTTCATATAAATACATGTTGTTTACTTTCATAATACACATGAGGGCTGGGTGTGGTTGATCTGGATTTTCGTATAAACACTGTAGCAGCAAATATTCCAGGAAGGAATCACCCAGAATTTCAAATCTCTCCAAGTCATACTTCTCATTTGCTGGTTTTAAAGTTACAGCCTGGAGGATTGAAAAGGGGATTGGCCCATAATTATTTAATATTGTGTTGGGACAAAATTGTATATTTTTGCTGTCTGAAACAATGTCTCTGCTTTTTACTTTAGATGCTTTATTAAAGTGAACTTTTTCCAGTATTATATTTTCAGGTGATTCCATATGTCCAATTAGTCTAACTGACGATATTTCTTGACTTAATTCTTCAGCGATTAATAATTGCTCGATTCTGTAGACTACTTCTGGGATGAAACAAATTTTAGTATAAATGTTTTTGAATGCTTCTACATTGCTGAAGTCTTTAGGTAAGTTAAATGCTGTTGACACTTTTATTAATTTAAAGTCAAACTCAAATTCATAACCGAAAATGGAAATAAATTAACATTATTATTAAAATATTATAAACGTTAATTAAAAATGCATTTTTAGCTTCACTGTACAATATACATTTTTAAAATCTAGCATAACGTTTTTGACAAGAACATTTGGCGTTTTTTGTCTTAAAAGTTAAAACCAAGAGAAATAGTTGATTTTATTATTATGCCGCCTCCCCGTCTAGTTTAAAAACTAATGGCAGTTAAAGATAGTGATTGCGCCTGCACTGTAGCGGCCAACGATAGAAACAGTGCCTAGAGTGAGAATGATTTTGTTGTATGTCGCTCGCTTGTTCTAGTGAAAAATTTAGTTTTCATCTAGTTGCTTCTTATTTTGGAGCTTCAAATGAGTAGAGGTAAACATCTTTTATTGTAACATTATGTACTCAAGATAATATTACCCGTAATCTACATGCATTCGCCGACATTTTGATGCATGACATTTTTGTTGAACCACTTCGGTTCTTCTTTCGGCTTTGCTGGAGATTTTCCATTATATTGTTCTCTCAGAGTAATGCTCCACCGTGGCAAAGGGTGACTTTTCCAATTTGAGTTAAATTGTAAGCTTAGCACATTAATAAATCTAGCTTAAGAAACATTGTAATTATTCATTATTTTGATAAATTATTGTTTTCTAAACATTTTTAGTAGGTTATGTGTTTCCTAGTGTCCATTTTATGTATTTACTAGGTCATTATTGAGTGGCGTCATTACCCCGATACAGTGGCGGAATTACCCCAGTGTCCTGGGTAATCCCGCCACTATACAGAGGTTGAAAGAAATTTTTTTTATGTGTGCTTACTTTACAGTTATGATTACGGTTAAATTTATACAGATACTAAAGATAATGATTCAGCTTTAGAATTTTTACTATTAAAAATAAACATTTTTTTTTGAGGTGAAAAAAATTAAATTCCGTTAAGGTGTCGCCATTCCCCCCGTCTCCCCTACTTGAAACTGTTAAACTCATACATAGTTTTTAATCAGTTTCACAAGTTTCAGATGTTGGGGAGTTAGTTCTTTGTGCTATCCCTTAACAAAAGAGACCTTGCGCCATAAAACCTCATTCAACCAACCTCCATATATGTTTCATCTATTTTATCATACTGTTTAGGTTGGGTTCCATTTTTGGATATTTTATTTTTTTTCTTTCTGGTTGCATTTTCAGATGATACAGTGGATTTAATTATTGGTAGGCTATGTTTTTCTGCACCAGATCTACTGCTTGGTTTTAAGATGTTGTTTTAGTTTTATTTTGAGTTTATTTTATAGAGCGATGTTTTAGGAAACAAAGAATGTAATGATTGTGGTGATTTAGGAGGAACAGGATTCGGTGATTTAGAAGAAATGGATTGCATTGATTTATTTGACTTACCAGAATTACTGGAGAGGTTGTTTTCTTTTTGCTTTGGTTGGCAGTTAGTTTCAGTGGAAAATTTTGTTTGGGTTGCAACAGTTTGGTAAGTTTTATGGGCAGTTTTAGATAAGACAGCAGCATATAATATACCAACTTTGGATATCCTGGATTCAACTATTTTTCTTGCTTCAGCGTACGATATATTATCTTTCATGCATGTTGTCTGTATTTGTTTTTTCTATTTTCCATTACTCACAGGATTTTGAATGAGATGGGTGCTCTTTTTAGCAGTTTACACAAGATGCTGCTGCATTGCATTACACTTTCGTGGCCAACTGAGCTACACCAACCACATGTGATTTTACCTCGGCATATGGTTTTTGAGTGCCCTAAGCATTGGCATTTGAAACAACGCAATGGGTTTGGTATGTATGGTCTTACAGGACATGATAAATATCCAGCTTTTATATATTTGAGTAAGTTCGGTGTGTTAAAAGTAAGTATAATGTGCTTGGTAGGTATCTGTTCATCCTGACAGTGGATTTTAATTCTTGCTTCAGTGACATTTTGTTCTTTTAAGTTTTCTACTATTTCATCATCAGTTAACATACAAGAGGTCAGGCTGCGAGATGTGTTTAACCCCTTAACCTAACAATGACGGGCATAGCCTGCGTATGATGATCGAGCCAAATGTAAATTTTTCTTACACTAAAATTTCACAGTAAATATAGTTTAATTTAATCGTCGAAATTCCATGATTAAACAAGGCGAAAATCTTTATTAAATTTTAGTGGTAGCTATGGATTTGCCGAACCGTGGAGCTGTTGATTTTAAATCGTAGGTTAAGGGGTTAAGGTCCGATGTTGTGATATGGTGACAGTAGTTGGCAAAGTGTGTACATTTTTGTAAGTTAGCTGCTTGTTGGCCATTGTCTACTTCAATTAGCAGCTCCCCTGTCCGAAGTTTTTTTTATCATTCTTGTTTCACCAACCAATCCTTGTAAGTGTAATGTATTTATTAGTTTATTATAATATGTATGTATTTATAGTGTAATGAAATTTATAGCATAGTGTAAAGTGTGTATACATTAATATGCTTATATTCAGTCAGTATAATATATAGAAAGAAATATTTGAGCAAAAATATAAGTGTGGTTAGTTTTTAAATATTACAATGTTCTATGCAAGACAATATCTGCATAAGAATTTTTGCTTGGATCAGCTTATCCTTTTGAGATCTACCAGTCATTCTAATAAACATTTGTCATTTGTTTCCAACTATACCATTTTAGATCGTCAAATTATCAAACAGCATTGCTTACTAGTCAATTGGAAGAAAAATTTAAATGATTTATTTTAGAAATTGTATTAATAATAGTAAATGGCATTGGCTTATCTTGTAAAAAAATACAGCTAAGAAAGACTATTTTTCATTTGGTAAATTTTTACATTTATTTTAGAGTAAGAAAATGGGTAACAGTATTATTATTAAAAATTGATAGTTAGCTTATTTTCTTTAAACATTCTCTGTTTAAAGATATTTGTTCTCTTTTTACATGGGATCTCAAGCGGTTAAGTAAGCATATTTTATATTTATTTTGAAAATGATTGATGTTGTTAATTACCATCATTTTTCGAATGTGAAAGTAGTATACTATATACCAGTATGAATTACACTTTTGTTGTCAGTATATATTTTACGATTTGTTGTTGTTAAAGATAGTATATCAAGAAAATGTTAATTGCAGCTTTTTATTGAGATTTAATTTGACCACAGGTTAAAACTTGGTTGGTTGGTTGGTTGAATGATGTTTAATGGCACAAAATCCCTTAAGGGACATGCTGCGCCAAAGAGAATAGACTAAACACATAAAAAAACATGAAGAGCAACCACAGGTTAAAAGTATTTTCTTTGATGATTTGAAGTTGAAAGTATTTTTTTTTAAGTTTTTCAGACAACAACCAGCATAGTGATATTTAAAAAGTTGTTTTTGCATATTATGTAAATACATAAGTACATTGTGAATGTACATAGGCCTTGATATATATGTAAAATTGTAAATAATGCATAAGTGTAATATCATGTGTAAATGAATTTACATGTAAATAAAAATTTCTATAAAAACCTATATTTTTGTGAAAAATTCCCAAAAAAATCCTATATTTTCGTGAAAAATTCTTACATTTCCTATAATATTTTTGACAAAAGTCATGTCTAGGCCTGTAATTATTGGATTGCTAGCATCTTTTCCAGGTTTAGGAAAAGGTTGGAAAATATTTTATTGACAGTCGACTTAAGTATATGCTTATCATTGCTAAAACTAAGTTTAGAGAAAATTTGGGGAAAAAACTATTTGACAAATTATTTCAATAATTGAAATTACACATAAATCATTTTCACAATTAAAAAAAAGTCAGAAAAAGTTCCAAAAGTTTTTGCTGTTGAGCGGGAGAAAATATTTGTTTTAAAACAGCCTTAAATATATATCCTTATTATTTATAACTAAAATTATGTTCATCTGAAAAAAGGAAAAGAAAAATATTCAGTAATAAATCACTTCAATAATCGAGTACATGTTTAAAAATGATTGTCAGAAAGTTTTGTCGAGTGGGGAAAAATATTTTTTTTGTGCTTAAAAATATGCTTTTTACTCACTAACACATTTCAGAAGTATACAAACATCTGTATTTTTGGAAACAGAGGTTCACAAGTGGAATCTTAAGGGGCTGTCCATTTCTTAAATAAAGTAAAAACCAAGGACAAAATTGCATGCTTTGTGAAGGAGTAATAGATCATTCTATAATGAGATATTTCCATTGACAAAACTGTAAGTTGTTGAGAAAATAATAAAGCAACAAAGTGGCATTAATTTTGCTCTTTTCAAATTCTGAATAAGTTGCATGTTCTCTGCTTATCAACCTGTTACGTGTACAATGATATGAAGTATCTTTGGCTCTTGTGAGAAAATGCCCTCATACGAAGGTAGTAACACGTTGCCACTTGGAGGGAAAAAAACGAAACAGAAGGCTGCTATATGCTGCGTAAATATAATTGAGAAAATTGTAATAAGCAAATAATTCAACATTTTCTAGAAGAAATAAAACATTTAAAGTCAAATTATCTTTCTTTATTCTTTAAATGCTTATGGTCATATCCCGCCTTTTTCTTCTCTCTCAAAAAGAACGATATATAACGAAGATCAATTCTATGAAGAGGTAAATAACATTTCTTTACTAATTTCTTCATTTTATGACTGCAACGTACATTTTTTTACAGCATAAACAAAATCTTCAGATCTCAGAGATCCATCGAAATTAATAATCAGTATAAATAAGATAAAAAGCAAACATTCATAAATGAAAAATAGTATTTTCTGACATATTATTTACAGACGCATTTTCATTCGTAAATGCATAACATTTGCTAATTTAATGTAAATACCAAGAAATCAAACAGTGTTTCTGAATTTCTTACAAATGAAAGTGATCTTTCAGAAAATATTGCCATGTATAACATTTTAACACAATTTTAAAGATATGCTGTCACTGAAAGATTATCATCAGGGAATAGACAATTATACTTCAAGAATGTACTATAGTTAAATTAAATTTAAAAATATTCAATTCTTATGTTTAACAGCCTAAAAGTTCCAACCAATTCAGATAAAAATGATTTCACGATTTTTTCAGAAAGAAGCGCATTATTGAACAATGAAAGTTTAAAATCTGAGAACACTCTTAATATAAAAGCTATGGAATATGCAAAATTGTTAAACCATTAAAATTACTATTTAAAAAAATATATGGGTTTATTGGGCCTTTGTCGGTTTCTTGAGCCTGACACCTGGCGTCTCATTCATAGCTTCATTGTGCAGAGGTTTAGATTTTCCAGGTGCCGGCCCCTTCCCTGCACTTAGCGAAGAATTCCTCGACAGTTTTGAACAAAATAAATTATTTTTTTATGAGCAAATCAATTTACAAAGTAGATTATTGAGTTATAATTTTATAACTGAGTGAAAAAGTATCCAGATCAGGATTTGAATCAAGGGCCTTTGGCTAAAGCTACCAATGCTCTGCCAATTGAGCTATCCTGAACAAACTTGGCAGCTACAATTCACTCAGATAACCTTTTGATAAGAACGAAAACAATTCCCAAGTCAGTCAAGTGTAATTATGTATCCAGCGTTTATTTAGAGTTCCATCACCTTTTTTTTTTAGGTTGAGTTGTTTCAGATAACAAATATTTGATCTTATCAAAAGGTTAAGCGAGTGAATTGTGGCCAGTGCTTAATTTGTGTTGAATATGAGTCTGAATTTACTGGAGCTTTAAATACTGCGCTTCAGAGCCCAGCGTAACAGTGCTTCCAGAAAAATAAGAATTAATGTATTGTAACAGGAATTTTTAAGGAGAAAACATGAATTGATGTCAAAAAGTTAAAGATGACCACTGAATGCTTATAAAAGTGTGTTTAAAAAAACTTTTTTTACTTAATATGTAAATAATCATAAGTAAATATACGTATAATTCTAAGTTGGGAATTTATAGAGAAAATTGTAATAAGCATATAATTTAACGTTTTCTAGACGAAATAAAACAATTAAAGTCACATTATCTTTCTGAATTCTTTAATGCTTTATGCTTTCTTTATGCTCTGATTAGCTATATAATTTTACTGTGAGAGAGAGCAGAAGCAGTCGAGATTCAGACTTAGCAGACTGACTAAGATGTTGCAACATCTCTGGCTGGTGAGACAGGCTGTGCCTTTCTAATGTTTTATAGGCAGACAGCCTACTTTGATATGTTAATTTTTAACTTAAATATTATATCCAAATTGTAAATATAATCATTCATGTGTAACCAAGAAGTCATTAAAATGTTATTAAGCTAAGAAGAAGACTCTTAGATGTCATATGCCATTTACATACATTTGAAACCCGTTGTCTCGAATCACAAACAACACATTTTCCCTATACATATATATAATTTTTTTTTTTTTTTACAAAAAAAGAAAAGAAAAGCAGTTGATAGTATAATTTTTGCATCCTCTGAATTTCCAAATACCAAACCCTATGCATGTTTATTTCTCTTTCAACAGTTCAGTTTTTTAAAAATATATGATTATTAACTCTTTGAAATAAAATCATTTTTGATGAATTTAGTTTATGTGCATTTGCCCACATGGCTTCAAAAACATTCTATTTTTGAATTGTTTAAATCAATTAAACTTTATGAATTAATGTATGAATCTTACTTTGAAATAATTGATATCATCATTTTCATCTAAGATGTGAAGGAAATTGTCTAAACTTTGGTGATTTCTTGTTAAAACTTTTCTGTGAAGACTTAATTTTATGGCAATTTGCCTAGAAAGTTCTTGTCTAAAAATGGTTGCCTCATCTTATTTAAATCATAGGGAGATAAATTTTTATTTTCATAAATGGTCCAAGTTATAAAAAATTGATTAATTGCCTCACCTAAATATACATGTCTTTGGTTGCAGTCATTAATATCATTCTTAAATGAGCTGTTGGTTAGCGCTTGTAGAAGTAATTGTTTTTTACTAAATTTATATTTTATTTCATATTCAGTATCTTGAAGTATATCTTTGAAGCTTGTAATATCAACTTTTGTCATATCTTCTAAATCTATTTCAGGTGGGAAGTTGTCAATCTCATTTTATCGGGTGATGTCTCTATGCCTATTTTATTTATGAAATGTAAAGCCACTTCTTGTCCTCCCACTATCAAGTAAATGCCTATCAGGCTTTCTACAGAATCTGCAACACATTTGTCCGCAATGATTTGCATTGATGTGGTATCTATCAAGTCCATAACTTGGTGGTATCCACTTGTTATCATAGAGGCACTTTTTAATTTAGCTTTTTCTAGTAAATTGTAATTCTTCACTATCTCCATTAGGATCTAAACCTCCTTTATCAAGATGGGGGTTTTCGAAATACATTTTTGATGAAATTACGTATTGGAGGTAGGAATCACCCAGAAATTCGCTTCTTTCTAAATTAATTTCATTTTGTGCACAAGCTAGTGTAAGAGACGTTAATATTGCAAATGGGCATGGGCTTAGATTTTGTATTCTGGGTTTGTTTGAAAAGGCCATTATTTTGCCTTCAACTTTAGTTATATGTCATTTGATTGAAGTTCTGGGGTTTTGTATTGAATTCCTAATCTTTGTATCCTATTACTGATTTTCTTGTTTACTGTGCCAAAATTTATATCAGCCCAGTTGTCTACTACTTTTATCTGACCATCTATTGAATTAATTAGTGATCTTCTGAGATCATCACTCTTTAAAAGACTATTTAGTCTATATAATGTTGCGGGTCATTAAGGATTTAATTAAAAATTTAGAATCAAAAGGATGCATCTGTCCTCCATTTCATCACATGTCTCCAAAAAAGTGTCCAGATTCGTTGGATTTCTGCTCTGTAAACACTGGTGAAGATCCACTCCAACAGCTGAGCTTCTTAAAAATGTTCTGTTCAGATAGGGTGTTCTAGCTCTTGTTAATGCACCTGCTGTTAAATATTTCTCTTTGATGAACAAATTTCTTGTGATGAGGTACTGATAAACAGCTTCTCCTACATAAAGAAGTTTCACCTAAGATTCTGTGACACCATCGTTTGTCACGAATGTGGGATGGGGAAGAGCTGTTAAAAGCAAGCTCTGTTGTCTAAATCGAAAGTTTGAACTTGATAAATAACATCAATGAATTCATTCAAAAATATGTTCTTCAATTTCTTTTGTATTGATTTCAGGAGGGAAATCATCAAATATGTCGGGGTTTCTGTTTAATACTGGGTTAAATTTCCCAATTAATTCCATTGAATTTAATAGTTTTAATGCACAGTTTTCCCCACCTGCTGTTAAAAATATTCCTATTAAGCTTTTAACGCTGTCAGCTATGTCTTTATCATAAATAAGCTGTTTTTCTGACATTTGTTCTGACATTTTTAATTCAAAAGATCTGCTGATGAGAAATTCAACAATGTTTTTCTTTGCATCTTTTTCTAATAAATTTAGATCTTTTACTATATCTATCCTTAGCCTGTGTAATGTGCCTTTATCAAATGTAGAATTTTCTAAATAAAGGACAATCGATATAACATGAGTTCCCCAACGTCATACATGATATCTGGAGTATCTTCAAATCCTTCAATCACAGCAAAGTTCTGTGGTGTTTTTGTATTAATAGAATGAGACAAATTATCTTGATAAGCAATTTCTTTGTTAATAGCGGAATCTAAAATGTCTTCTGTGTCTTCTTTTATAATTTTTGAACGGTTTCTTTGGAGTTCATTATTATATTTTTGATATAAATGATCTGCATTACTCATCATGTAATTCTCTATGCACAATGGAATGAATAGCATTGCCTGCTCTCTTATAAAATCTTCGGAATGAGTACGTCTGTTATAATGTACATATCGGATAATTTTTGCCTTAGACAAGCTCTCGCTGTTCATCGCATGCTCTTCAGGTTCCAAAATGGGTGAACTTAGGGATAATTTTTTGCATGCATAATGAATATGTTTACAAATGACAAATTGTACGGCATAAAGTATACATGTGCAAGAAAAGGAATGTATGCAAATATTGCATTCATCAAATTTTATCCTACAGTTACAGGCTCTTTTTAAATTTTCAACGTCATAAGTAATCATACTTGAATTTTCCATCTTCGAAACTATGTATTTATTATTACATTCAGTGACATTATACTTTTCATCCATTGCTAAACTAAGTGTGTGCTTCTTTCTAATGAGGGCAACTCGGGAGGTAAGTTTACCTCTTTCCAGGCTAATTACTCTAGAAAGAAGTTTCTTTGCTACTGCATTATTAACAATATTGATTGCTTTGTCTAGCCTTTTCATCACTGTTCCACCAGCTTCTTCAAATTTTAATTGACGATGCCATCGTTTAAGCTTCATGTTTGTATTGATTCAGAGTCCTAGTCGATAACAATAAGCCCATTTCTCTGCCCTATCTTCATAAGTATTTCGAAAATAATTAACAAACAGTTCCTCATCCTTCCATATTTTATATATAAAATTAGCCATTTTTGTTTTGAAAGTAATCAAGTCAACTTCAGTTAACATGTTCCTTAAATCAGTCTTTATATCTTCTCTTTTGGCTACGTCTTTCACCTTCATCTGTACATTTTTGTTCCAATTTTTAATATGTGCCAGATGCACAATAAGTGCTTAGCATCATCTTTAAATGTTTCTTGCCAAGCATTGTAAAATGAGTTGGTATCATCAGTCATAAAAACATTAGTTTTAAAAGTTTGGCAAGCATTTCTTAATTTCTGCAAAAAATGGTTGTAATGCTTCTGCAGTTGTTCTCAAAGAAAATAAAGTTGCAACAGGCAGTCCTTCATGCACATCATCATTAACTAAAACTGTTGTGAGTTGAAAACCGTATTGGTTAGTTCCGTGCGTGGAATCGACCATGATACAATTATTTTCATATAAATCAAGAAGTTTTTCTTGCGCTTCGTTCATGATGCCAAGCAAAAAATCATCTTTTTCAATACTATGATAATCTGGCATTAAATCTCCAAGTGGTTTGTAAAGCAATATAGGATTTTCTTTATCTTTATTCTGCATTTTTTTTAACGAAAATATCAACAAATGTGCTGTCATCAGGATGCAGAAGTACTTTTCTTTCTATTTGGAAATCCCTTGTGACTTTATGCAGATCCTTCCGTGTCGTAAATCCTAATCTTTTTGTTGGTGAGAATTGTTGCCTAGTTTCATCCAATATTCTTGGCATAGGTACTCCTACATTTAAGGATGATGCAAGGGTTATCCTTTCTTCTTTTGATAATCTTAATCTGCCAATTCAAGGTCATGTCCAACATGCACTGATTGATAATTGACTTTAATTTCATTAATACCATCCACTGTCTGTACAAAAACCTTAATAAGTGCAGGACAACTATAACCTGATTTTATAGACTCCAATTCTTCTGTGTGTCTATCTTTTACAGGATTTGAACACCTACTTCGATGACATTTATAATGAGTCACTTTTTCTCCTGAACTAAGCTCATACCGTTTCACCAAAACAAAGGATGATTGATCCTCTTTCTCAATTTTTTTTTTTCCACTCTCGGAAATCACTTTCCGTATAAAATGTTTCATTTATGAAATTTAAACACACATTGCGCTCATTTTCAATGCGTGTATGCAATTCTGAAATGAAGGAAAACATAGCTCTACACATGCCCCATTTTTGGTGTTTTCTAGTATTATCAATTTTATCGTACAGATGAAATTTCCTGCAATGCTTGTTTAGATTTTTTTTTCCGTAAACGATCTATTGCATTTAATGCAGATAATTGGCTCTGAAAAGAGCTGTTTTTTATTTTTGAACTCGAGATTTCAATTACTCATAATGAACAACAAAACAACAACAAAAATCGGAATCAGATGCAAACAGATACAAAATTAATCAATTTTGTCAACAGATGGCTCCACTCCACTTTTGCATACTACCGCACCCCAATTAAAAAGTGGACTATCCCACTTTTCGTTTTTCCATAGGGAACCATCTAGGAATAAGACGCTAATTTGCCAAATTACCAAGAGAAAAGTTCTTGTAATCAAATTAGTTCAGTTCAGAGATTCAGTCAAAACTGCTATTGCCTGTTGCCACAATGACCACAGAATGCTTATAAAAGTGTGTTTAAAAAAAAAAAAAAAAAAAAAAAACTATTTTTACTTAATATGTAAATAATCATAAGTAAATATAATTCTAAGTTGGGAATTTATAGAGAAAATTATAATAAGCAAATAATTTAACATTTTCTAGACGAAATAAAACATTTAAAGTCAAATTATCTTTCTTAATTCTTTAAATGCTTATGGTCATATCCCGCTTTTTTCTTATCTCTCAAAAAGAACGATATATAACGAAGATCTATTCTATGAAGAGGTAAATAACATTTCTTTACTAATTTCTTCATTTTATGACTGCAACGTACATTTTTTTACAGCGTAAAGAAAATCTTCAGATCTCAGAGATTCATCGAAATTAATAATCAGTATAAATAAGGTAAAAAGCAAACATTCATAAATGAAAAATAGTATTTTCTGACATATTATTTACAGACGCATTTTCATTCGTAAATGCATAACATTTGCTAATTTAATGTAAATACCAAGAAATCAAACAATGTTTCTGAATTTCTTACAAATGAAAGTGATCTTTCAGAAAATATTGCCATGTATAACATTTTAACACAATTTTAAAGATATGCTGTCACTGAAAGATTATCATCAGGGAATAGACAATTATACTTCAAGAATGTACTATAGTTAAATTAAATTTAAAAATATTCAATTCTTATGTTTAACAGCCTAAAAGTTCCAACCAATTCAGATAAAAATGATTTCACGATTTTTTCAGAAAGAAGCGCATTATTGAACAATGAAAGTTTAAAATCTGAGAACACTCTTAATATAAAAGCTATGGAATATATAAAATAGTTAAACCATGAAAATTACTATTTTAAAAAATATATGGGTTTATTGGTCTGTTGTTCGGTTTCTTGAACCTGAAACCTGGCGTCTAATTCATAGCTTAATTGTGCAGGGGTTTAGTTTTCCAGGTGCCGGCCCCTTCCCTGCACTTAGCGAAGAATTCCTCGACAGTTTTGAACAAAATAAATTATTTTTTTATGAGCAAATCAATTTACAAAGTAGATTATTGAGTTATAATTTTATAACTGAGTGAAAAAACATCCAGATAAGGATTTGAATTAAGGGCCTTTGGCTAAAGCTACCAATGCTCTGCCAATTGAACTATTCTGAACAAACCTGGCAGCTACAATTCACTCAGATAACCTTTTGATAAGAACGAAAACAATTTAACTCAAAGTCAGTCAAGTGTAATTATGTATCCAGCATTTATTTAGAGAGTTCCATCACCTGTTTTTTTTTTTTTTTTTTAGGTTGAGCTGTTTGAGATAACAATAAGATGATCTTATCAAAAGATTAAGTGAGTGAATTGTGGCCAGTGCTTAATTTGCATTAAATATTAGTCTGAATTTACTGGAGCTTTTAAATACTGTGCTCCGAAAGCCGGCGTAACAGTGCTTCCAGAAAAATAAGAATTAATATATTGTAATAGGAATTTTTAAGGAGAAAACATGAATTGATGTCAAAAGTTAAAGATGACCACTGAATGCTTATAAAAGTGTGTGTAAAAAAAACTTTTTTTACTTAATATGTAAATAATCATAAGTAAATATACGTATAATTCTAAGTTGGGAATTTATAGAGAAAATTGTAATAAGCATATAATTTAACGTTTTCTAGACGAAATAAAACATTTAAAGTCAAATTATCTTTCTGAATTCTTTAATGCTTTATGCTTTCTTTATGCTCTGATTAGCTATATAATTTTACTGTGAGAGAGAGCAGAAGCAGTCGAGATTCAGACTTAGCAGACGGACTAAGATGTTGCAACATCTCTGGCTGGTGAGACAGGCCGTGCCTTTCTAATGTTTTATAGGCAGACGGCCTACTTTGATATGTTAATTTTTAACTTAAATATTATATCCATATTGTAAATATAATCATTCATGTGTAACCAAGAAGTCATTAAAATGTAATTAAGCTAAGACGAAGACTCTTAGATGTCATATGCCATTTACATACATTTTAAACTCGTTGTCTCGAATCACAAACAACACATTTTCCCTATACATATATAAATTTTTTTTACAAATAAAGAAAAAAGCATTTGTATAATTTAACAGCATATATATAATTTTTTTTTTACAAAAAAAGAAAAGAAAAGCAGTTGATAGTATAATTTTTGCATCCTCTGAATTTCCAAATACCAAATCCTATGCATGTTTATTTCTCTTTCAACAGTTCAGTTTTTTAAAAATATATGATTATTAACTCTTTGAAAAAAATCATTTTTGAAAATCACTTTTGATGAATTTAGTTTATGTGCATTTGCCCACATGGCTTCAAAAACATTCTATTTTTGAATTGTTTAAATCAATTAAACTTTATGAATTAATATATGAATCTTACTTTGAAATAATTGATATCCTCATTTTCATCTAAGATGTGAAGGAAATTGTCTAAACTTTGATGATTTCTTGTTAAAACTTTTCTGTGAAGACTTAATTTTATGGCAATACAGCCTAGAAAGTTCTTGTCTAAAAATGGTTGCCTCATCTTATTTAAATCACAGGGAGATAAATTTTTATTTTCATAAATGGTCCAAGTTATAAAAAATTGATAAATTGCTTCACCTAAATATACAAGTCTTTGGTTGCAGTCATTAATATCATTCTTAAATGAGCTGTTGGTTAGCGCTTGTAGAAGTAATTGTTTTTTACTAAATTTATATTTTATTTCATATTCAGTATCTTGAAGTATATCTTTGAAGCTTGTAATATCAACTTTTGTCATATCTTCTATATCTATTTCAGGTGGGAAGTTGTCAATCTCATTTTATCGGGTGATGTCTCTATGCCTATTTTATTTATGAAATGTAAAACCACTTCTTGTCCTCCCACTATCAAGTAAATAACTATCAGGCTTTCTACAGAATCTGCAACACATTTGTCCGCAATGATTTGCATTGATGTGGTATCTATCAAGTCCATAACTTAGTGGTATCCAATTGTTATCATAGAGGCACTTTTTAATTTAGCTTTTTCTAGTAAATTGTAATTCTTCACTATCTCCATTAGGATCTAAACCTCCTTTATCAAGATGGGGGTTTTCGAAATAGATTTTTGATGAAATTACGTATTGGAGGTAGGAATCACCCAGAAATTCGCTTCTTTCTAAATTAATTTCATGTTGTGCACAAGCTAGTGTAAGAGACGTTAATATTGCAAATGGGCATGGGCTTAGATTTTGTATTCTGGGTTTGTTTAAAAAGGCCATTATTTTGCTTTCAACTTTAGTTATGTCATTTGATTGAAGTTCTGGGGTTTTGTATTGAATTCCTAATCTTTGTGTCCTATTACTGATTTTCTTGTTTACTGTGCCTAAATTTATATAAGCCAGTTATCTACTACTTTTATCTGACCATCTATTGAATTAATTAGTGATCTTCTGAGATCATCACTCTTTAAAAGATTATTTAGTCTATATAATGTTGCGGGTAACATTAAGGATTTAATTAAAAATTTAGAATCAAAGGGATGCAATTGTCCTCCATTTCATCACATGTCTCCAAAAAAGTGTCCAGATTCGTTGGATTTCTGCTCTGTAAACACTGGTGAAGATCCACTCTAACAGCTAAGCTTCTTAAAAATGTTCTGTTCAGATAGGGTGTTCTAGCTCTTGTTAATGCACCTGCTGTTAAATATTTCTCTTTGATGAACAAATTTCTTGTGATGAGGTACTGATAAACAGCTTCTCCTACATAAAGAAGTTTCACCTAAGATTCTGTGACACCATCGTTTGTCACGAATGTGGGATGGGAAAGAGCTGTTAAAAGCAAGCTCTGTTGTCTAAATCGATAGTTTGAACTTTATAAATAATTTCAATAGCTCTGTTAAAGAAATTCCCTCAACTAACAGCTGAGAAATTACTTAATAACCAATGCATTAATCCTGCAGAATTTAGGGAAGTTGTTAGAATTGTTGCTGCAGATGTTATGTACATTGAAGATAAACCTGTGAAAAAGCATCTTAAAACAGTGGCAAAGAAATTCATATTGCAGTTCCCTATCATGCAAGACTGTAGTTATGGTGACATAATTGGGAGTGGGTATGATGGCTTTATGAGAAAACTCATAGCTAAGGGGAAAATGTGCGAAGGCCATCAGCCAAGTTCCTGAAAAGAAAGGCAGGTAAAGGGTCACTGACAATTTCGGTTGTCCAAATTTTTTGCCTGACATAGCCATCAATGAACAGTCAATGTGTGACAAAAGGGAACTGTTGAAAAATGAATACTGTTCTTAAATATGTATGATGCACGTGCTTATTAACTCTCGATGGATGAAGATACTTGAAGAAAGAAGGGGGAAGGGGAGGAAATCAGCCTTCTCAAATCAAGATAAATAGGAGAAATGAAGTTCTTTCAGTCAACCAACCAACTGAAGATGTTTTAATATGAACAAAAACGTTATTGAGATGAACATTTTAATTTTTTTTTTTGTAAATGTGGCGTCTAGTTTGTTTTTAAATGTTACATCACATATACTTTATGGAAATAGTCCTTTATATATTACGGAGATTTAAAATTTTATTTAAAATGTGAAATAATGTCTGAAATTGGTATATAAACTGTTCTTAAAATTGGAAATAATATTCAATCTATGAACTCATGGAGGAAACTTTTCCTTTCCAATGCCTAAGGTGTGGATACAAATAGAACGCTTCCTGTAACAACCCGAGTTACAGTCACAAATCCTGCCAAACGCGATGAAACGCCTTCTGCGTCACAAATTTGTGATTGTAATTTGCAACTGCCTGGAAGCCACCCCAAGCTGTCACAAGCTGGTAACAAGTCCTCACCAGTGGAGATGGAGGAGGTTTTAGTTGTTCAATGCAGACAACAAAATCAAATTCAAAGGCAAGGAATAAAGGATCGTGAAAATCTTTTTCAATAACTGAAAGATATTTTATTTTAACATATAAACTAACGAAAAATGCTGCTAGGTATCTGATTGAGGAAATCAGGCCTTTAGATTCCCTAGAGGAAAATAAAAGCTATCCTTTGGAGATATATGCAAGATCAAGGATATATGTAAATAGATATTTTAAATATCAGTGGAGATTAAATAGAGAGGATGTGGAATCCCATTATTTTTGCATTAACTACCACACAGGTTCTCCTCCTGAAAGAGAAATATGCTGAAAATCCAATAACTCAATAATTACGAGTTCAGAATAAATAACTTATGTGGCTGATAATCAGATAATTATTAAAGTTTTTATCATCAATATATATTTTATGTTTAAAAAATAAATAACTAGAAATAAGCAACTTTGCATGCTAAAAATTACATTCTAAATTGTGAAATTTTATTTATTCATTTTTTACATTTTTTATCACGCTCTAACTTAATAATAAGTGAAAATATGATCCTCCTAGATTATATATTGGTAAAAGTGTATCTAGTTTTGACAATGTGAATTCAAATTGTATTGATGCACCAGATTCTGAAGAGCTAAGCTCTCAGTGTAGCATAACTGTAGTATAGACAAATGGCAGCCAAAATAAGAAAAATTATTGTTACAAACCAGTCACAAAATTACCACATCATATGGAAAGTGCACATTTTGATGAAAAAGAAATTTGTAGCCTTACAAAGGCTCATAGCTCAGAGGGAAGAAAAAAACAAAGAGAAAATATTTTGTATAAATTAAAAAATCTGGGAATCATATTCATAACATGAAAGTATTAAGCGAAAGGAAAGATTGTTTGGTTGTCGTGTACAGGTCACCCAAAAATATAATAGTGGATTTGTACAAATACCTTCCCTGTTCATCCCTCTATTCGTAATTTTCAGAAAGGGATACATGGTAACATAAGTATTCTCTTAGAAAGGATAAAAAAGAATGAAAGAGTTGTTGCAAATGGGAGAAACCTTTACAGTATCAATTGAAATTGATTTGAATATAAGAGACACACTTGCCTCAATGAGACAAGATTTTGTCACAAATATTATAAGTGACAAAATATTTTGTGAATACATGAGAAGAAATTATCATTTGAATGGAGGCAATCAAATTTATATAAAAAAATAAAATTTGAAATAACTGAAGGTAAATTGCAAGGGTATTACAAGCAGCCAAGAGATTAAAAGACGTGATAGATCCATTTGAGTACAATAATATAACAGAAGCAGTTTGAGTGGTGTTAAGTTATGAAGCCGAAACACAAAATTTATAACGATAGATTTCAAAATTGTAAACTTTATACGTAATTTTTTGTGCTCTATCAAAATCTTAATTTGCGTTTTCTGGAAAACTGTGTTTTTCATTGTGTATGTTTATGGGAAACATTTCTTAAGTTTTTAAGATATTAAAATAAAATTTTGTGACAGGTACAGGTATGTTATGAAGCAAAATATAGCTTGTAAGTTTGTATATATTAATTTGAGCCCTTTTTATTGAAAAATACACATGTTTTTAGAAAAAAAATCATGTTTTGTATACAAAATTTGGTATAAGTTAATAAATTTCAGAGGGTTTGCAAATATTTTGCTTCATAACACAGGTAAGTGATTTGATAATATATTGTTGAAAAAAAAGGTGAAATATATTGAATAGATTTCGTTATAGAAAGTTTGGCATAAACGCATTTTTTTGCTAAAATTTGACTAAATATTGCTTAAATTTGAAAAGCTAATTAAAATTCCTTTAAAAATTTATATGAATTCATAGTTTTATTCCCTGTTTTAACTAAAAACACATGTGTTTGGATAAAAATAGGTAGGCATATACCTAAAAGGTCGATCCACATGCTCTAAAGGATCATGATAATGTAAGCGCTACTATATATTTCATGAAAATGCTCAGATGTTGGTTTGAAATTCTTAATGTTTCAAACAGAACCCATGGCTATCACAGTCACAATGATGCCTTGCTTGCTTTTTTGTCAGAGTCCAATGAACCATTGGAGTGGTTACAGTATCAGTTTCTTCCTTTATTGGATCAATTCAAGTGGCTGCTACAAATAAAACAGAGGGCTTCAATAGTGAAACTTTTGATGCTTTGAAAATTACAACGCTGTCCTCTGTTTCTTGTATAAAATATTTATTACAGAATGGTTTCCATTATGTTTTAATTGATAAATTTTCAAGTGATGACATAGAAAGTTTTTCAGCAATCTGAGGCAAACGGAAGGAGCAAATGATGTCATGGACTGTCGTTCGTGTCTCCATGCAATTGAAGCGACCCTGAAAACTGGCATAACATATGCATCAATTCATAGAAACACAGAATGTACGAATAAGGAGAATCTCATACAGATACCTTCATTGGTAAATGTAACCCATCCTTCCTCTTCAAGCATATCGCCACGAGTTTCCTGCTGACGTAATACAAATTTTTAGCTGGAACATTACAGGTAAGATTCTTCAAAATGTATCATATTACCGGTTCTAATTGTTTTTAATAAATAGTATTAATTATTTCATACAGTGTTGAATTCAGGGGGTGGGCCAGGGGAACGTTCCATCCCTCAGAGCAATGAGATACCTCCACCTCAGAAGATTTGAGATTCTGTGCAATGGTCAAAAAATACAATTTCCCTCCCTGAATTCTATTATGTGCCTCCCGCGGGGCCAAAGAAATCCCTCCCGGAATAGAATGTCTGAATTCAACACTGGTTAAATATGATTTTTTTCTCTTTATAATAAGTCCATGAATTAAAAATTTTTACTATTCTTAACTTTAAAAATCAAAACAAGAAAATGAATAATTAATATCGATGTTAAAATTAGAAAAAAATTAAAATGACTTAAATACATCTCTCATGATGCTTAAAATATATTCCTTTTTTCACAGCCTAACTCATTATGAAAAAAACCCTATTTGTCAAGATGGTTTTTACTGATTTTTCATTTTTTTAATCAAAATTTGTTATTTGAGAAGAAAAGTGAACATTCCTTCCAGGTATACGTCTCAAAAATATTTATTTTTATAATTTCAGGACATCTGTAACTATGCGAAGAGCAACATTGGCTGTCATTGCAGGATTTCTGATTTGAGTAGCCAGCGAGAGAAATTAATGTGTTGATTGCATGATATTATGGTTTTTCTCCAAGCAGACCTCATATGCACTTACTATAAATTACTCTTCAAGATGATGTTGGACTCTAATATCCAAGTGACTATTTTCTGAATGTCATGGTTTTGGCTGCAAAATTCATATGTGCTGTAATGAAATATTTTAAAAATCGTGGCATTAGAGCAAGCAACTCTTGAAAATATATTATTTCCTTTTTTCTAAGATAAATTTAAATGTTCTTGTAATAATTCTAATTTGGTTAAAATAATAACAAATTTATTAATTTAATGCTAGATAATATAGGAAAAGACATAACTGCTACTAAAGCACCTAAAGGCATAAATTTTCAACATAAGCCCTTAAATAGAAAATTATTAAAATTTTATATGTTGTAATCGTATATTTCGATTCATTTCATATTTAACATGTTGTTTTGGATATGTTTTAGAAATGTTTATTTTTGTGGTATGATAAGTAAGAAGCACTTGCATTCCCACATTGTAAAACATTGATGCACTCTAGAGGACTAAATTTGATACATTAGTTCAACTTTATCTCTTAATTTAAGACCTTTTTAATGAAAAAATTACTATTATTATTGTAAAACTAATGAATGATTTGGTCCAAGTATATTTGGGAAATATTTATATAGTAAATTTAACACTGTGTGGAATGATGTAAAATTTGCAAAACTTTATAATCTGGATAACTCATGGTAACAAGGAATGCAATTTAAAGATATTCTAATGTATTTTGATATGTTTCAGACATATTTGGCCATGCTTACAAGGAAAATTTAATGATGTGAGAAAGTTGATCCATATAGGGGAAAGTAGGGGAATGGCGCTCAGAAGGTAATCCCGCTCACCAAATATCTCTAAACAGAATAGAATTGAAAATGTGCGATAGGTATCGGCACTTAGCAAGCAACATCCTTAGTTCCCAGTAAGGATTTAATGCCCGTCGGGAGGAAATTATTTTTGTATCCTCAAGTTATTAGTTTGAAGTTGTTTTCTTATAAAATTCTACAGCATCTAACTTGAAGGTAAGTGTACACTCTTATTTTCAAATATTAATTTACTCATTATGTCTACAAAATATATACATTTAGCTGTACTTTCATGCTTTTATTTATTTTTGCAGTACATTGTTACGCCAATTATAATGCAATAAAACCCAACATGGCAGTGACGGGTAATGGCGCTCGCGTGGAATTCCAGAAGAAGTGTTGCCAGTGGGCAACTTTTTTTAAATTCAAATTTGTTTATTAACACAACTTTTTTGAAATGGTAAAATTTCCCTGTTTTTGCCCTTATTAATATGTCATTAAACAAGGAGACTTTGACGATTTCAAAAAAGTGGTGAAAATAAAAAAAACTAAATATAAAAAAGTAGCCGACTATATGTCTAACACAATATGTGTAAAGTGGTTGCAAAAAGTCTGTAGTGGTGTGAACAGACCACACAACTACATATGTGATTTTTGTCTTACTTTAAAAAAGGAAAGGAGATTGCTAAGAGAAAGTGGCGAGAGGTGCTTGATCATAACATGTAATGTCATCATGACCCGGGGCAGATAATAAAATGTTTGCAAGACAGTCATTTAACTCTGATATGATAAATGGATGATTGTATGAAAATTAATTATCAGTATTAAAATTAATCCTGGTCATTTCAGTTCTTCTTTTGTAAATTAAAAATGGTTCTGGATATGCGTCTGATTTTGAAATTGATGCTAGGGTACTAACTAACGTCTCAGCTATGTTTTTGGGAGAAGTGATGGATTGAACGGTATGATTTAAAATGGAAATATGTGTTTCAGAGTACAGGCCCATACATTTTTTCACTTTTTGCCAGAGTTCTTTACTTCAGGTGTTAGAGTCTATGCTAGAGATGTAGTTAACCCAGGACTCCCGTTGGCTGTTGCGTCGCACTCTTCTAGCTTCAGCCTTTGCTTTTTTATATGCTATATAGTTGGTATTATTTGGATATCTACGAAATAAGCCTCAAGCCTTTTGTTGTTTTTTCTTTGCCATTTGACAGTCGTTATTCCACCATGGTTTTCTGTGTTTATAATTGGATGAAGTTTTTGGAATGCTAGCATCAGCAGCATTGATAATACATTGAAGTAATTTATCAAGTGCCTTGTCAATATTATCGTCTATCATGTTATTTGTAATGTTTGCAAGTGCAGTAAAATTTGGCGAATTGGCTCTGTCATAAACATATTTTTTGGGATAGATATTATAATTTCCACTAGGAGTAGTCAATAGAATAAAAGTAGGAAAGTGGTCACTGCCATGTAAGTCATTTGAAACCCAAAAGTTCCAAAAGGGATAGAGTGATGGGGCGCAGATCATAAGGTCTATTGCATGAAAGGTGCGGGTTGGTTCATGAAAGTAAGTGTGATCTCCATTATTAAGAAAGCATAAGCCATTGTCAGATATTAATTTCTCAATAACATCCCCACGTTGATTAGAATCTGTATTTCCCCACAGCTGACTATGTGCATTAAAGTCTCCAACAATGATGTAAGGAGTGGGGAGTTACAGAAGGAGATTATCAAGAGTAGCTGACTGAATAGACTGATTTGGCGGTAAGTATAAGGTGTAGATTGTTATTAGTCAGTTTATATGAATACGGACCGCAACAGCTTGTAAGTTTGTGTTTAGATGAATATGAATATGGGGTAAATTGCAAGAGATGAAAAGAGCCACTCCACCAGTGGCCCTTTCACTGCCAGTAATATCTTTTCTGTATGTAGCATAGGTGCGCAATTTTGCTTTGTCATTGGGTTTAAGATGGCTTTCCTGTAAAGCTAAACATAGCGGTTGATGGTCATGAAATATATTTCAGATTTCGTCATACTTATGATAGCCACGGCAGTTCCATGAGATAATATTAGTCATGATTGAAGTCGTAGAAAAATTTATCCGAGTCATTTTATCAGGTGATAGTTGACATACTATCTCCATCGTTTAATTCTTCATCCGATTCTGGGTGAAGACCTAGTGCATCTTCATCCACCAAACATATTTCATCTATTTTATCATTTTGCTTTGGATGGGTTTTATTTTGGGAAGTTTTATTTTTTTCTTTTTAGTTGTATTTTCAGATGATACACTGGATTTAATTTGGCAGTTTATGTTTTTCTGCATTAGATCGATAGCCCGGTTTTAAATGTGTTGTTTTAGTGGTATTTTTGAGAGCCTCTTTTATGAAGTGGAGTTTTTGAAAAATTAGGTTGTGCTGATTTAAATGAGACAGTTTCTGGTTGCGGTGATTTAGGAGGAACAGTATTCGGTGACTAAGGAGAAAATGATTTCAGTGGTTAGGAACTGATTTCAGCTTAGGAAGAGCAGATTGCGTTGAACTATTTATCTTACAGAATTAATAAATGGGTTGATTCCCTTTTGTTTTGGTTGGCATTTTTTTCAATGGGGAATTCGGTTTGGGTTGCAATACTTTGATAAGTTTTATGAGCAGTTTTAGTTAAGGCAGCAGCATACGAAATGCCAACTTTAGGTGTCCTGGATAACAGTATTTTTCTTGCTTCAGTGTATGATATATTATCCTTTGTCCGTATTGTCTGTATTTCTTTTTCTATTGTTATCAAGATTTAGAATAGGACGGGTTTTCTCTTACAATTTACACAGTGAGGTGGGACCTTACAGTTAGCACTTTTGTGGCCAACTGTACTGCACTGACCACATGTGATTTACCACGGCAATTTGTTTTGGAATGCCCAAAACATAGGCATTGAAAGCAGCGTAGGGGATTTGGGATGTACGGTCTAACGGAACATGATAAATATCCTGCTTTTATTAATCTGGGTAAGTTGGGTGAGTTAAACGCGAGTATAATGTGCTTGGTGGATATTTGTACTTGATTTGCTGGTATTTGTTCGTCTCGGCAGAAGAATTTTATTCATCTGGCTTCAATAACATTTTCTTCTTTTAAATTATCTACTATTTCAGATTCTGTAACATGCAAGAGGTCTGGTTCAGAAATAACTCCACGAGATGTATTGAGTGTTCTATGCGGGCTTACAGAGATGGGAATATTTGCAAAATGTGTGCATTTCATTAAGTTTGTGGCTTGTTTGCTTCAATATGAAGTTCACCAGATCGTTTTTTTTTTTTTTTACAGTCTTATGTTCACCCATCAATCCTTGGATAGATTTGTGAATCAAAAAGGGAGATGTCTTGTCAAAGTGTCCTTCTTTTCTTTTGACAACAAAGAATCTTTCAGAACATGAATCAGCATTGAAGGTAATATCTTCTCTATCGGCCCAAGATTTGGGTTGACTCTTATTTATATCTGATTGCTGACCGGAGCTTGATGCAGTGAGTTTTTCCTTCGACTTATTCCGAGACGTTACAGTCTCAAGCTGAATGTTGAGTAGAACATGCGGTTGTAGGGCCTACACATCACATGTTTTATTTTCTACATTTGTAACCATATTCATTAGAGATTTTATGAAACGCCAGACATCGGGCTTGGTCACCGACCCTTCTTCTTACCGTTACTTTAGGCGCAGGTCTCAAAAGGGTGAAAACTATTCACAACAAACTTCCATGTTTTTCGAACGTTGGATTAAACTCGATAGCATCTCCAATTTCTAGTTCTTTCACAGTGGAACTCTGTAGTCGTAGATAAGCCTTTACAGCTCTGTCCAACCTAGAACCCCTTACGCCGAAAGGCACCACTCTTCCGGTGGATGTCCTAACCGCCGCCAAACAATATGGCGCCCACCGATCACGGAACCGGAATTCGGAAATGCCCTGCACTCTGGGACTCGAGATCAGCCTAAAAAAGGTAGAACCAAGGCGATGAGATTAAAAAACCTCAACACCCAGATATTCTCACATGAAAATACTTTTAATGTGGGTGAAAACTTAGAAACAAGGTATTTTTTTGTCATTTTTCAGCATTTTAAACATTTTTTTTTAAAACAAAAGAAGCAGAACAACGTTAGTAGAACACAGAACAATTTGAACAAAATGGTTAGTAAAAAAAAAAAAAAACAACCATGAGCAAGACAGCAACCATGAGCAAAGAGGGATAACAAACTGAAAAAAGAAGATTAAAAAGTGTGAAACAAAGAAAAAAGGATAGACAACCAAAATGTTAAGAAGACAGGAAAGAAGAAAGATCGCTCGGGAATCTGGGGTTGCGAAACCCATAAATACCTAAAGAAGTCATTCCCCTGGGGGACTTTCACTTTTTTGATTTTCAATGTCTTACCAAACAGCCAAGTCGTTCGGAACGTCAGACAAGAAGTCTGTGCATTTGTCGTAAATATTTGTATGGTCTCTTTCGTCTGCCATGATAAAAGGGCACAAGAACTTATACAAATAAAAAACTTGATGACTTGTGTAACTTTTATTACCGAAACAAAGCACCAGCAGAAAGCAAAAGATACTAAAGTGCTGTCGCTGACAACTGAGCGATACTGTGCTCACGACACCACTTCAAAAGTCTATCATTTTTTAAATACAGTCAAAACCATCCAACATGGTCATACTCTCCTATTTGAACTCACACGTCTTCAGCCTTCCACACATCTGTTCTCTTTGCTTCACTTCATTCCCTTTGCAGATCAAATTTCTTTTCCCTTTGACTCAACAGCACGGCTTATCAGTCTAGAATTGGCGAGACACGGCAGCATGGCCTATCGGATCAGAACAGGCAATTATCAATTGACCATTCTAGGCATGGACAAACGCTGGGCCAAAACTTGTCCGGCAATGCAGGATCTGAAAGATCTTCCAAGTTTTTCTTCGAATGTTACAATGCTATGCACACGACACCACTGTGGTGTCGCAGGTGGTTGGCAGGTAATTTGCACCTGACACCACTGTGGTGTCACCGGCCATTGACCGCTAGTTTGCACACGTTACCACTGTGGTGTCGCTGAACGGCATAGTGTTAACAGAATCCAGTTGATGTGAGCGCATTGAGTCCATAATCAAGATAGCACATTGTTCAAAAAAAGCACCTTTTTGTTTCTAAACAATTCTTTGAGCCATTCTAACATAATGTTTTCATTCATCCAACCCTTTTCGTTGAATGAACAACCATGAACTTTGAAAATTCCCCTTTCGGTATAGTCTTTTAAAAACAACCAGGGGTTTCAGTTTTTGCCCATTTGCTGAGCAGGCTAGGACACATGTAAAAGAAATCTTTTCATTCACAGTTGTTGTTATCAAGATTGTTTTTTCTCCTATATTGTTAACTCTTCTGTTGGGTGGGGAATCAAAAGACAAGGGGACTTCGTCCATATTTATTATTTGACTTTCGTTTAATTTTCTTTCGCCAATAATTTTTTTGACGAGAATCAAAAAAGGTTTGGTTTGGTTGGTTGTTTGGAGTTTTATGGCACAAGGTCCCTTCAGGGACATGCTGCGCCAAGAAAAAAGTAAGGTGTAAAACATGGTTAAAATTTAAAAGTTACATTAAAAGACTGTATGAGATATATAAGTTATAAACAAAGTAAACTGAAGAAATAAATGTGATGATACATGTAATAAAAATAATGTACAATGAAAGTGACAATACACAAGGTTTAAAAATCCAAAATGTAATTAAAAGACAAAGCATATATTTAAATTAAAAATCTCTAAAAGCTCTAAGGTTATGAAAAGTTAAAATTAATCCAAAAAACAAAGCATAACACAGTATAGTAATACTGCCTAAAAAAAAAGTTATAATTCAAAATTTAAAAAACTCAATACAAAATCATGTAGGATTAAATTTTTCGAAAACAACATTTTCATCGTCATCAGAGTCATAACTGTAAGATTCCATAGCCTCTTCTGCATAGTTCAGTAACTGTTTGGTATCCTTTACATTTGTGATTGCTGGGCTCAGGCATGATTTCTTGTCTTTTCTCTTCACAGTTTTCCACTGTGAAGAGACTTGCGTTGGGGGTTTCTTCCTTTCTTTTTGCGCACAAGTTTTTTCATTAGCTTTCTGAGTTGGGCGAATTGGTTTCACCAATTTGCTTTTATCTGGAGCTGGCGTTTGTTTAGTCTTGTGTTCGGTTGATATTTTTGATTGAACTGATGATGTTCGGAGGGAATTAGGTTTCTGTAATGGTATTGGAGATGAGGCAGCCTTAGTTTCAGTCTGATGATTAGATGACTTTTTGGATCCAACTGGAGATTTCTGTGACTGAGTAAGTTGATATTCTATTGTAACTGGTTCTGAGGATGGTAGCCAACGTTCCAATAATGGGGTACCATAGCATTTACTACCAAGAGACACGTCACGGGTTTCTTTAGTTGATTGTATAATACTTGAATTATTTGGTGGAAAAGAGCAGTCGGTCTGGGTACTTATGTGCCTTACGGATTTTGATTGTTGTTTGAGTATACTGGAGTATGATGCCCCAACAGATGGGGTCCTGATTTCAACAAGTTTACGAGCTTCAGGGTAGGAGATTTTTTGGGTTATTTTAACAGCAAGAATTTCCTTTTCACGGATCCAATTCGGACAAGAGCGAGAATATGATGTGTGATCACCCTTACAGTTTGCACAGCGTTTGGGTTTTTCACAAGTTTTACCATCATGTCCGACCTCTGCACAACGTGCACAGGTAACATTGCTACGACAGGTTGTATTAGTATGGCCATAACGTTGGCATTTAAAACAGCGGAGAGGATTAGGTATATAAGGCCTGACTGGACAGTTTAGATAGCCGGCTTTAATTCTAGTAGGTAAACTATGGGTATTGAATGTGAGAATAATGTGTTTTGTAGGAAGAATTTGCCCATTTCTACGGATAGTGATACAACGAACATCTATTATATTTTGATCGCTTAAATTAGATAGAATTTCTTCTTTTGTGGAAAATAAAAGATCTGGTTCAGATATTACACCACGGCATGTATTCAGAGTATGATGTGCTTTAACAGAAACAGAAAAAGTACTTATATTATTGGGATTTGACAAAAGTTCAGACTGCCTGGCTGAAGAAACCTCAACCAGTAAATCACCAGATTGTAATTTTTTTAGAGAATGACCATCCCCCAAGACAGACTGGAAAGTTTTTGCTATAAGAAATGGTGAAGTTTTTTTGAAAGAACTATCAGAGAGACTATCAGTGCGTTTAATAACAAAAAAACGAGTAAATAAGGACTGTACATCTTGTTGCTCTCCACATGGGAGAGAAGTAGAAGGAACTTTAGTATGTCCATCCATAATTGAAAAAAAATAGAATTCAGACCCCGGACGCACCACCCACTACCGAGCCCAACAAGGGGATGCACATTCGTGCACCAGTGCTAACCAGGGCCCATACGGTCACAAGACACTCCTATGCCAGTCTCTACCCTTAACGAGATGGCTAGTAAGTACTCGCTCACTTGATCCCCAGCCAGTGACAGAAGTCAGCTGACCAGCCGATTGATGCATACGGGACCAATATGCACCTCCCGTCTACCTGAAGCAGAGGCCAAAGCAGTGTGTTGGTTTCCCTCAACTGCCATTATCCCCCTTTCCAGGGACACGGGTCGCCACGCACGGCTAACACGTGGGTGGTTTACAATTCTCTATGAGTCGATATACAGGATGATATCGGCTCATACAGAATTGCCCTCACCTCCGAAGAGGAAACCACGAGAGAGAAACAAAGAGGAAAGAAACACGAGAGAAATAAGAGGAAAAGGAAAAGAGACAGATCGCTCAGGAACCCGGGGTTGCGAAGCCCGTGAATACCTAAAGAAGGTATCCTCCTGGGGGTGAGAATCAAAAAAAAAAGAGAACTTCTTTTCTTGCCAGTCCGCAGGTAGCTTTTGGCCAACTGTTGTTCTCATACAGATGGATAACTGCTTCCTTTTCATAAATCAGTAACACAAGTTAAGGCTACCTCTGAAATTTGTTATACCGATCTGCTGAGCAATAAGTTTGGCTTGCCGGCGAATTGTTACAGTTGACATCTGATGGCAGAATAAATTTTGTTCTCCTTGCTTCGTCTCTTATCGCATATCTTAAAGTACCAGTCTTTTGTTTACTTTTTATATATATTTTCTTTATTACAGTTTCATTAATAGTTAACATTTATTCATCTTTATTTACTTAAATATATTACTTACTTATCTCTTCTGTAATGGTCCTTAATTGGAAATCCTTTTGATTTGTTTTCTATGCGATGTTTACTTCGTGAACATCGTTGAATTTTTGCCGTTCTCCATGCTGTGAATTAGCCACGTCGTGCATAGAACGTTTCATGATCGATAAGACGTATCGATATCACTTTCACTTTGTCGCCAGATAGCAGCACAGAATCTTTTAAAATCGAATAAATTCATCGTTTCTGGTTTTTGCATATCCATAATGATATCGGCTGCTCATTGGTTGCTGTGGTTCTTCTTGAAATCACGTGCTATTTCTTTGATCGTATATAGCCTTGGCGTGTTGTGATATCGTGGCTTTTCGTTTTGCTTCTCCCATGAGGGGAAATATTTTCAAGAATCTTGAACGTTCTTTTGACGACGTTCATGGAGTTTATTAGTTTGAAAGTATTGAATGAGTTTTATTTTTAATGTGGTTTTGTTCAAGCTTTAATCAACTGTGATATTTTTATTAATGTTAATTAATGTGCAATTAAACATCTGTTCCTGCTGTTATGAATTTCATCAGCCTTGCTCTCGTCTGTAAATATTATCAGCTGTAATCTCGATCTGTGATATTTTTAAATAAACTGTGTGTACCAAAGTTCAATCAAGCCTCAGCCATTTTATTTATACAGTTAGAGGAATGTCTTTCATATTTCACTGACGTTACGATGCACTCTTCAGCTCACTCTTGCCAGCTAGACTTTCATAGCGTTGATCTGCTCTTTTAATAGTTTCCCTTTCTTTAATGGCATATCAGCACAAGTTATATGCCCTAAATTATTAACATCGCAAATCCTTTTTCACATTGATCTTTGATCCATGCAGCTAAATTGTCCTCCAAATTGGACCATGCTATAACTCTAGTCCTTCGCACCCGCTTCTGCCTCGGAATTTGTTGCCGAGTAACTTTTTCCGATTTCCACCGACAAATATAATGCTCGTCGATCTCATATTCGCGCCCGGCAGCACGGTTCCCTATCTTCTCTGCTCTCTCAATCACCGCGAGCTTAAAACCAGCAGTATAGCTCTTTCGTCTTGGAGCCATAGTTAACAAAATAAATCGTTTAAAAACACACGTTGCACAGCAAAAAGGATATAAACCGAAGTACTAGCAAGAAGCAAATAATATTCACAACTGAACCGGTTATCAGGTATTTTCCCACCTGAGTTCATGCTATTTCATTGGTTGAACATCTAACACCCTCCTCTCACTCGGTGTTGCCAGTTCGCTACTTTTTAAAAAATTTAGATTGCTTGATTGCAGCAACTTTTTCGAAGTAGAAATATTTGCCTCATTTAATAACAGATTAAATAAGGAATTAAAAAGAAGATATTTTATTAATATTAAGTAAATTAAAAAATACTTACAGACCATTTTTTTTAAGTGAAAACTACTAGAACCCCTACAACAAGAATTCCCGTCGGAAATGAGAACGAAATTATCTTCTCATGCCACTTCCAGTTAGTAAATTCTTTGTTCAATGGTCAGTATCACTGAAATGAACTGTAGTGACTGTGCATCGTGATGCCTTTCACGAACCAAAACAAACTGTTTGCTTTAGTTCTTTAATTCAATATCTTCTTTGATATTATTGTGTAAATGTTCGTCACCGAATTCCCAATATATTTTGAGTGATTGTTATTTCTAATCCGTAAAGCATTTTTAATATTTTTTGTTTGGATAAAAAATCATTTTTGGATCAAGAATTTGTAAATTCGTTTACATTCATTAAACAATGTAAATTACAGAAAATTGCGGATTATGGATCCTTGACTTCAAACATTCAGCTGTTCAAAGTAGTGACTTTCGTGATTAACAGCAACAGATGAAAGTATCTGAGCATATTTTTGTAAGGCATGTTAGTAGCAGATGCCTAACAATAGAAACATCGCTTGAGAGATTTCTTGAGCAATATGATGCTCTAAAAACTTTTTTTGAATCTTCTCCATCTGCTAAAAAATCTCAATCTGATAGATGCACTCGTTTCAAAGATGCATTGAAAACACTTTACCAGAAGCATTGTTTTTAAAGAATGTCTGTCCATTATTTACTGGCTTTTTAAAATTATTTCAGAAAGAAGAGCCCTTTATACACATGTTATATGATGAAATGCTACAAACGTTAAAAGGCATAATGGGAAGATTTATTTTGTCTTGCGCATTAGATTTCACTGGTTTTGAAGTAAAAAAATTTGATGTTGAAAAAGGTGAAAATTGGCACAAAAAGCCTGAGATTGGCCTTGATACTGAAAAAGAGTTAAAATTATTAAGTGAGCAAGAAAAAAAAGAATTCTATCTGGGCACAAGGCCATTTTACATTGCATGTACTAAATATTTAATCAATGTTCTGCCTTTCGACAATAAAGTTCTTGAACAAATGAAATGTTTGCACCCTCTGTTTATCACATAGAATTTATCTTTGAATTACATTAAAAATATTGCAAGTAAAGTGCCAAATGTAATTCCCATTAATTCTGTTTCATGTTTGGCAGATGAGTGGATTTCCATACAAAGCGAGAACAGCTACATGAAAGAAAAGATGTTAGAAGCAACTAATTCTATTGCAGTATCTTCAGACATACAATTTTACTGGAATTGCATCTTCTCCAGCAAAAAAGGTGATGGAAGTTTAAAATATAAATTATTGCCTATCCTTGTCAAAGCATTATTATCGCTTCCTCATGGCAATGCCGCATGTGAGAGAGATTTAGTGTTAATGATCACAGTTTAAACAACAATCGCAGTAATGTAATCTCTCTCTTAAGAGAATTAAATCACACCTGAAGAGATTGGGTCTGTATCATCTATAGTTGTATCGAGTGAACTACGAGGGTAAGTCGCAAAATAAGTTTCCCCTGGCAACTGTGGACAGAGGTGTGTATGAAAGACAAAAAATATAATGAAACATTAAAGATAGAACGTAACTTTATTTTTCTAATTAAGTGCCAAGTGAATTGAGACATTGGTCGTACCATTTATAAGCTTCATAAAGCTCTCCAGGAAAAAAACAGGGTTCTGCATACAAAGAAGCATTGAACGGCTTATGTGACTTAGCATTCCTTACAAAGAAGTTGTCAAGCATTGCTTTCGTCTGTAGTGGCCATGCACGTCTATGCAGGTCTCGGTCTGCCCAACACTTGCTGACACCCCTCACTGAATTGGCAGCACCATCTCCGCTCCATTTGTTTCGACATCACATCTGGCCCACAGACTCCTACATGGCGGTTATGGATTTCTGCTCCTGATATTCCACGTGCCCATTCATAGCAGACAACAGCTCTCACTTCCTCCTTTGACAACGAATTCACAACGCACTTTCTCTCCATATCTACCGGGAACATAATGATGCAGAGCCCTGATTTTTTCAAAAAGCACTTTTTTAAGCTTATAAAGGGTACGACAAATGTCTTAACTCACTTGGCACTTATGTAGAAAAATAAAGTTACGTCTTATCTTTAATGTTTCATTACATTTTTTGTCTTTCATACACACCTCTGTCCACAGTTGCCAGGGGAAACTTATTTTCCGACTCACCCGCGTATTAAGTTCAGTGAAAAAATCATACAAAATGTATAATGCTCGTTTGGCAGAAGAAACTGTTGTTAAACAAGTTGATGGAGCAGTAGCACAAGAAACTTCAGAAAGTAAAGAGTCCCTATTAAAAGAAAAAGACAAAGAGCTAAAGTCTACCTCAAGCCGAGGCCAAGCAGTGCGTTGGTTTCCCTCAACTGCCAGGATCCTCTTTTCCAGGAACACTGGTCCACACGCATGGCAACCGCGTGGGTGGTTTACAATTCTCCATGAGTCGATATACAGGATGATATCAGCTCATGCAGAATTGCCCTCACCTCCAAAGAGAGAACCACAATGAGAGTAAAACAAAGAGGAAAGATTAGACTAGAGAAGGGAGAAGAAAAAGAAAAGAGAATGATTGCTCAGGTGCCCGGGATTGCAAAGCCCGTGAATACCTAAAGAAGGTAACCCCCTGGGGGTGAGAAGTTGTGTATTATATGGAGAATTGTGTTATAAAGATATTCTACAGTAATAAAAATGACCCAATCAACTTTTATGATTTTAACACTTTCCAATATTTACATATAGTAAGGGAACAGAAGCATCACATTCCATTTGAAAACAAAAAATTGGGTTTTCTTTTTCCATCAGGGAGAAACCATTTTCGAAATTTATTCAGTACTGGTGCAGTATTGGAAGCGAATAATTCTTAATAGACTTAGAAACTTCATCAGAAGTTTAACGAATAGTTTGGAAATGGACAAATTGTCCAGCTATACCTCCATTAAGGAATGTATTTCAGCAGAAAATGTGTTGACACCATTACAGCATAAAAAGAACTTTGAGATCTGTCATAAACACAACGAAAGTTATGTTCAATGGATAGTGAAGGCCAAAACTAACCTAGACTATTATTTAGAGAACCGTCAGGTAAAGGATTTCAACTCGTTAAAGGAACTGATCGTATCGGATAAAATTAAAGACTCATTAACTAGCAGTATGAAGTCACATATACTAGTGAAAGAGGGGTCAAAATGGATGACACCTGTTGACCTGGGTAACGCACTAGATGTGTATGTAGAAGCAATCCCGCAACCAAATGAGGGGAATTTTTATCGCGAGAGAGACACCAAGTTGTACATTCACTCCTACCAAAACACAGGAAAAAGAAAAGTAGAGAGGCATGGCAGTAATGTTAGATCTCCCAGAAAAAAAAATAGTGAGAACAAGGGGTTTACAGAGGAAAGGGGAAGTAGTTACATATTTTATTTGCAGGGGTAATCACCATAGGTCAGAATGTACGCAGAAGAAAGAAATGGTCTGTGATGATGAGAAAAGAGTTAGTTGGGTCAGTGCTAAACAGGGACAGGGATGAATCGTAAAAGCAGGAAGAAGAATAATGATTTGTTACTGGTGGTGGAGCTTAATATTGCAGGGCAGAAAGTTTTTGTCGTTAAAGATTCTGGTGCTGAAATCTGCGTGTTTCAGAAGGATTTGATTCGAGATAAATTTATGACTGGAGGTCACATTTACTTAGGTCCCAGCGATAGGAAGAAAGCAGGAAGTTGACCTAAATAAGGAAAGTCAGATAGTGTACCTATAAGATTAGAGGGCCAAGAAATATGCGAAACTGAGGGGGGACGGGTCCCTTAAAAATATTGAAACTGAAGGAGAAAAGCAGAGTCATTCAGATCAGTCAGATCTGCACAGAAAACAGTCAAACAGAAACAGAGGTCACATTTAAGGGAAAATTTAAGGAGAAAGGCTAAAAACCACTCAAGTATGGAGCGGGAAGAAAGAGAAATGTTCAAATGGTAAAGAAATATTAAATGAGGACCCTAAAATAGCGAATATAGGAAATGGTCAAAAGCAAATTAATTCCAAAAAATGTAAAATGAACTATAAAAACAGTAAAGTTTATAGTAATGAGGAGGAGTTTATTAATTTAATTAATGAGATGGCACTTAATACGAATTCAGCACTTAATTTTGTTATTATTAGGGAAAACGAAACTTCTAATATGCGTGCTTCTGTCAACAATTGACCTAATAAGAAAACTGTAATGTGTAATATTAGGAAAATAACAAGTGGAAATTGTTGAATATTTTAAGAATGGTAATTTAGCTTATGAAATAGTGTTTTTTCTGTGTGTTATTAATAATGGTGTTTAATGTGTCTAAAATTGTATAGTCATGAGTGTAAAATATCTAATAAGTGATTATTGGTTGGGTAAATATGATAATTAAGTGTAAGATGTAGAAATGACTGTAATGGAGATGAGTAGAGTGGGATTTATGTAATGGAAATCTCGTTTTCTTTAATGAATATTAAATTTAATTGTTGTGTGATTTTTTTTTTAAATTATAAGTCAACGATGGAATTTAAATTATAATGTGGTGGATTATACTAATTTGGCAGATAAATGTAACATATCACATAGTTGTGTGAGCAGGATTGTTGCATTGAATTTTAACATGCTATTAAATTGGATTTGATGTTTGTAAAAACAAATTAAGATTAATGGAATTGAATATTTGTTTAATAGCAATTAGCTTTTGATTAGTATTTCTTGTTTTTTTTAGATAAGTAAGGAAATAAAAAGGGAAATACATACTTAAATGATCACTGGTAGGTGTTGGGAAGTTATGTAAATTAAAGTTTATTAGAACAATGTGTTATAAATAATAAAGAAATGCCTTAATCTATTTATTACTGTCTGTGGGGGTTTCATGTGATCTTTTAATTTAATGAGTGATTATTGGAAATTGCTAAATGAGGTGGAAACAAAATTAGGAAGTTAGAATGTTTCCACAGGTTTAACTTTAAAAAAACATGATAACAGTACTTAGGAGTGTATGTAGCACAAGTAATATTTTATATATGTGTGAAGTTATAAGTGTATAACTACTTATAGAAAGTTTATCAAATATTTAGGGTTTGTGGGAGTAAGTGTTATCCATTATTTATAATGCAAATGTGTTAAGAAGTTTACTGTTGTTATTGACTGATACTTGATACCACCATAACTACATAGAGTGGTTGCTTAGTGACTTTCCATTCATCGTTTGAAAACGGATGACTGAAAGTGGAAGGGAAGTGTCACATTTGTGGCCTCGGAACTCCCACAACCCTGCAGCCCCAACGCATCTCTGGAATCTTGAAGTGGACCGTCTGCAGATGCTAGGAGTCAGGAAGAGGAAAACTTTAGAGGAGAGAGCAGAATGAGCCCGTGACCAGGATGGGTGAAAATGTTTTTTGGCAATGCTGGTGTGCCAAAACATTAGATCTGTTTTTATTTAATGCTCTCAGAAATACGGGGTAGATAGGCAGTGAACCTAGCCTGTTAATGCATTATCAAATTGTAAATAGTTGTATGTGAATGTCATTAAATGTTTTTATGTTTAGAGGCATGCGTCATTGGTTTCATCAGTATTAATTATTTAGTTTTCCACAGTAAGACAATAGATAATGTAAAATTACATTTAAAAAGTGAAATGCATAAAAAAACAGTACACAAACTGAAACTACAGAGAAATATGAGAAGTAGGGCTAAAGAAAACATGAAAGAAGATTATGAAAAAAGTTTTTTCATAGTGTGAGAAAGTTTTATGAAGCAGCTTGTACATATGCTGTTAAAAGGCTCCCACTTACGAGCGATATTTTGAGTCATGCAGAAATAGCTGATCCATCTCTTAGGGCTCAAGTCTCATTTTCTTCTGTAATGTTTTTTTTACAGATCGCTTTTGTGATAGCATATCTTATAATGATTTGGATGCTGTGGAAATCTAATTTTCCAAGTATCAAATAGACCCTTTAAGTGGTGATATATTGTCCTGCAATGCGGATGTTGCATGGAGTAAAATTTTGGAAATAAAAGATTCAAACGGATCAATTAAGTATCAATTTTTGTCTAAAATAATGTTAACAATTCTCCTAATACCACACAGTAATGCTGCTAGTGAAAGAGTGTTCAGCATTGTTAGACACAACTTGAGTTTTGTTCATGCCTTAACATTGAAACATTAAATGCATTACTTAATGAAAAAGTCAGTTTCTTGTCTAATAATGAGTGTTGTTATAAAAGAAAATTTTCAAAAGTAGAAATTGTAAATGCTAAAAAAGCCACTGTACAATACATGAAAAATTGAAAGGTTTAACTGCAAAATAAAATGTTTTTTTCTCTTAAATCTTTTGTTTTCTTTTTGTTTTCTATATGTTAATAATAACAGAATTTATCATGATTTAAAATAGGTATTGTGCTAGGTTTTCTTGTGTAAAAAAAGTAATGTCTTGCTATTTTGATCTAAAATTATATCTTGTGTTGTGTTTGGTGAAAGGGAAAAGAATCGACCAAAAAAAAAATTTCAATCAGGGATTTTATTTTTCAGTCAAATTTCCTGATGAATACCTATGGAATAAAAGGTAAGTTTTATATTTTGATTTGTAATTTTTTTTCTATTTTAATATGTATGATAGTTAAATCATAGTATTTAAAAAAAGTTCATTTATAAATGTGTTTACTAGTTTATTTATATATGTGTTTGTATATACATAAACATTGTACATATTATATATATATAATTTTATGTGTATATACCCCATAACAGAAACTGTGCAACATGGCAGCGTGTTAGATTATTTTAGACCTTGCAGATTAATCAACCAGCTTAAAAATAAATACTGGGCTAAAAAATGTACTTTGTTTTAAGAGTTATTGCGTTTTTTATTACATTTTCGTTGTAAATTACAATTTTTTCTTATTTTATTCGTTACTGTAAATATTTATGATAGCTTGGTTCAGCGTTAGTGGGCCACAGATAAATTTTTGTTTGCTGCAGATAGACACCAAAAATTTTCACTAAATAAACTAGTTAAAAGATGCCATTGCTTCGACCTGAAATATGGAATGTTTATCAGAAGACATTACATTGAGAATCTCGCACTAATAATAACGTTGAGGCTACTCATCGAAGGATGCAAAATGAATTCTGTGTGGATCACCCAACAATATGGAGATTTATAAAAAAAATTCAAAGTGACCGAGATATTTGTACGAGGAATTTGTTCACGGAGAGCAACCACTGAAAAAACGAACAGAACACCAAATTGCTTCGGTGTTCAAAAGATGCCACTGCTTCAACCTGAAATATGGAATGTTTATCAGAAGACATTACATTGAGAATCTCGCACTAATAATAACGTTGAGGCTACTCATCAAAGGATGCAAAATGAATTCTGTGTGGATCACCCAACAATATGGAGAAAATTCAAAGTGGCTGAGATATTTGTACAAGGAATTTGTTCGCGGAGAGCAACCACTGAAAAAACGAACGGAAAACCAAACAGACTGCGAAGAAGCAAGTGAAATTCAATTTGGACACTGTTGGTGCCACACGTAAGAAGCCCAAGAAATTACCAAAGGACTCAAGACAAATAATAAAAGAAAATCCAGAGCAGATGACATATAGAAGGACTAATAACTGAAATGTAAATGTAATCGAACTGTGGTTACATCCAAGCATCCATCTAATATTACAAGAATATTTTTGTTATGTATATTTATTCTCTGATACCATGTAAACAACTCAGGTGCCCGCGGTTGCAAAGCCCGTGAATACCTAAAGAAGGTATCCCTGTGGGGGGACAATAAAAGAGATGCAAAGAAAAAGCTACATTTTCTGGGTTGGCAAAAAATTTGGCCACAAGCACATTTGTGCTAAATCCTGGAATTATGTATGATGCTCTTGAAGAGTTATCTAGTTTATCTCAGGAATTTCAAAATCGACAGACTACATTAGACGATGCTCATAGATTAAAAAGACTGCAATTACAGGGATGGTGAAGCCTGGTAAACATGCTTCAGAGGCACTTGAAGGTATAAAAGTTTCGAAATTTAAAAATGTTTCTATTCCAAGAAAGTGGGAAATCCATGACTAAAATTAACCCTGGTCAATTTTACAGGTGTTTAGCTGATTCAATAGAAATCAGAATGTTTCTGTTCGACCAAGAAATATTGGAACTAATTACAAGGACCTTATTAATGAAATGAAAGTCCTCCATCCAAAATTTTGGCCTATTGCAGAATCAATAGAGATTACGTATGGGGAAGATGAAATTATGGAGCTATCAAGATTTCATTTTGATGAAAGAAAACTCTTAATGGACTTCAGAATTTTTAAACATTTTTCTGCAAAAGAAATGAGAAGTGAACTGAAAAAATTGATTTCTATAGTAAATTGCATCCCAGTATGCAGTGGCAAGTGCGAACGAGGGTATTCATGTCGAATTTTAGAGATTAAAATAATTTCTGAAAGGTCAATTTTTAAGATTAAAAATTTTGTGACAGCTCATGCTTTAAGATGACAAAAATTGCTAATTATCCATTAAAGAGCCCAATTTTTTTCTAAATAGATCCTTGTGAGTTGTTTCTATTAATATTCAGTTTATATTTATGTATACCATCTTGCAGTCTACAATAATTCTAAACGTATGGTGTACAAAAAAATGTTTTAAGAATTGTTACATTTGCCTAATAGTGTGTAAATACACGTTTAAGAATTAAATAAAGGCTTGATCATTTTTATATTTATTATCATTGATTTTTGATTTAATAGTAGAACGTCCAACTGGTGTCATTTCAACACCCGCCAAATGATAAAATGTAGATTCAAACCAGAATTTTTTTCGTAAAATCAGTTAAATTGTCAGCAGAGAAAACTCAGTTAAATACATAAAATAGTTTAATCTAAAAATTCTGGTGTTAAATTTTTTTTTTATAAAGTTGGATAAAATTTTTGGATGTTCTAGTGTTAATGGCCTAGTTGCTTGGTTTCTAAATAAATGTTTCTCTTGTCAATTCTATAAGTTGTAATCAATTCTGTATGAGATATTAAATTTATGAGTATTGTCTGAATAAGTGTCTTTGATCTATATTACATTTTAAAATGAATAATATTTATTATTTTTAAATATGTCATAATAAATGATTAAATAAATAAAACATTTTTTTATGTACTATCACTTTAAATTATGAAGAGTGTCAAATAACATACAGTGTTTAATTTGTGCCAGAGCTCTCAGCTCTGGAAATTCTTTACTTCAGTGAATATTTAAATACTAGACGAAGCTCACCAGGGTCTGCCAGAAAATGGGGCTCTTTCCGAGAAACTGCTGCTTGATTAAGAAAAAAAAAAGGATATCTTTGACGAGTTAAGATTTTCTGAAAATATTCCTTACAAATATTTTTACTTGCTCATTTATTATACATATATAGCTGTGAACTATTTCTTTTTTTGTGTTAACACTATTTCTGAATCATAATCTTTACCATATTTAATCGCAGAATTCTGCAATTAAAATTGGGCAAAGATTACTATACAGAAGGAGTGATAATTAAAAAGTGGAATAGTTGGCAGCTAAGTATATGCTTAATTTTTTTATTTTGCTAAAGAAAAAAAATAATTTCTGCATATGACAATGTATTATTAGTCATTTTCTTTAAGAATAATTTATGCATAAACAGAAAAAATATTAGGCGAGCTTCCTTAAAGACAATAGAATTTAAATCAAAAAAAAATTTTTTTTGTCTGTATAAATGAATGTAAAATATAACCATTCAAGTGAAGGAATTCAGTGTGTGATTGTACCACACGTAACAGTGAATGCCCCTGATGAATTTACTTCAAAAATGATTATTAACTGGCAAAAACTATTAATTTTACTTTAGACTTATAGAGAGACATCTAAGGAACAGATCTAAAAAGAAAGAATAAATTTTATAATTCAATTTATTAAGAGTTATTTTCTGAGGAGGGGTAATTTGGAGGTATGGTTAGGCTTAGCTAAATGTTGTATGATAGGGATACTTTTTATCTCTGTGTTAACTTTAGTAAATGTTTAATGCTCAATATTTTTTTTTTTTTTAATGACTTAATTTTAACACTGAAAAAAAATTATTTTTAAATTTTATTTTTTAAATCTAGTTTGGAAAGAGAATAATAATATAAAAAAACAATGTTTTAAGTAATAATAAGAAACAAAAAACACAGAGCCAACTGACTATAAGAAAGAAGGAAAAGAACATCCAAATTCAAATAGAAGAGTAATTATAAAAAGTAAAAGAAACAAAACGCCCACCCAATACTTTTGAAAAGTTGCCTCTTCTGTCCCCCAAGCTACCATTTGATGCATTGTACACATCAGACTACATCCTTATCATTTACAACGCGTCCAGGCACTGGAACCAAGAGACTACAACAATCGTATGGATTTTGTATGGTGGTTTTTGCAAGTAACTGCTGCAGACCGACTCTTCGCAGCAAGTGTTCTCGGATGAGACTGCATTCTCATTAGAGGGTGTGGTGATAAACTTTCACTACCTGCATACATGGGCGGTTGAAAACCCACATGCTACACATATGCTCAACGAAAATGTTCTGTTACCATGCGAGCTGGCATTGTTGGAGACTTTACTTGGTCTGTACATTCTCTCAGAAAGATTTAATGGTTCCATTTATCTAACTTTCTTGCAAGAGGTTTTGCCAGAAATGCTCAATGATGTTCCAATGCCTATTCATTGATGCATTCAATTTCAATATGATTGGGCTCCTGCACATTTCAGCACAGACATCAGAGCACATCTGCAGGCTACTTTTCCTGGTGGCTGGATTGGTCGCGGTGGACCAATCGCATGGTCACCATGATCACCAGACCTGTCTCCCTTGAATTTTTTCTTGTGGGGATTTTTAAAAGGACTTGTGTATGAAACACCTGTTGCAACACCGGAAGACTTGAAGTGGCAGCAGGGTGTGTTCAAGAAACACCTGGTATCTTTGAGAAGGTGCACCGTTCCACGCAACGTAGATGCCAGGCGTATCTCGATGCATCTGGAAATAACTTTGAACATCTGCTGTAGGCTCAACATTTGGATTGCATTAGTTGCATGTCAGTGAGTAATTATCAATAAAATGATCTGTAATGGTTTTGTTTTTTCTCTTTGTGTTATGCATTATTTTAGACGCCCTGTAGCGGCCCTGGATCGCAGTTGCAACCCTCTGTTCCTATGCGATTTTTTATCCTTATTGTATGACTGATCTACCATGTCATTTTGTCCACATTTTTTTAAAAATCATGCTGTATATGAATCCAATATATATAATATGCATCAAAAGTTTCATTAAAATAAATTTAATAGATTGGTTTTAGGGACTTCTCTATAAAAAAATTGATTTTACCCCACCTCATCCTATGATCCCAGAGCTCTCTTAAAATTGGCAATTTTAGAGCTGAAGTGGAAATACGCTGGGATCATGAGATTTTTAACATTTTCAGTACTGATGCAGAAGCTGCTTGTGGCAGCTGGGGTTGGGTTGATTTTTGACCGCCAATTATCTATTCAAGGGATATAGGCCCAGGATGGAGTACCCTTCGTGGGGGTCTTTCCAAGGGAACCTAACCCATATTTACGCATGGAAATCCATGGTTCGAAGAAAACAACGAAAACTCTGAATGATTAGGACGACGGGCATGATTGGGTTCGAACGCAGCAGCTCCCGTCTACCAGCTTCGAGAGCAGGACTTCTTGGCCACTGGTGGGGTGTGGCAGCTGGGGCTTGTTGATAAGTGACCTAACGGTGAAAAGACCAACAGCAAGGATGGAAATATGGAAGAAGTAAGCTAGGGTTTAATCTAGAGCTAGCCAAAAAGCTAACTGGAAGTGCTTTTTGCCCCCAAAGCTTTTAGTGAATTAGCCAAACAGCTACAGCCAAAGAAATATGCTATATCATTCCCATCTTGTTGTTCCGCATTTCGTAAACCTACTGCCGTTGCACAAAAATGAAAAAAAATCTTATATTGCATCTGCGTTGCAGCAACACTTCAAAATTTGTCTCGTGCTCTCTATGCATGTGTCTTCGAACAGTGTGATGTCATTTGCATCAGACTCGACTCCAGCATATGGTGAAAACGAAAATCGCAGATTGTATAGCAGGGTATAGGATGTGCACTAGCTTTGATTCCTCAATGTGCCTGATGCATGTTGTATAAACTTTTCAGTTTTTAATTTATGCAGGTTCTGGCTACAATGTGTAAAAAATGAAACTAGCTTTTTTTTTTTCATAAAAATGGCATTACTGGCATGTTTCTTAATGTGACTTCTTTGTATGAATTTGTGGCATCACTTTTGTCATCTACAGCAGACTGTGAAGGGGGATTCAGTCTCATGAATATAACAAAAACTGACTTGAGAAACAAACTGACAATCAAGAATTTAAGTAACTTAATGATGATTAATTTGGAAGGGGAATTTCGAAAAGAATTCTCATTAAAAAAAGCATTTGCTGTGTGATATACAGCTAAATCTCGAAGGGTCAATCTTACAGAGTGATGTATTTGTATATTGCATAACTAAAAATAATACTCATGTATATAGTAACTTTGTATAAATAAAACTTTTTTTTTCCTTGGCTAAAGCTATTTTTATTTGGCTAGAAGTTACTGGCTGCAATTAGCCAAAAAGCTAAAAATCCCCTTTTCCTAGATTAAACCCTAGTAAGCACAACTGATATATGAGGGCTTTTGTTGTGTTATAAATGGTCCTCCACCAGAATACAAAAAATACTAGAAAAATTTTAGAGGCAGCTCTAATTCAAAAATATGGATTATCATATTGGAGAAACTTTAAGCATATTTCTTCTGCTAATGTTTTTAACAAATCTCTAACTTCAAAGGTCATTTGCACATTCCTTAGAAAATGCATCAAATTGTTAACATTGTTTTTATTCAAAAATACTTAATTATGTCATTCTTGTTTTTATTTCACTTTAAGTAACATTTGATATTATCACATCTATACATAATTTTTGGTGGTATATTGTATCAATCTTTACAAAAATTTTAGAAATTGATGTTCATATATTATTTTTAATTTTTACTGTTATTTATAATTTCGAACTTCACAGAAATTTTGACAAATTTTATGAAAGATTTTTCAGACAATGTTTGATTGTATTAAAAATTCTGAGGGCAAAGGTAAATTATTTTTAAAAGTACTTTCTTTTTACGTTAATCACAAATACTTGGAGGAGTTTGAGTGCATGTAAATAATGCGAGGAATTGGAAGAAGAGTGTCATTTTTACGTTCTGCAGACTGTTTTTAAAGTTTCTACTTGTATTGCAGACTGCAGAAAAAAAATTCTGCGGCTGGGTTTCATGACACATATACAAGTGTAAGTTCGCTTTTCCTAGTTTTTATTGGCTGTGTCTTTATGTTGATAAAGAGCTTTTGTCTTAGGCAGTGACTTTTTAGCCAGCCCCTCGCCCCCCCCACACACACACAAAAAAAACTTTTTTAAACTTTACATTTGAAGCTGAAATTTTTAAATGTTTAAATAAATATAATTATACAGGAAAATAATTATTGGCTCTTTGATATTTTTTAAAGCTAAGAATAGACATTATAAACTAATTTAGAAGATCAGTTATTTAATGATAAAAATAAATAAAATGTCATTTTATGATTTAAAATGCTAATAATTGTCATAAAGATGTGGTTTATACATATAGGTTCTTATTAGTTAGACCTCTAGATGAAAATTCGCCAACTTTGATTAAGGCTCCAATCCCTGCTGGCAAAGGCACTCACAAGCTAATGCTAATCCTATGTGGAGGGATTTTTCTAATATCTCGTTTGAATTCCGACATTTTTACAGAATTTTTTTGTATTGGACAGCCGAGATCCATCTTTACATCGCATCTTTTTTACTTTTTCGATTTTGGTCGCAGATATTTTTTAGAATGACAACATTTTCAGAACCGGTTTCGAAAGTGAAAGTAACTTTATAAAAAATATCTGCGACCAAAATAGAAAAAGTAAAAAAGATGTGATGCACAGACGGACCTCGGCTATCCAATGCCAAAAAAAAAAATACTTAAAAATGTCAAAATGCAAATGAGATATTAGATAAATCTCTCCCCATAGGATTAGCATTAGCTCGTGAGTGTCTTTGCTGGCAGGGACAGGAGCGTCAATACACAAATTTTGATTGGTTTTTTGATTCGCGTATTAGCGGGGTTCGCCTGTATTGTGAAATTAATCAATTGGTAGAGGGGAAAAAAGAGTTAAATTCAGCATTCAATCAAGAGAAAAAATTACAAAATTCTTCAGGCAGTTGCAAAAAAATAAATGAAATTCGTTGATAAGTTGCCAAAAAAAAAAAAAAATTAAAAAAATAAGTAAAATACATCAGTTGATGGAGGAGAGAATCGCAAAATTCAATTGACTGCAGGAAAATATCACAAATTCTATTAGGGGACTCCAAACAAACCAGTTTAAAATATTTAGGGGACAAGGTACAAGTGTGCCCTATTTGATAAATTCCCGCCCAGTGTCCCTTTTTTCCTAGTTATCGCCGAGTGCAATTAGGGACACATTTCAATCTCTTTAAAAAATGAAAGGCAGCTCTCTTAATGCTTATATTTAATACGCAATTCCTCATTTTATATCTGAGAAAGTTTGTTTTACTAAGTCTAGCAAAAATAATTAAATTTGCTTGTTAATTTTTAAATAATTCTAAAATGCTCCCTGGTCAAGATCCTGTGTGCCAGTTTGCTATAAGAAAAAAGAAATAATTTTGTTAATATTTAGTATATTGTTAAAAAGGTAAGTTTGTAAACTGAGCAGTGAACAAGTTAATAATTATTTTGTCGATGAACTTATGCAATTAAAAAAAAAAAAGCTTACCAAGTACTGTTGTTATATTTATATATTTGTCTGAATCCAGGGTTCGATTTAAGCGGTATCGCATCGCAATTTGCGATTCAAATTTAACTAAAATGCGATCCAAGAAATGCATTAAATCGCAATCATTGCGATGCATACTTCCCACACCCTTTGTTATGTCATGTACACTTAAAGTTAAAATTTAAAGGTGTTGTTACACGACATACATTATGTTTTCACCCTCCCCAAATGTTTATTTACAATGGAAGTACAGCGAGACGCCATTGCTGGGCGCAGTTTTCCCAGAGTGTGTTCAAGAAGCACGCGCGCAGCGCGCGCGAGCTCAGGAGTCAGGAACATGGAGTGGGTCCATATCATGGATGTAGTGTGTTCAGGTAGTGTACAGGTAGGCACGTAGTGTGTTCAGGAACAGATCATGGATTTGATTAATTAAGGTGCTAATTATAAAGATATTTTGATACAGAAGCATCGTGTGCCAGATGGCCGAATGGATAAGGCAGTGAACTCGAGACCAGGGATTCTGGGTTCGAATCCTTCCTAGCCCACATTGTGTTACAATTTTTTTTTTTGTTTTGTTTATTGGTTGTTTTATATTTTTCATAATGAATAAGATATTTTTGATGAAGATATATTTTTTATTTTTATTATACAAAGGCACGTGTATTTTTATTATAATAATAAAATACTTATTTAAATGTGAGAAAATGAGGTATTTCGAGATGAAAGTTTTACATCTGAACACCTTTTAAATATTCAAAGTTTCGTTTCTAAGTATGTATATGTATAATGATATAAACATTAAGCAAATCCAAATGAAAAAATAATATATATCGCACGTAGGATAATTCCTTGATTTTTTTTTTTTTTTTTTTGAGTACTTAACGAGTGAATTTTTATCGAGACTAGGCTGGAAATCATATTTTACTTTGAACATTATAAAAATAAAATGTAATAGTTGTAGATTATTTTAACTAAAAATACCTGTACATATATTTTTTAAAGAGATAAAATATATAGGTCTGCTGTCTAGTTTTGTAGTGAATAAAGTATGATCAGAATGTTTATAAATTTTCTACTGAAAGTATAAATAAGTATTTTGCTTATACTAACAGAATTTTGAATGCCATTTATTTCTCATGTTTGATGATGTATTTTGGTCTGTTATCCACACGGTATTGAAATATGCAATCATAAAATAAGAAATATATATATTAAAACCTTCTCTGAAAAACTGTCTAACTAACAGTGCAAATTCCATTGAAATCCATCCAGTATAGTAGATTACAAAAGAATCTCATATGTTGATATCACAATCTTGGTTTACTAACAGCATTTTATTTATCACGGAAGATATAAATCAACTGATAAATCATTTTTAAATAAATAAAAAGAAAATTGTTAAAATTTTTAGATCACCAGTTGAATTCTTAAATTGTATCAATCAACCTACCAAACAAAGCACAACCAATAACACATAAGCAGAAAACGCACAATCACGTGATCAAATCGCCCACACAATTTTTTTGAGCAGCTCGCGCGGAGTTTGCGCGCGGTTGGTTAACTAATTTTAAATGCCAAATGGGCTAAAGTAGATAAAGAAGGTCACGTGATGTTTTTTCCGACTATTTTAGATTTTATCTGAGTGAACATAGGCATGTATTCCTGTTACGAAAACCATGTTTTGGAAGAATAAAGAAATATAGTCGTTGGTTTTACCTTTTTTGAACCATAAAAATAATGAAATAATTGAATTATGTTAAAATTCCTTTCTTCGATAACACCTACTCCATGGCATAAACTTCTGAGCGCGCGCGCGGCGCGAAGTGCACTTCTGAACACGCTCCCAGTAAACACATGATTTGTTCCCGCTCTGACGCTGTGAATGATTTCTGAATCACTGTTACTCGCTAATCACGGCGCTTGCTCATAGAAGTTTGACGTGCGTGTTGTAGTAGTTCTAAAATGAACACTCACTGTTACGCACTGAGCTCTACAATAATACGGAGAGCCAACTCACCGATCCACTTTTGGCCGCTACCACATCACACTTCCAATGCACGCAAGTAATGAGTCCTGCACTTTTCTTAATATTAGAAGCATTTTTTCAAACTTTTTCGCATACTTTTTATCAATTTTGTTGTTTTCTACATCTTTTTGACATTTTTATGAGCAATACTTAATTTGTATTTAAAGCTACGTTAGGATTTAAAAGCTACGTTAGCTACGTTACAAAAGTGCCTAACTGCTATTCAAAACTGACTTTGTATAGCAGTTACTGCTATGCAACTTTCTTTTTCTAAATCGACCCCTGTCTGAATCCCAGAACAAGTGAGACACTTGGCGACCATCAATTTGACAAGGCAATAAATTGCTATAATTTCTTCTGCTAGTATCACTTTTTTTGTATTTTTGGTTTCACCTACCTGAAAACAGTTTTATTGATGTCATTGATGATAGATTCTGAAATTCGAGATTGAAAAATTAGCCCAATGGTATTTTGACAACACAACTCGATGTTTTGTAAGTTGTAGTAGAAGGGAGACATTTTGTATTGTTTTTTAATTGTAAAAATTAAAATGACGGCAAGGCAAAATTTGATATTTTTAATATTTGTTAATTTTTTTTAGCTGTGTTAGTTGTAAAATTTGCAGGTTAAAGTAACTGTCTGATTTAGTTTGAAATTGTGAGTATTTGTTCATTTTTTTGCTGAAAAGTTAAATGAAGTTTACTGAAGACTGGAAATTTGCGAAATTATGGCAATTCAACATTTTTTAGAGTTGTGTTTGAAGAAATGTCTGTTAAGGTATGTTAACAATTTTATGCATATTTTGTTGTAATGTTTTATATTAGCCGTTTATTGTATATTTTTCATGCATGTGGGCCTTACGAGTTTTGTACATTTTGAGATTACTGCACAGCTAGTTTGCTGAATCTAGTGATTTTTTTTTTGGTTTATGAACGCATAGCATTTATACATGAATTTACCAATTGCTGCTTTAAGAAGTTTCGTGCATTTCTGAGATTGCTGCACATCTAGTTAGCTGAATCCAGTGATTTTTTCTTCGGTTTATGAATGTGCAGCATTCATATGGGAATTTACTAACTGCCACTTTAAAAAGTTTCCTGCGTTTTTCAGATTGCTGCAGAACTAGTTTGCTGTATTCAGTAATATATATATACACATTTTCATGAACATGAAGCATTCATGCTTCCGTAAATTAGAAATGAACTGTTCAATGTTTACTCTGATACATGTAGGTACTTTCATTAAGTCATTACTCTGATTTGGAAAGGTAGTTTAAAAATTTTGTATTTTCAATAAATTTATGTTGAAATCGTTTTATTTTGAATCTCATAAAAATGAGCTTTAATGCGCTTTCTAAAACATTATTTATAAATGTTGTATTTCCCATGATGATGATGTAGTAAAAAACAGTCTGGCGGCAGTTAGGAAAGTGTACCAGTCAGTTTTCAGGTTGCCACATGGGGGGGTTGTTGGCATTGGCATGTGTCAGAAAAGTCCCCAGATAGCATTTTTTGCTTTTTAAAGCCTTTTTACAACCATGCTACGTAAATGTTTGAATGCTTTTTAAAGGCTTCGCATGAAAAGTTTGTAAATGTTTTGTAAAGCATTGAAAAAGGTTGCTAGTTGACGCTATCTGAGGGAGTTTGTAAGTGTTTCATGATAAGCATGTGAAAAGGAAGAAACGAAAGGGTAGTTAGAGGAGTTACAATCAAAGATTGATGAAAGGCTTTTATTACAAGCGTGTATAAAAAAAATGAAAATGAGGTTTTTATAAATCATAAAATCTTATTTGATAGAAAAATGAGATAAATAACTCAACTTAGAATTTTTCTGAGCTGAGCATATTTTTTTGTTGTTTGTTTGTTCCTGTGGAAAATTAAATTTTAGTCAAATATTATCTATACATTGAAAAAAACTGGTTTTTATTAATCCACATGTTTATCAAATTGCTTATTTTAATTAATATGTTCATTTTTTACCTTGAAAGAAATTCTTACATCCCTGTCCTTTACTATGTATGTATAAAATATATGTTTAATTTTTATCAATTCGCTACATTATTAGATCCTATTTTAATAATAAAAAAAGCTTAATAATGTTAAGAAGATACTTCACTCGCACAGAAACACCTGATTGCTAATGTTAATCCACTGAAAGATTTTTTTTTTAATATCTCGCTTGCTTTTTTTTTTTTTTTTTTTTGCATTGCATACCTGCAGTTTTGATACAAAGGCCATTTTTCGACTTTGTTTTACAAGGTTTTTTTGCTTATTAGGATATATTCAGAACTGCTTTCAAAAGCGAAAATACTCCAATGAAAAAAAAAAAAACACATTGCAAACAAAACTGAAAACTTAAAAAAAAAAAAAAGGTGTTTGTACAGATTGACAAGTAACAAATAATAAAATTTACAATATTGAAATGCAAATGAGATATTTAGAAAAATTCTCCCATAGGATTAACATTAGCATGCAAGTGTCTACGCATGAGGGATGTGTAATCCCATTAAAAAAAATTTCTTAAGGAAAAACACTTTCATTTGAATAAAAACCATTCCAAGTAAAATTTTAATTAATTATCAGCAGTGAAATTATTGAAGATTAAATACGTGAAATTTTTTACATTGCTAACTCGGCGCAAATCAACAGTGCATTGGAGCACTATTTCAAAGATCAGAGTTCAACATTTTTCACTCTGTTTATTTACGCTTAGTTAGCAACTTGAAAAATTTCACGTATTTAATATTAAAAAATCATTCTTATACACATAGGCATAGAGTCTTGAAAATTATTGATAACTTAAAATTAAAAAAAGCAAAGGGATTTTTTTTTTGTCATTTATCCTTTAACAAAAGAAAAAGGAGAAGTTCAATAAAATAAAAAAACTAAAAGCTTTTTTATATTAGAGAGTAAGAAAAAGTATTTAAAATGTTACAGGGACTTGAGAACATACAACTCTATGTCTATGCTTATACATAGTAAATTTAATTATACTTTCAGTTACTTACCTTTTGAATCCAGTTCACTATTCAGGATCAGATAATTTTTTATTGTATACATATATAATGAAATCTTGTGTTTACCTACAATAAATAGCACATCAAATATGTGGAATTCCAATATAGTGTACATTTAATGACTTTAGAAGATTGTATATTTTTTATATTACTACTTCATTAATTTTTTAATTCTTTCATTTATTAAACTTATTTCTTAGAATTTTCAATTATTATTTAGAGAATATTGTCAGATTTATAAAATAAATCCTCCATAGGATTCTGATTGATGACCACAGGAATATATTTAGTCTTTTCTCTGAAAATAGTTTAATGATGCAACATACAAAAGAATTTTTTTACAAATTCATTGATCTTTCCAGCATTTTTACATAAAAATAGTAATTTCTTGCTTGTTTAACAATGTAAATTACATATTACAATAAGACAAATTTTTAAAATCATCTGCCTTCCTCCCTTCTCCAATGTTTTTCTTTTACCAGAGAAATATTATCCTATGTACAACAGAGCAAATACTAAACTAACATTATTTTTTTTTAGTTTTTTAAAGTATAATTTAACTCACTTAAATTGTTCTTTTTCTGATTGTAATTATTTTTTTAACTTAAGACTGAAGCAATGAAAAATATTTCTCAGTATCAAGGAAATAGTCTTGAAAACAAATGAAACATCATTCAGTTTATAAAATTCTATTTATTTACATATAAAGAATTAATATAGTAATTTATTTACATATAAAGAATTGATATAATTAACAGGTACTTCATTAAATTTTTCTTCTTGATTCATTCTTTTCTCTCTAGAAAAAAATAAAAAATAAAATTATAAACACAAAAATCACATACGTATAGTAAAAGTAAATAAAGTACAGTGTGACCTCGAAAATCCAGCATCAAAGTCATCTCGCCGCTTTTTTTTTTTTTTTACACTTCCACCTTATAGGAAAAAGAATAATAATAAATCGTTAAACAATTAAAAATTTCGAGATTGAAAGCAATGGATTGGCTGACTGTGAGATCGCAGATGCTATGCTAAATTGAATCCCTTCTGAGTACAGAAGAAAAGGTATCAGTGGAAAAATGCTTAAATTTGACTGGAAAACTAACATCTGCTTTAGATAAATAAGACTATATTTTCAATATTCTACATTTGTGTAAAATTAAAACTTGTTAAAAAGCTGTTCAAATAATTGAAGCAAATAAAATTGACATCGATGTTTAGGAAATTACACGAGAAGAAATGATATATACTAGATTTTTTTTTTGTAACACAGAAAATATGAATAGAAACTTTTAATTTTAATATTTTTTAAAATATTTAATTTTCTATTTTTCTCACATAACTATTACTTGGGTATGAATTAAATTACGAATAACGGCACCATTAAGACTATTAAAAGTATTTTTGAAGTCAGAAATTCGGCATCGTCATGGTCCTGACAATGCCGGATTTTCGAGGTTATACTGTACACAATAGAGAGTAGAGAGTGACACAGACAGAATCTTCATCTGGGATTGTTACTCATAAAATGAACGTTTTGATTTTGTGATACAAAAAAAAAAAAAAAAATCCCTACATAATGAAAAGCACAAATAACCATAATAAATCTAGCCTTTATGTGTTTAAAGGTTTCATAAAAGAGCATTTTCTTATATCTTCAGATGATGGGGGAAAAAAAAAAAAAGATTATATTCTATCAGCAGCGGGAGTACTGAAGAGTGTATAGTGTACACTAAAGAGTAAACACTATAGCTACAAACAGGATGGTTCAGTGATATATATAAATGGATACATATCCGATATTTATTTTCAAAATATCATGAAGTTTGATATTTATTTTCAAAATATTGTGTATATTTTCAGTCGAGCAAGAGTAAATGGATTTTTCGACTTTGTCGTTCTGTAGATAAAGAACTTTTGCTCTGGCAATATGACAATTTCAGCCCCCCCCCCCCCCCCCCAAAAAAAAAAACCCCAGTAAAGTACCAATTATATGTCTTTCAGGAAACCTTTCTAAAACGATGCATAACTGAGAAAGGTGTATAATCGAAATTTTAGTCGGCTAAGGTGCAAAATCTTTGACTGTAGAAATACAATGCTGCAATCGCACAAATTGAATTTTGATACCATTTTTGATTGTTTTAAATACATTATATATTGAAAAAAAGTTAGCCCTTTGCACTCGAGGACTCCGGAGCGGAGCCATTTAAAATTTGTCTTCAAACTTGAGGGCTCCACTACGGAGGCAATAAAAATAATTTTGTGATATCTGTCTAGAAAAGCCAAGATTACATATTGGCAATTGCTTCAAGAGGTATCACACTTTACGATTACAAAATGTAATAATTTTATAATTTTTAGTTTTTTTTTTATATATATCATAAATTTGTATTCGTATTCATAAAGAATTTAAAAAATAATAAGATATAACTAAAATCACTTTGAGTTGCTGGTAATACAAATGAAAAAAACCTTTGAGTGCAAAGGGTTAAAATATTAAAAAAAATTAAATAATTTCTAAAATTGAAAAATAAAAGTTAGAATTATCAAACCTTTCATATCAGTTGCATACCTTGTTAATTAAACTAATTTTTAATCATCGTTTGAAAAGCCGATTTACTTTAGACTTAAGCAAAGCATTATTTCAAGAATCAGAAGTAAATTTGCTTCATATACTTTTTATGCTTTCTGTATATTAGTAAAATATAGTAGTATAGGCTTGTTTACGCGTAGATGTAATAGTTTTTCTATTTATTGAACATCATACTGTAAACTAGACTAAAAGTAGAACTTTTGTTTATGCAAGAAGTTTAACATAAAAGAAGGTAGAGGGAGGAATGGGACATGTTTAATTCTTTCTTTTTAATAAGATGAATGTAAACTGCTAACATGCAAATATTTTTAGAAGGTACTATATTAATTATAACATTATAAATATATTCATTTACTTCAAAACATAAATAAATTGAACTGATGATTTTTTTAATGCTATCTCTGATTGACAATCCTGAATTTTCCTTCCAGTGATGAAGTTACTGAAATTTGATATTGTAGCACAGACATCAACCTACAATCTTTGTTAGACTGTATATATAGCCAACAATAGACTATTTGCCCCTTATCATACATTGTTTTATAGCTGTCCCATACCTCCCTGTTAGTGGGAAGGTATGGGACACATTTTGAAATTTATAATTTCTTTATAAAATTGTTTCTGCAAATTATGTTTCTATATTGTTCAAGGACATTAGAGAGTGTTTCATTTTGTATTCTATATATCAAAATTTTGTTTATGTGTCAAATAAAGTTGATTTTCTTATTTTTGTAAAAAGCATCACATTCCTCCCCACTCTCCCCTCAAGGTCAAGTAAATAATAATTAATGTATAATTAAATATGCATAATAAAGATGAGATACATTTTCCAGGAATTATTCAATGGAACTTTCCTCATAAAGGTATCATATTAATTCACATCAAAGTCATAAAGTAAGGAAGTTTTATTTCAGGTTTAGCCAGTCTTAATAATAATAAAAGCTTGATTAATACATAAATATATTTGATAAAAAGATTGTGATTACCAATTATCAGCAATATCTTGATTTTTTTCAGAAATAAATTTATACTTTCTTTACGAAAAAACAATGAGTTGTCATATATCGAGAATTATATACAGTAGACTCCCTCAAATCCGCACAGCTTGGGACCAGTGGTTGTGCGGAATTTAGAATTTTGCACATTTCTGATCATTACTTTGTTTACATTTTTTAAACAGTAATTTGAATGTAATAATGCATTCAAAATTATACATAATGCTTGCAATATGGTAAAATATTAAAATAATTAAGTAAAGTAATAAACTACAATGATAAAAAGTAAGATAATTTTGAAAATGATTAAAATATTGAAAGTAAAGGTCAAGTAAATGATCAATAATGTATAATTAAATATGCATAATAAAGGTAAGATACATTTTCCTTGAATTATTCAATGAAATTTTACTCATAAAGGTAACCTATTGATTCAAATCAAAATCATAAAGTAAAAAAGTTTTAATTAAAATCTTAAAGTAAAAAGTTTTCAAAAAAATGGGTTGCTCATGGAGGGAGTTCAAATGGGATGGTCTCTGAATGGAGGTAAAATTAGTATTGAGCCTATGGGAATAAATTTCGTTCCATGAAAAAATGATCGGTCAAGGAGGTGGTCGCACAGGGAGGTTTCACTATATATATGTGTGTGTGTGTAAATATATGTATATATTTAACACTGGCGTACAGTTACAGAAAAATACAAACTTTCATAGGAAAAAGAAAACATTATTCGTACCATTGAGCATGAACTCACAAAAACAAATTTTGTTAAAATATATAATAACCAACCTGTTAAATTAGAACAACTGTCTGTTCCTCTTCTTGCTGGGCAATTTTAGATTTTGTACCCTCTGTTAGGACTTTGTTCCGACATCATCTGTAATTTTCTCAACATGCTAGCAACCATGACTTCAGCATCTTTACCAGATGATGTCATTAGTTCTTGAAACTAAAAAATAAAACATAAAATAATAACAATGAAGAAAAAACTTTTAAACCCTTCATGACAAGCCTCCCTTGTACCACTATTTTCAAATAGTGACTTTTTCCTTATTTAATAAATTTATATTAAATAAGGTAAAAATGGTACTTTTTAGTTAGCCGGTCGCCAGTGTTATGTATACAAGTATATATACATATATATGTATGTATGTATATCTAACACTGGCGCCCGGCTAACCGAAAAGTACCGTAAAAATTACCATTCCAATATAGTAATAGTTACAAGGACTGTGTACACACTTTATATCACACATATGTTGTCACGAAGGGCTTAACATTACAATACATTTTGTAATGTATTTTTGTACCAATTTATATTTATTATTTATTATCAACTACACCGGTAGCAGAAAGTTAGAGATGGGAGTCGCAGATTTTCTTTTTTCGTTTGCAGGTTATTTTTCTATTGAACCCTTATTTCGCTTTATATTATGTTTGGCTCTTTCTTACTTAATACAAAAACTTAAGATTATTATTAGTAAAATTAATAAAATGCATAATAACATTTTTAAAAAAAGGTGATCGTTTGATTAACACTTCGATTGTAAAACTTGCAACCTGTCAAACCTGTTTTACCTGCAGATTATTTTCTGCCTCTGAAGTATCTGTTGCAAACACTTGGAGGATTTTCTGCTATTGGGTCAACTACTAAAAGTACACTTATTAAAAGTATGTACTAACTTTATTTGGTGAAATTGGTTGTCGGGATAATCAGGTAGTACCAAAAGAAGTAGTAGTATGAATTTCCTGCCCTGTCAGTTTTCACACTGATCACACTGCCAGTACAGATAAAATTATGGGGGGAAGGGACAAGAAGGGTAAGGTAATTTCATATTTATTAATTAAACAACAATAATAATAAACCAAGTTTTAATTTGTATGAATTTACAAAACATTTAATTTTTAAATAATTCTTATTTTGATTTCATTTTTTCCAATTTACTATTAATAACTAAAAGTATTGATGGGCAATTTTAAAATTAACAAGCTAACTGATAAGCATTTAAGGCTCATGATTTTATAGGCTGTGCTTAATATAACGGTATCACTTCAGGGAGGTGGAGTTTGGCACTTGATTTCTTAAGATATCTCTAGGGTGAGGGAGAAAATTCATTTTCGATATTGTTACCATTTTTGATCCAACCAAAATATTCATTTTTCTATTTGTAACTGTTTCTTTACATCAAAATATTCAGTTATCTATTTTTATGAAAATACTAAGTTATTATTAAAATCATTAAATGATTATATATACAATTATTTCATTCTGAAATGTGGAATACCTCAACGTTTGGCTTTCCTATTTTTTTTTATATAGGGTAGATGTGCCAGTAATGGGCACCCTTCCAGTAATGGACACCCCTTGATGTTTTTGGTTCATAAAAAAATAACTAATAAATATTTAGCTTTAATTATTTTTTTTATAATTCCCCCTTGTATGTTTTATAAAACTGGGTTATTGTTGACACTTTTAATCAAACCAATCAGGAAGCAGAAAATAATGTTTCAAAGTTTCGCTGTTTTTCTGTGAAAATCTTAATGAAGAGGCTAAGAGTTGGCTTCGTTTAATCAATTTATATATTATTTATTTTCTTGCAAAATTTAAATGTTTTTGTTTGAGTAGCAATAGAAAACTTTGAATTTTATATACCAATGGCCATTTACAAAATTTCATTTATTTTTAAGATTTTAAGAGGGGTGTCCATTACTGGGATGTTTAATTAGTCATTTTCCAGTAATGGACACCCCATGTAGACATTGCTAAAAATGCAATTTTAGTAATGTTTATAGTGCATAAAACACTTTGGTTTAACTGCAAACCTAAATAATCAAATTTAATTTTTAAATTATACTTACCAAAATGTAATAACACCAAAACTTTTATAAATAGCTGCTTTTAAGTTATTTTATGAAATTTCAATATTTTATTTTATTTATTATTATTATTTTTTTTTATGTAGTACATATACCTTGCATATTTTGTAATCCGGCAATCAAACCAGCCAGGAAGCAAAAAATATTGTTTAAGAGCACAGTCAAAGAGGGGCTCATACGGCTTAATCCCTCTCCGTTTAAATAAAAACAATTAAGTTACAGAAGCTATTAAAAATCTATTTTCTGTCTTAAATGTTTCCTTATTTAAAAAAAAAAATGTAATACTATTAATGAAAGTTGCAGGTAATATTCATGAAACTATAGTAAATCTGCAGATCATTGGCCTCAAACATCAGTACTACAGTTTTATTTTGAAATTATTTTATTTAGTATTTAAAATATTCAACTCACAATATCATTTCTTTCATATTTGTAATATTAATTATTATAAATGATATATCAAGTAATTATTATAAATGATATATCAAGTAGAGTCTGGAAGATTGTTAAAAATAGTGACACAAAACTAAACATTTAAAAATAGTGGCACAAAACTAAACATTAATATTCCAAAACTTTTTTTTAATTACCCTTTAAATCCATCACTGTTACAATAATTTGATAGCTGTAATTGCCTGATATTTAGTATTTTAATCTATGCATCTAAAATAATTAAAACATCGATCATCTGATAATTTCAATTATTGATACAAACAATAAATGATTATCACAAATACTTTATTAATTACTGGTATCCTAAATGTTAAATTTATTTGAAAATAACTATTTTGTTTCATTAGTATGTATTCATTAAATTCTGGTTCTAAATAGTCATAAAAACAATTATATTTATTACTTTTTATGGGGTGTCCATTACTGGAACAGAGGGTGTCCACTACTGGGCCAGAGGGTGTCCATTACTGGGCTTTTGGGTGTTTTGATATATTTCTGTTATTTAAAATTAAATTTCTATTCATATTGGGAAATGAGGCTATAAGAATGGTTAAATATTGTCGATAGATTAATATAAGATTGAAAAAACTGGAATATAATAATTTTAACTATTAATAAAAAAATAAATTTTAAAGAAATTCCCTAAGGGTGTCCATTACTGGCACATCTACCCTATATTTGCATATAATCTGCTGTTGGAGAAACCAGATAGTACGTTTGAAGTGATACTTGTGCTTATTAGTAAAATAAAGAGGAAGAATGTTGTCTATCTGTTTTGTTGATAAGAGCGGCAAGAAACAATATATCTGTTGAATACATTATGTAACAAAGAGCTATTTTTAAATACTTTTAAAAAATTTTATTGATATAAACTTATTTTATATTTAATATAGTGATATTTTACATACTCTTTCTTCTTTATTAGAAAATTTTATAAATAACAGATATATAACAATATGTTTACATATAACTGAAAATATGTAAAAATAAAATGAAAGGAAAAAAAAAAGAACTTTGAGACACTGATAACAATATGATTAGTGATGGAAGGGTGGGACATAATCCAGGAATGATAATGTAAGATATTGTAAAGGCCGGAAAGATTACAAAATTACTATAAAGTTGGTAACGTTATATATGTACAGCCTCTTAATATTAAAAGCTTTGCCGATTCTCAATCAGCTGGCAAAATGACATACGAAAATTAATTTCTACTGTAAATATATGTTTATTTTTAATAAATAATTGTTTTATTCTTCACTACACATAGCAAATTTATTTTTTGAGATGTATACATGCACATGATTTAGTGGGGTTTTTTTGCAGAAAAACTTTTAAATAATTACTTGTGTTTGAAGACAGTTTTTAAATTTTACATATAGCAGCTACTATAAATATAGGAATAGCGAAAAGGGTGTTTGTGCAATAAGGATAAGATATTCTCAAATAAATTTAATGAAGGACATTAAAATTATACAATTATTGGCACAGATGTCATATTCGCATATAATTGAAAAAAAAAAAAAAGATTTCTGTTTGGATGTTATTTTAAAATTACAACAGAAAATCATCTGTAAATATATATATAGACGCTAAAAGGGATAACAAACAATATACATACATTTTGATAAATACATTTAAATGAAATGATCTACGTGTTTTATACGCTATGCATGCATATATATTTTCAAATGAATGTAATTTGTTGAAGGTCAAAGTCTGTTTTGATTTGTAAATCAGTCCACAGCAAGGGGGTGGTGGTGATTTTAAAACTTTAAGTATACATTCCTTATTTTTTGAAGACTTTAAGAAAAAAAGATAAAATTTATTTTTACAAGTTTAAAATAATTAAACATAAAAACAAAATTGTGTTTAAGACTTAAGTGTTTTTAATTATAAAAACACTAGTTAGCCTCGATCATAATTAAAAATGTTTTATTATAATAAAATATGTTCCTAAACACTTACTCCTACAAAAAACTCCTTACACTTTCTCGATTTCGTATTTTATGGTTCATTTACATTACCATTACGTCAATCCTATGTGTTAAAAGTATATAGTATAACGGAACTGCAGTTATGTTATCAAAATACATTTGAAAATTCGCGATGGTTACGAAACGTGAAACGATACGTTATAACATGTTTTAAGTAAATCATGTTTATAGAAGTTAGTTTAATTTAAAGATGTAGCATGCTGTATAACATAATTAAACAAAATAGCGTTGAATCAAATATCATCTTTTCCTCATGGGTAACTTACACAGAAATCTTAAATATAAGACAGTACAGAAGAAAAAAAGACTACAGTAAGAACGATTTAAACAATAATGATATATACTAATAAGTAAAAGTAATGGCAAACTTACCGCATTTTCTGTAAATGTTAGAAACTTGACACAACGAAAGCTTTCAAAACAGACGCCATTGGGAGGCCGCCATCTACGCTGGCCGTGAAAAGAAATAAGTTGCGCATGCGCAAAAATCGTACGGATCATAATGATTTCCGAACATGGGTTGGCTACACGATTATCACGAAAAACTTTGCAGGATAGTTAGAAAGTAAAGCAAAAACGACCCTTTTCGGAAACCTTACATGCTATCTGGGGTCGCCAAATGTGGTGTCTCACCTGTTCTCGGATTGTGCCATATATTTTATTTTAGTAAAATATCGAAAATTCTATTAGGTGACTCTAAACAAACCAGTTCAAAATATTTTTTATGAACAATGTACAAGTATGCAATTTTTTTTTTTTATAATAGTGTGCTCTCTTTGAAAAATTCCCGCCCGGCGGCCCTATTTTTCTAGAGTCAACACTAGGTAAGTGAACAATTTTTTCTAGATATCGCTGAGTGCAATTAGAGACATATTTCACTCTCTTTAAAAAATAAAAGGCAGTATACTCTTAATGCTTATACTTAATACACAACTCCTAATTTTATATTTGAGAAAGTTTGAGAACGTTTTACTAAATAGTAGTCTAGCAAAAATAATTAAATTTGCTTGTTCATTTTTAAAATAATTTTAAAACGCTCCCTACCCTGGTCAAGATCATATGTGCCAGTTTGCTATAAGAAAAAAGAAATCATTCTGTTAATATCTAGTACATTTTTAAAAAGGAAAGTCTGTAAACTGAGATCAGTGAACAAGTTAACTATTTTGTTGATAAACTTATGCAAGTAAAAAAAAAAAAAAAAAAAGCTTACCAAGTACTGTTATTTCTTGAGTTAATATTTACATATTTTACTTTTGTCGTGGTGAGTTACGGAATTTCGACTTACGATACCTACATGTTATATTTTTGTTATGTGCCTTTATTTTTATGCGAGAGTTTAAGCTAAATTATTTTTTAAAATCTTTCTTGCATATGATTCAAGGTACATATTTTAAAAATATACCAATAATAGAAAATCATATCCCATACAACCAAAGACTGCCTCCGGACGTCCTATATGGTCCTATATAGAGCCGAGAGGTCCGATACCCGTCAGATCCTGTACAGAGCCTAATTTGGACGTTCGCAGGACGCCAGAATCCGGACGAACCATCCACGATCGTCCGGTGTTGTCCTGAGAACATCCGTGTCACCTGTACGCATGCGCAAGAAATTCTGACTTCAACTGCTCTGCTCTGTCCGGTTGTTGTTGAAACGAAAGATTTTTTTAAAACAACTGTGTTCTATTACTTATTTCTTTTAATGAGGATTGAATTTATCCTAAAGGTAAGTAAACTTTCGAATCTTAACTTTTTAGAGTGAACTTTTGAGTTTTGCACTAAAATTTGCCTTCATTTATACATATATACTGTATTAAAAAAGTATATATAGCTGGTTTTTAGCTTGCTTTTTTTTGGATGGGGGGAGTTCAGTGAGACACACAGCACCCCTGAAAAAAAGATAAAGTACACTGTTTTAATTCTTCATTTTAAAAAATGTGTCACAGTTGCTTTCTATTGGGTTTTTATGTTGCATTTCTGTGTTGTTTGTTGTTTTGATGTGTTTACACCTTGCTTTCTTTTTTTAATATAGTGAAATGTACCCCTATTTTTGTAAAAATATCTCATAAAACTCTTCGACGAATCGCAGTATTGCAGTATTTCAAAATCCGTGTACCCTAGAGCTTTCAAAAATTATAGAACTTCCTTATTTCTTTAGGAAAACAGGTTATTCAATCATCGTAATCCAATTGAATGTTCCAATTGAACGTGATTTTTAAATTTTTAATCCATAAAATCATTTAAAGTTAATGTTTCTTTGTTTACCATACATAAAAATCACATTTTTTTTTTTTTTTTTATTTTTTTTTTAAATAATCACTACTATACTAAACATGTTAATGCAATTTCTTTTGAAAAAATAGTTCAAAATATAAGAAACACTCTATGTCTCAAGTTGAAACATCATGTAGGTGCAAATATTTGCACCTGTTTAGTAATTATGTTTTTGAATCATGTAATAATCACATTGTTTTATTTATTTTATTTAAAGTATTCTTCCCTGTATTTATTTTCTGTTTACAGTAGTAAACACTAGGCCTGGTAGCAAAATTTTTTCAAATTCTTGCTCCATCCCATATATTTTGTTAGTTCTGAAAGCCCAGTAGCAGAAACAGTGCAGCACGGCAGCGGGCATTGTAGATTATATTAAACTTTGCAGATTAATCCACCAAGTTAAAAAGAAATGCTGGGGTTAAAAAATAGCTGAAATTTGCTTAAGTTGCTAGATTTATTGTATTTATTGTGTCCTTATATTATATTTTCTTTATAAAGGGAAATTTTGATTACTTTAAGTGTTTTTGTCATTTCTTATGATAGTAGGCTTATTGAGTCGCAGATAAATTTTAGTTTGCTGCAGACTGATGCAGAAAATTCTGCTTCTGGGTCTGCAAGTGTACATGATCTTAAAACTGAAAGTAAATAATACCCTTTTTCAGGCATAGCATTTTTATTTTTTAATTTTTATTGGTACTTTTGTAATAATTTTAACTGGATGTCTAAACTCATTATTAATTTCAGTACTTCTCTGTTATCCCATCAATCACTTTTCTTTAAAAAAAATTATTGCCAAAAAATTTCAACAACTAATAAATAAAAAGTAAGAATGTTATCATTGAAGTTAAAAAAAAAAAAAAAAAAAATCAGAAAAGCTCTGCTTACTAATTTGCTAACTATCAATTTTAAACGATATATTTTATAATATACTATTATTGAAAACTGAAATAAAAATCTTGGATATTTAATACATTATTTTTCTTAACTGTCCCTCTCGTCTGGTGAATGTTTAAGCGATATCAATTGAAACAAATCTATTATATGAAACTATGCATCATAAAATTTGTTCAATAGTTTTTCCTCTAATAATATCATTTTGTTGCTGTTTAAGAACATAATTGTTATTTTAATCAACAAAATATCTAATAAATCAGTAAAACATCATTAAAAACAGATATAAACACATTTGACATCAAGTAAATGTGCCGCTACGATCATGTAATTTTGGCATTCAATTTTATAGTTTGATGGTAGCTTTTTCGGTACTCCTCCATTATCTTGTCGACTGCTTTCAATAAAAATAACTTTGGCTAAAATAGGATTAAATGTCAAAGATATATGATTGTAGCGTTACATTCACTTGATGTCAGATGTTATTTTAATCCATAATATTATATATGATGTGTTTATGTCATCTTATATGTGATATCTTATATGTGTTTGTCATCAGGGAGTTTTTAATTTGACCTTTTTCTGTATTTTTAATGGTGTTTTATTGGTTTACTAATTATTTCATTAATTAACATAAGAGTAAAGCTTTTAAATGGTGGCACTATGATATTAAATGAGAAAGAGCTTGAAAAATTTGTGATTCATAGTTACCTACAATAGATCCATTTCAACTGACCATTACAAACATTCACTAGCCGATAGAGATAATTAAGAAAATAATGTAAACAAATAAATATCCAAGATTTCTTTTTCTGTTTTAAGATATTGTTAATTTATTGTTTAACATTATTGATAGCTGAAACTTTAGTGAGTGAGTCTTTTCCAAATTTTTTGTTTTTGTTTTATTTTGTTTTTTTTTTGTGCAGGGGGGGGTCCAATGGCTTCATTCTTCCATTTGTTTACTGTGTATTACAAATTTTAAAATTGGAGTTTGTTACGATAGAATAGTTTTTTTTTTAATGAAAAGGGTCAAATATCCAAGATTCCTTTTTCTGTTTTCATTAATTTTGTTGTTTAAAATTATTGATAGCTGACACTTTAAAAAGTGGGGCTTTTCAAATGCGCTAATTATTTCAACCCTGATCGTGAAAGGGATTTTTATTGAAAATAACCATGAGATATTTCTAAGATATTTGTAATTTTATGCCAGAAGTTTAATATGAGTTTTATTTTATTACTTTATTGAATAACAGTTATTTATTCACTTATTTTAAGTATATATTTGTGATTTAATAAAATAGTTTGAAAAAGTCTGTAATTTTCAAATGTTATATTTTTTAAATGCTCACTGTACTATAAATTTTTTCTTTAATTTTTCAAATGTTTCAATTCATGTGATTTTCATTTTGTGCCAACTATTATGCTTGGCGACAGTGGTGTCTGTATAACGGAAAAGTACCTCCATTTGTTTATTAGGCATTACATACAGTTTGTTAAGATACAATAGTTTTTATTATTATTATTATTTTTTTTTTAATGAAAAGTTGTCAATGGGTAGAGCTTTTTATTTTATTTTTTTTTTAAACCTCGCACAATATTATTATTTTATGACTTTATTTATAAAATTATATACACAGACATGAAAATTAATGGTTCAAATTTTAATGTAATAGGTATCACTAAAGTCAAGAATTTCTTTTAAGCAAACAATAATGTTGATTATTTTCTCACAGCTTGTTAGTTTCTCTCCTGCATAATGCAAAAGATGGGATAATTAATCTGTTAGTCACAATGCTTGTTTGTAACGAGCAAAGTCATATAATTTTATTTTACTTAAACTTGCAGAAGTTTTTCTAAATACTATATTAAGTAATCAAAATAAATAGTCCTATATTTAATATATTCCTGCTTAGATTTCCTTACTGTTGCTAGTTTATTTTACAATTTGATTCAAATTAAATTTGAAACCATTTTTTCTATTACATTGTACTTTACTTGACAAAAATTTTAATCTTATAAAGCTTAAAAGCCTTATCTTTCTAAAAACTGATTCATTATCTGTATTATATAAAACTAAATATATTTAAAAACATTAATATGTTTGTTTACATCTTGAATTCATTTAAACATAATTTTAAAAAAAATCCATTGATTTAAATCACGATTAAAACTAAATTGATTTAAAATAAATGAACCCTGCGATGGAATAATGGAGAAGTATTTTAATTTCTTTGAATTTGTTTAGATCGAATGTAAAGATAATAGAAGCTGCTTAATGCCACGTGTGATCATTTATATTAAATTTTATTTTGAATTGATTTGACTTTTGTATCTTCAGTTATTTTATTTATTTTTTGTAGGCACAAACTGTAGGATCCAAAAAGTCCCAGCATGGATAAATGAAGGTTAAAAAGATACTGCAAACATCCAGCATTCAAAGCTCAGTTCTACATAAAATGTTAAAGAAATTAAATTTCAAAATTGGTAAGTTTTTTTTTTTTTATGTATTTCTGAATAAGGGTCCATAACAATAAAAATTCATATCAAGTCTATGCATATTTGTATCTTCCTGTTATATATTCTTTAATTATACTTTTCTGCAGCAAAATTATAATTGATATTTTTTATTGATTTTTTTTAATTGATTATAATAATTACAATTGATTTTTTTTTATTGACATAACTGCAATTTTAATGTAATCAAATGATAATCATAAAAAAAAACATTTAACTATTTTTAGTTCAAATGTATCTATATATTAATTAAATTAAACTTTACAAAGAAAATATAAACAATTTTTTGCAACAAATTTAGTTGAAAACAACTTTTATAAGTAAGTGAAAATCCATGTTTTATAATTTTCATTAATAAATATATTGAGAAAATTAATTATTATTTATTAACATGTATATTGAGAATCTAAAACTTAAAGTAAAATGTAGTTTTGGTTTGTGTTTAGACTTGGCAGTTATATCAAAACTAAATATGTGGGAATTGAAAATTATATATTATATGCGTTCAATTGTGGTGTCATTTTGGTGAGAAACCAGGTTTGCCGGCTTTTTTTTTTTTTTTTTTTGGGGGGGGGGGGGGGGGGTAACCACTTTTAAAAAGCTGGCTTTTATTGAAAAAAAGCCGGTTTTTATTTTTTAAAGTTGGTTTACAGCTAATTCGTTTTAAATTTGGATCAATTAATTTACAATACGTTTATAAATATTTTCTACTGAGTAAATTATAAATTTCTATTAAATTTTCTCAAATAAATAAGTCTTTATAACTGCTAGAAAGCAACTGTGAAGGCATTATGTCTGAAAAAATATATGCATAAATATTGAAAAGAATATAAGTTAGACTCCAAAAAAATAAATAAAATTTTGAAAAGCTTGTTGCTAAGCATATTCATGCATATGCTATTCATAATATTTTTAATAGTGAGAAAATGACGTTTTTATTATGACTATGCATAATTTTAAATGTTTACTAGAAATAAAATAAGACTTGTATATTAATAGTTCTTAAAATTAATTAAGTAATAAAGCATGTAACTAAGTAACCATTGTCCTTTTTAATTTTATAAAGCTGTAAAAATGAAAAAACTATGGGGGGTGGGGGGTTAAGGGTCAGTCAGTGTAAACCAGATAAAGCAGTTGGTATGGCGCTTTTCAAATTTACCTAACATATTTGCAATTCTAACTACAAATCACTCGCAAAACCATCTAAGTTTTATTCCAGTATTAATGTCTTCATTATTGAGAAATTGGGTTACTTATTAAATTCTAAATCAATTAAATGTCATTAAAACTAATTAAAAGCACTTTAAAATGTGTAGTGTATAATTACAATGTTTCATTGTATAAAAGCCAATTATGGCCAAAAAAAGCCGGTTAAAACCAGTAAAAGCTACCGGTGTGGCTTTTTTTAAATTTTAGCCAGCTATTTTGCAGCCCTGTTAGTAACTTACTCAAAACAAACAATTGCTAGATGTTGTATTTTCTATTTTGATATATCACAGCTCAGTGTTTTAATATTATATGTGGGGGTAACATTTTCTATGATATGTAAGAAAAAATGAAACACAGCAAATGTTGTTTGAAGTCCGTTTCCAACCAAAATGTTAAATACTGAAATCACACTAAAGCGTCTTTTAAAAGAGGGGGGGGGGGGGGGGGAGGGATAATTTGCTAATTTTTATAGAATGAAAGATTTAAAAATAACATTTATAATAATGCCAAAACCACAATAATTTGTTCCTTTAAAATTGCATCATTTATATACTTAAAAAACAATATTATGTAGATGAGGGATCTATAACACAATCCAAATTTGTTTTTGAACTGCAGGGATATTGATTGAACTCTTTGTATTATTATTTTTTTTTAACTAGTTCTCCTGGAAATTAGTCAAATGCAACTGAAAAATAATTTCAACAGAGACATGATATATTACAAAAATTGGTATTAAGTTGGAAAAGCTACTCTCAAAATTCTGAGACTGAAACGCTAAACTTTTAAAAGCTGGCTTTTTCTTCTTTTTTTAGAATACATTCATATAAAGTGAAAATCATTTTGTTTTTTGAGAAATTTAAAAAGTTTTTATTTTTGTGTGTAATTGTTTACACACAATTTTGTTTAGATTAAAAAAGCTTTTAATATTTTATATTTTTTAAATTAATTTTAATTATGATCTTGATAACGTAACTTACAAATAAACTGTTTAAGATAAAAGTTCCAATCAAGGGGGAAATAGAAGATGCACGTTAACTGGGAGCCTTAATGAAGCATAATAAATTTGATTATGTGAATAACCTTAAATATGGCAAAGCAATTCAAATTTTCTTACATATGTTAATTCTCAAGTAATTTTTTATGCACACATTTTTTTTTTATTTATTTATTTAAGTAAAAAGATTGGGAACTTTTATGTTTGCCAGGTGCAAATCCTGCAAACCGTAATTTTTTTCTCATCAGTGACACCTTTTATTTTATGCTATGGAAATTAGAAATAATCAGGGGCGCGCCAGCACTATCCAGCGCCTGTGTGCAGAACTTTAGTTTGTTAGGAAAGTGCAACCCTAGTCTTGTCACTGTACATCCATATATTCCTATTTAACATTTCCTTTTGATTAAACCAATAGAACCCACTTACCTTTATTTAAAACAGTTTACTTATTCTTCTTTTTACCTTCTTTAAGTTTCTGATATCCATATATTATATTCAAAGTAAATCTGTAAATTTAATGAATAATTTAATTAAATTAAGTTTCCTTTATTTACCTGTTGAAATAGTCCTTCATCTAACTGTATTTTCTTAAAATTGATTTCGTTCATTTGGAAATACATTTATGATATCTTTCTTTTCCCTCTTTGACTTCAAAGTTGTTTTTCCTGTCTCTACTAGAGGGCGTAAGCAGTTCGATACGATCGTGATTTGCTTATGCAAATCCGATGTCGTCACTTTGAAACTTCTAGAAGCATGTTGTCAAGGCCGTGAGAGGGCGTTGTTTAGCGATGCGTGGAAGTCTGGTTTTCGTTCGCCCGGGACAGATATATGCTCGGACTTTCAAGCGTTCGTGGCACTTCACTTATTTTAGTCAAGAGAGGATGTGAGCAGTGGCAGTTATCTAAATGAATTCTCCCTTTTGCCGGTTTCTGTATTTATCGTGCTTTGGCTTTTGTTGAACGAAGTTATTAGTTATGAGTTAGTTCGTCTTTTCAACATTTGAAATAAATTCTGCAGTGTAATGAATGTTAAGATTGTTTAAGTAGTGACTTTTCCTACATGTGTTAGTCGAATCAAAATGGAACTTAAACGAAAAATCAGCTTGCATTTCGTCAGGTATATTGTCAAGATGGTAAAACACCGGTGCCATTGTTTTTCGCTCATCTTTCTGTGAAAGCTTCCGAAGTAGTTATGTTCACGTTTCTTCAAGTTGCTCTTTTAGTACGTATGAAGGTATTTTCATAGCGTCGTGAGAACTTTGGGGAAGTGATATAATCTACTGGTTGATAATGAAGCTTCAGTGACATCGTGAACTTTCTTATGCAATAAGTGATGGCATCTTTCTGAGTATGTGATACGAGCTGTGATATTTTTACCTCTTGTTGTGTTATGGGATATTTTTACGGAGCTGTTAATGTCAGCTAAGTCATTTTATTTAATTTGTTAATGAATATATATTTTTCTTATGAGTTTATTTATATGTTGTTTTTGTTTCTTAAGCTTTTAATAAATATGTTTAGTTTTTAAAAATCATTGTCATCATTTTTAAACCACCACAGTAATTTAAATTTATTTTTTAATTAAATTTAGTTCAGCAAATCAATCTTCAGTTTTTCTTTTATCGGGGTTGTAAAAACTCAGCGTTAGCGTTTCCTTTCTGCATTAGGTAACTCTGCTCATTCCAACCCCCAGGAAATACTTTGTATTTCCTGACATAGTTGGCGCCTGAAATTTGACTTTGCAATTTAAGGTCCTCTCCCCCACCAATAAAAAGTCTTCGCGTTGGCCCTGGGTGCAAGGGTGCAAATTTTCTCAAGATATCGTTTCCCATTAAGAGATATGTGCTTTGGATATCATTTCGTGTTTTAGAAACGTGAGGGGATGGTGCGCATTTTATATAATTTATGTTTTACCAAGAATTTTTGGTCAGAACAAAAAGACTAACAAATTCGAGGTTTGCTTGAAAAATCAGACGAGAGCATGGATAGCATTCTTGGTGCATGCTACCGAAGGCAGCGGGGCCCTCAACTCGAGCTTCCTTCGGATGGATTTCACAAATTCGAGGTTGTACCCTTCCGAAGACAGTGCTGTTAACAATAGTTCATTTGGAAAGATTTCCGTTTAAAAATATAAAATCAAAACAAGCCGGACAGTGCGTTACATGTCCGGCGTATGCTGCTGAAGACACTGTCCCCCCCCTTGTCCCCATCATTTCTAGGTTCCATTGGAAAAAATATAAAATTATTCAACATTTCATTTTAGGCATATTTAAGGTTATTATCATTGGCCCGAGCAATGCCGGCCGGGTCGGTTAGTAGGGCATAAAGTGCACAGGAATTTAAAATTATTTTTTCATAAATCTACATTTTTACCCGATTTACCCGATATTTTTGCCATGAGGGGTTATGTGTTTGACGCGCATCTGGGCATGTATGTGGGTATGTGGATTTCTTTATACCCACGAAACATCCCAACGGCTGGATGGATTTTAATGAATGAGGTCTCTATCGATTCGTCTTAACCGTCGGATGGTTATAGGCTAGCTTTTGTTTTCATAAATTCAAAATGGCGGTAGAGACGAAAAAAATTTTTACGCACCATATTGAGTGGCACGTCATTGAATAGGTCTTTCAAAATGAAGATTATGTTTCCTAGACTATTTTAGAGTCAGAAGCACCGTTTATATTACACAACGATCTCTAGCTTAACTTTAATTCTAACCTTTATAGAAATTTAAAGACCTCATGAAAACAGTGTTTATAGATAGGAACTAACAATTAAACACAACTTAAAAGCCATCAATCTCTCTATTCTAAAAAAAAGTAACTACCGCTGTCACCGCCGCCGCCGCCGGTTTTGGTTTTTTTTGTGACCGGAGGACTTTCTTCGTTAATTTTAACAAAACTAATGCATTCAAAAATATGAAAATCGGTGGTTTTATACAGAAATGTTTGATAAACACGCTGACGCGGACAGTTTTCAAATCGAAGAAATATTTTAAGAGTTATTTAATGCTAAAGTTGGACAAAATCGTTCCACTAAAAAAGTTTTATAGCAGCAAAAACTATACGTGGCAGTGTAATCATTTTTAGATCATTTTATGCGTTAGAATTTGCCGGAGTGCAGATTGCATTAATTTTTTTATTTTGACTCATTTTTTCAGGTTTTATTTCTATTTTAAATTCAAATTTTCAGCATTTCTAGAGATATTTTTTACAGATTTCAGAAAATTGTACTAATTTAAACTGTTGCCAACTGTATAAAAAGCGCAAGCAATAATGTTTGCTTCAAATTAAAAATTTATTTACATGTGACTATTATAAACAGGAAAAAAACTTTCAAATTAGAATTAAATAATTACGTATAAAAAGCAGGAACTTATTAAAAATTACGTCATAAAAAGTATACACGTGAATTTTAAAAGAGAAAGGATATTGTAAAATAATAAATTCATTAACATGCGTTAGAAGTCTTAGGAGAAATTACGTCATATTTACGTCACATTATAGTTATTACATAAAATGAACACAAAATAATATTGCAAAAAAGTTTAAATTTAGAAATTGCGCTAGACATTTATTTGATATTTTGAGAATTAATTTAAAATGTCTCATTTAAAAGAACTTTCTTTTCGCTTTGTTAAAAAATACCAGGAGACAAAGACTCTCTTTACTTAATTCCTTTTATATTAGCTTATTTTGAAATGTTGTTACACGTGTATACGTCATCAAGTTATTTTTATTTCGACGTTTTATTTGTGTTTTTATTAATGTTGTATGAATTTATTTGTTCTTTCGTTATTTAAAATAAAAATTACATCAATTTGTATAATTTGGCGAGTGGTTTGGCGATTTATATAATTTGGCGAAATTGGTCGACAGGATAATCAAGTAGTACCGCAGCGGATTTGGCGTTAAAATTCCCCAATCAAACAGAAATGAATAGAAATTCGTTTATAGGGAGATCGCCACTGTTTTTTAAATTATAATTCAATCTTTCGAAATCTTTTTAAAGCCGATCAAATTAGCGTGCATTTAGAGTCTGCGGTGTCTGGACGGGGGTTGGCGAGCGTAGCTCGTAGGGGGGCGAGCCCCCTAGTACAAGTAAATAAAACAAACAGGTAAGTAATATAAACTAAAAATTCGTCAATAAAAAATTAAATTAAAAAAATCAAAAAACCCGACTGCGTAAAAAGCGAACTAAAAAGAGGGAAACAAGATGACGTAGGAAAATAGTAGAGCGTGTAATGGAAATCCTTTTTTTTTTTACTTAAATAATTGCAGTCGGAGACAAACATGTAGGTAGAAGGAGCCGCAGTACATACCTAAACATGAATCTGATACCTCGGACTGCAATTACTTAAATAAAAAAAAAGGATTTCCATTACACACTCTACTATTTTCCTACGTCATCTTGTTTCCCTCTTTTTAGTTCGCTTTTTACGCAGTCGTGTTTTTTTATTTTTTTTAATTTAATTTTTTATTCCGTTCATATGAGAGCCATCATTGTAACTCCTAACTTATATATGTCTAAATGGAACTTTTTTTGCTATTCCAGTCTCTGTACCGTCTAAGGTTATATGTAATGCTAATAAGGGCTGATATTTCAATACTTTCAATTTTATGTTCTGAATTGAAATGAATAAATCTTACAATCATCACAGTTAGTTATCCAGTTTGTGATTAGACACGAGCGTACACAGGGGTTGCAGGGAAATGTCGCCTCTCTCAATCTTTGAAAAAGTAAGAATTTTTGGACATTTGCGGCCAAATTTAGACTATTTTCACCATACCCTCTCCCTTAACAACATTTTCCCCCCCGCCATAATGATATAAGTCCAGAGTACAAGATAGTATAGATAAAAAGTATTTGTTCAGCTCTGAGGTCTGCGGTCCGAAAAAACACACAATTTTTGTCCAGTACTTACTAGTTTCTACAGAAGTGATCATTGGTAGAATCTCTAAAAAAAGACATTGCTTCGTTTGCCTGAAGTAAGGACTTTACTCTATGAACACGAAAATCACAATGTTAAACCTACGGCACGGAATGCAAAAAACCTTCGCAAACGGCTGAGATTTTATTTTTACCAATTAAATTTTGTCCCATAGCTGAGGCCAGTTTCTCCAATCTACAGTACAACCTCTTTTATCCGAAACTGTTTTAACTAAAACTCCCGGTTAACCGAAATTTATTTTTAAAGCTTTTTTTTTTTTTTCTATCACATTCTTTGTGTGCAAAATCCATTTTGAAAGCTTTTTCTTTTAACTATCGTATTCCTTGTGTGCAAGCGATCCTTTCCAAACTACGAGTACATATAAATAATTTCGATCCCTTTTTTTAGAATCCCTTTGAATTGAACTTGAGCTCCCGTAACCTGCGGAGTGGAACGAAGAAGACGAACAAATTAGCAATTCTGAAGCTTTTGAAAAATTTGCAAAAGGTTTGAAAGGCGGGAGCAGCAGAAAGACTGTGACACTGGAGAGCTAATAATTTTAAAAAACTCTCTTTAAACAAAAGCAATCGAAACTGCGACAAACAAAATATTTTTTCAAACCCTTGTGATATATGTAAAAGGTGCTTAATTTCAAAATTAAAATTCAGGTAATTTATTCTTGTTTATATTTTGCTATTGCTTTATTTTTTTTAAGCACTTGCTATCATAATAAGAAATATTGCACATGTTTCTCTTTAACCTTAAAATTGAAGTATTCTCGATTATCCGAAAATTTCGATTTTCCGAAAGATGCTCTGTCCCAATTACTTCGGATAATCGAGGTTCTACTGTATTTTTAAAATTAAAAATCCATTTTAAAGGATGTTTTCTTTAAAATTAATAATAATGGGATTCTTTTAATTGTTACCAGTGACCGTTATTTAGTGTTAATCATTTAATGTTATTAATTTGTTATTTAGTGATTAAGGTTTCTGGCCCCTTCACCTACAAAACATTTGAGATAGCTTGTCCCTCTGAAAAATCTAATTCTAAATTTACTATGATTTAAATTATTTATGTAAATTATTTATAGAGTTACCGAGTCATAAGGGAACTTATGGGTATGAGGCTATCATCGTCGAGATGTATGTGCATTCTATAAGATGCTTGTGACGCATATGTCTATCACTATTCATGGCTTGATTACTGCAGGGGAAACTTTTACCAGTGTTTCCGAATAGTAATTTCATCTTATTTATGACAGAAATTCTGCAGTTAGGCGACGACTGCTATTAAAAAAACAAGAAAGAAAGAAACAGGTGTAATTTAGCTCCTACTGTAATAAAATTGTACTACGCTTAACCACAACTGCAGTGAGGTAATAGAGTTGCGTGTTTTCATCCTTATGAATTACGGCGCTTTTCATTGTTTACAGCTACATGAGGTTCCACTCTGTTTATTGAAAGGTTGGACAGGTCTATGTTTTAATCACTTATTAGGAGACTCAGAAGTAAAATAAAAGTAAATAAATTTTAAAAAAGGAATTGAATATTTATAAGTTTATCGCAGGTAAATCTACAAAACATAATTTAGATGTCAAGAAAATATAACACATTTTAGTAAAATTAAGGATTTTTTTTCAAATAAAACGGCACGAGATTTTTGATTTCGAGAAGTATTTGCTCCTCAACTGAAATATTTGGCTCTTTTACTACTTTGGCGCCTGTGTGCGCCGCCCACTTTGCACACTGGGTCGGCGCGCCCCTGGAAATAATACTTTGATCATGAAATTAAATATTTTGCTTTGTGGTCTTCTTTATAAATTTTTGTTTTTATAAAACTTCTTTAAAAAGACAGTGTGAGAATTTTTTTATTTTTTCTGTATTTTAACTGATATTAGTAAAAGGCATGTATGTAATTTAATGAAAATTATGTATTTTAAATGAAATAAGTGAAGGGTTTATATTTAAAATTAAATGAATTCAACACAAAGTAGGGCTATAAAAGGAGTTTTTGTCAATTTATCACCTGATATACTAACATAAAAGTAGTACCAATACCAAGTGAGAAATTAAAAATTCTCTTATTTTCTTTTACACAAAATTTTGTTTAACTCCTCTAGCCATAATGACATTTTACTCTGAATTTTACTGTTTTGAAAATTATTTGTTTCAGATGCTGTTGAGAAAGAAACTTATATCAAGGGCACACATTGAAAGAGCATTAAAGGCATAGTTACAACATGTATAAGAACGTAAATGTTATGTAAAAAAAAGTCTATAAATGTAAATTAAAGTACTTTAAATGTATTTGTTGGTGTTGTTATTTTACAGTATTTTTTCCTTTCTTAACAGTGATTTAAAACTTATGTACTTCAGCAATTGCATTGTTTAAAACTTAAAATTCATGCATTCTAAAGCAGCGAGTAAAATAATTGTATAATTATTTTAAAATATTACATCCATACTGGAATAGAAGATGTAAATAGATTTAGTTACAGCAGTTTATTATGTATTTTGTAAAGACTATCATGATGTGAAGTGATTTTAATATATTTTTTATGTGTTTAATGGCAAGCTTTTCATTTATTTACTATAAAAAATAATAAGGAATTCAATGGATCTCAGACATAGAACAACTAGATTGAATGTACTATTTATTATTTCATTAAAACCAAAACTTGACAGAACAAGTTATCAGGTAAGAAGTTTTAGATATAATAGAATCTAATGGTATAAATATTATGAAACTTTTATGATCTTGTGTGTTTTTACTTCAAGCTAAAGGGAAGAGAAAATATACCTAATTCTATCCTACCTAAAAATAGAAGTTTTTATTGCACTTGAAAAGAATGCCTATTTAATTGCTTTCATATTTAAAATCTGACATCATAAAATGTTATCATTATTTTCTTTTGATTTATCCTAAAAATTAAATACTAAAAATTTTTGGTTTGTTTAAAGTAAATGTAATATATATAATTGATTATTAACAGAACTTATTAATATATTATTAACAGTAAATATTGAGCTAAAGGCTTACATACTTTTAAAAAATGTAATGTATTTCTCTTGAATTTTAATTTAAAGAAATGTAATTAGTTCAGAAAAAATATATAACAAATACAAAACATATTTGTTACTTGAGAATGAAGTATTTTCATTCTGAGTTTTCATTATTTCTTCGCCATGGAGTAGGTAATGTTCTTTATCTGTTTTTATAAATCATGAAAAAAAAAAAAGAGTATGAGAAAATTGATGCTGCAGAAGAATCGATAAAAATTCTGAGAATTTTTTTGTTAAAATGTCATTTAGTGCATACTCAAATTTTTCATTTTAAATGAAAACTTCTTGCACATTCACAATTTCAATTTTGAAACTAAATACATGAAATTTTTAAACAAGTTTACTACATTTTTCAATTCTCTCAAATGAGACATGTCTTAAATTGTGGTTGTCTAAATACACGTACACACATGAAGTTTGCAGACATCATTTTAATACGAAATTTTATTTCTTTTAAGTAGGGTATTATTAAGTTGTAACCGATGTTTTCGATGGTGGCCTTTCCCCTGTTGTATCTCAAAAATCTGATTAAAATAAAAATTTTGACAGTGTTAAAAAACAAAGATTTTACCCTCTTATTTATTTATTTTTTTAGAAATATTAAAATTGCTATTTAACTTTATTTTTACCTATATTAAATAAAAAAAAACTGCAAATTTGATGTATTTATGAATTTAAATGACTGTGGAAAAGTATGAGGAATATCAAAAGAATGAAATTAAATTTATTTAATACATATATAACAATTGGTGTTGAATTCAGAGGGTGGCCCAGGAGGGAATCCTCCTCTTCCCCATATAGAAGGTTTGAGATTTATCCCTTTTAATGAACGAAAGTGCAATTTGACCCCCCCCAGATCTCTAAAATACACCCCCCTCGCCTGCCTGGAGCCACAGAAATCCCTCCCCGAGAGGTCTGAATTCAATACCGATAACAATATTTAACAATTTTTTAAACTGTTTTAAGAAAATGAGGAATTTTTTATGCATTCAGCTATTACTGATAAAATTTGTTACTTTTTCAAAAATTTCAATTCGGTTACTTTTTCATCACTAATTTTAGTGCAGATTTTGCTTAGGAGTAACATTCATTTGTTAGAAAAGTATATTAAGTCTAGACCAATAGACCCTTGCAAGGCTTTCGCAATGTAATCTTTACTGTAAATTAAGTGCATTTTTCCTAAATTTATATTTGCAATTTTTTTTTAAACCAAACAAATTGTACTAATAGGAGCTATGTCAAAAGTTTTTCGTATAAAATCCAACTCAACTTTGTGTATTTACCTAAAAAAAGGGGTGTTGAAATCAGAAAAAATGTGTATGATGATATTAATCTAAAAGTATAAAGAAAATTCAGTTTGTTATATTAGATATGGGCGAAGAATCCTATCCAATGATATCCCATTCATCGTATGCTACTTATTAGTTGAAAAAAAGAGATATTGATAACAGAAATAATAAATAATTTTTCTCTTGAAATGAACTGATATTTTCTTCGTATTCATTTTTCATGCTTATTTTTAAATATTTTTAGTATAATTTATTTATATTGAAAGATTCCTATATTTGCAAAAAACAACAGGAAAAATAATCATACAAAAAGAAATCTATTAAAATATATTTTTCAATAATATAAATATAAGATTTTAAAAATCAAAAAATGAAGGGGGGTTGCAATTGCCCCACCTGTCCTTTCTAAATGATGCTTCTGATTTTCATTAATTTTATTTTACACTGACATTTCTATTAAAAAATAGTGGTAACCTGGACAACAATTGTCAGGCTACCACTATTTTTTAATAGAAATCTTCCAGTGTGCGCCGTCGCTCAGTTTAAGATAAAATTAATAGAAATCTGAAGCCTCATCTAGGAAAAACAGGGTGGGGCAATTGCCCTCCCTTCCTATTTATTTTATTTTTTTATATAAAGCGTCCGCTACTGATCCGAAGAGCATCCTATGAATGCCGCATGCCGGACGAGCAGAGGATGCAAATTCTATTTGTTTTATTTGGTCCTATGAGCATCCTACTGTCATCCTATGAATGGCTGAAAATGACGTCCGAAGGACGTGATTAGGTGTCTCTTTCTGCTCCCCCGCGGACGTCCGCCGGATAACGATGGGATATTGTAGGACGTCCGTCGGACGAGGCAATATACTGCATAGGACGTCTTTCGTATGTCCTCAGGACGTGTTTGTGTTGTATGGGATGCTAAATGCAGAAGAATAATCATGAGAGGGGGGGGAGAGAGAGAGAGAGAGAGAAAGTGACAAAAAAAATGACCATAGTATTACCCACTTGAGTAAATGATTTTATAATATTACTAGAATTCACATTTATTGCTAAAAAAAATTACGAATTACATTCAATCTTAACTTTTTAACATTATTTTATCATTTACCCAGGATATAATCTTTTAGCGACAATGAAATTTTGGAACAGATGTCGTATTCGCCCCATATTGGTGCGATTTTTTTCTGTCGCCAATATCATATAGGCAACAGGTACTTAACTTGCCCCAAAGTGTCATTATTTTGCTTGATGTGGTAACCCGGATTATGTTGTTCATGCTGTTGATGTTTTCGCCAAATTGGCAACCGAAAAAAATCGCGCCAATATGGGGCGAATATGACATCTGTACCGAAATTTTTCGATTGGTCACCAAATTCAATGAGATGCTACATTCATGAATTTAAAAACGAAAGATAACCGAATTCGCGGCGTATGTAACATACATTATTGCGTACACTGTGTGAAACATGTGTGTGCATATAACAAAAAAATTATAACTTAAAATTTTAGGATACACGAGATTAAAGTAGTATATGCATGACAAGAAACCCGCCATAACAAAAATTAAATGTGCTAATGTTGGCTTAAGAAATAACAATACATGATAATCATTCACATTCTTTCGAATAAAAGTTTATCAACACAAAAATTATTAACTTACTCACTTACCTCAGTTCACAAAGTATTTGTTTAGTATAAAAATAGTATTAGTATTAAAATATTCGGAATTGAATGGTTACAAACAAAATTTGTTTCAACATTGGTTGGTTGGTTTGCAATAAGGAGTGTGTTCAGAAGTGCATTTCACGCCGCGCGCGCGCTCAGAAGTTTATGTCATGGAGTAGGTCTTATCGAAGAAAGGAATTTTAACATAATTCAATGGACTTTACCCATGTGACGTCAGCCGCGGGTAAGCGGAAGAAAAACACCAATAGGCGGGAAGAACATTTTAACACTGCTTCCCCTTTGTCCAATAAACAGTCCTTTTCGGAGGGAAAATTCCCGCAGAAGCGTAGCTGTTGCCATTCGTGGGTAAAGTCCATTATTTCATTATTTTTAATGGTTCAAAAAAGGTAAAACCAACGACTATATTTCTTTATCCTTCCAAAACATGGTTTTCGTAACAGGACTACATGCCTATGTTCACTCAGATAAAATCTAAAATAGTCGGGAAAAACATCACGTGACCTTCTTTATCTACTTTAGCCCATTTAGCATTTAAAATTAGTTAACCAACCGCACACAAACTCCGCGCAAGCTGCTCAAAAAAATTGTGTGGGCGATTTGATCACGTGATTGTGCGTTTCCTGCTTATGTGTTATTGGTTGTGCTTTGTTTGGTAGGTTGATTGATACAATTTAAGAATTCAACTGGTGATCTAAAAATTTTAACTTTTTAACAATTTTCTTTTTATTTATTTAAAAATGATTTATCAGTTGATTTATAACTTCTGTGATAAATAGAATGCTGTTAGTAAACCAAGATTGTGATATCAACATATGAGATTTGTTTGTAATCTACTATACTGGATGGATTTCAATGGAATTTGCACTGTTAGTTATACTATGTTCACACTACGATACTTAAGATATCTTAGGCCGCCGAACTCTCTTAATTTTGAGGTGGTACCCTCCCGGAATTGGAAACCTGTTCACATGGAAAAACTCACTTAAGATAACTCAGTGAACGTCACTGTGTTGTTTGCGCATGCGCTTAAGATAAAACCGCCCGCAACACCCAATCAGTTAATGCGAAGCTTTACAGCCAGCGAGAGTGAATGGTCGTGACTGTCTCTAGCCCGAAGAAAGTTGAAACTCTCTCAGAGAGTTTGTGGAACTCCCTCAGAGAGTTCCGATAACGCAGTGTGAACAGGGTATTAGACAGTTTTTCAGAGAAGGTTTTAATATATATATTTCTTATTTTATGATTGCATATTTTAATACCGTGTGGATAACAGACCAAAATACATCATAAAACATGAGAAATAAATGGCATTCAAAATTCTGTTAGTATAAGCAAAATACTTACTTATACTTTCAGTAGAAAATTTATAAACATTCTAATCATACTTTATTCACTACAAAACTAGACAGCAGACCTATATATTTTATCTCTTTAAAAAATATATCTACAGATATTTTTAGTTAAAATAATCTACAACTATTACATTTTATTTTTATAATGTTCAAAGTAAAATATGATTTCCAGCCTAGTCTCGATGAAAATTCACTCGTAAAGTATTCAAAAAAAGAAAATCAAGGAATTATCCTACGTGCTAAGGATATTTTTGCACAATATAGTATATTATTTTTTCATTTGGATTTGCTTAATGTTTATCATTATACATATACATACTTAGAAACGAAACTTTAAATATTTAAAAGGCGTTCAGATGTAAAACTTTCATCTCGAAATACCTCATTTTCTCACATTTAAATAGATATTTTATTATTATAATAAAAGTACACGTGCCTGCGTATAATAGAAATAAAAAATATATCTTCATCAAAAATATCTTATTCATTATGAAAAATATAAAACAACCAATAAACAAAACAAAAAAAATTATGATTACAAAGTGGGGCTGGAAGGATTCGAACCCAGAACCCTTACTCTCGAGTTCACTGTGGCGTGGATACAAATGAAACGGTTTCACGCTGTAACAGTTACGCGTCACAAATCTGAAATTTGCAACAGGCACGAAAAAAGCGATACAAAAGTAACACTTGTGACCGTCACAAATGAAGATAGTGCTGTAACAAAGTTGTTACAGAGTATCGATTATTTTCAACGATACGCTCATTTTATTGGCTAGTAACCAGATGTCATACGTAAACAAACTCGAAGAACCGTCCTGAGCTTCTCAGAGCAAAACATTGGGTAATCCTATTGCTCGTTACGTTAATTTTTATTTAATGTGAGATGTTTACTTTAGAATTATTTTTTTTTGCCGTCTATGTACTCAAGAAACATTATTTTTCATTTTATCTGCTAAAATTAGTGTGGTAAGTCCTGAATAATTATTGTTATTGCGATTAAAATAATGTATCTAGTATTTCGTAGGCTCTTGTGTCTGCAGTTGTTTAAAGTAGTTATGCATGGTAATGTTAAGAAATATTTGTTTGCATGTCTATTTCTGAATATTGCAATAAAATAATATATTGAAAAAATAGTTTTTTTGTTTAGAAATATAGCGTAACGGTTGCTTAAAAAGATTTCATTTGTGTAAATGTGATTAAAATCTGAAAATGTTGAAGAGTTTGTTTGTTTAAAAATATATTAAGATTATAGTTATAACTATCTTGTCTGCAGTGATAACTAGAAATTTCTGATTGCAGAGTTGTATCTAACATTTAAAAGATTTTAATATTGTATGAATGCTTTCACCAATTGGGAAAGTAACTGCCTTTTTAAATATTTTCAGTAGGCTTAATTATGAATTTTTTTAAATACAGATTTAATAAACTAAGTAAATTTATTTATTACACAGATGCTATTTTTCATCCTGAATATACCTTTACTTCACATTATATGTGTCTGTGATCACATTTAAAAATATTGTTTTGACATTTAAAATGCTGCAGTTTATAGTACAAATTATATTATTATTGTTTCAATATAAGAGTAATTTATGTTCATATATTCCTAATGAAATTTTTTACTGCTATACATATGTGCTTTTTACATATATTGTTTGTATCAGAACTTTTTTTTTCTAAAACAAACATGACTCGAAAAAAAATTGACATTTTGACAGTCTGTGTTTGAATGTATTTATTAATCTATTTTTAACAAGATCCTTTATGTATAAAAAAACTTGGCAAAAGCCACTTACGGAACTACCTAAACTTTTAAAAAATGTACTAGTAGTTTTTAGGAATATAAAGGTTAGGAAATTTTATGATTACATTGGACAATAATAATCGTGCAGTTTAGTCTGAAAGTTACGAATTTTAATTTGAAGCTGTTAAGCATGTCAGTTCTAAAAGATATAAAACTGAGTAAATGTGCTAAATTATTTTGATTTGTTAATCATTATCAGGTTATCAAATGTAAAGTTAAAACAGTAAATTTATTCATAACTTTTTGTAATCAGTAAATATATCACTCTCTTATGAACCACTTCATTTTAATTTAGTTGTTAAAGATAATTCTTACTAATTTTGGAATATTTCTAATATAGAATGCCTTGCAGACAGCAGTATAAAGTAAAAATATTTACTGAAAATAGAACTTTTTAAAGCTGTTATCTAAAAATGTACCATCAAAATATCTTTTTCTAATTCTAAATGAACTCAGTATCAAGATATTAACTTATAATGAAGTGTAATGAAACTACATGAAGATATCTGTGGTCTGCAAATTATGAAGCCTACTTTTAGAAGTCGAGGAACTGAAGTCGTCTATTGGGATTTTTATAACAGCTGGATGCATTATCAGGCAGAAGTTTCTTTTGATATTCTGTCTGTAAATGTATCCTGCTAGTTCTGCGATGTCTTCCATGCCAAGAAATCTCTTGCTGCAACTCTCGTTTTGTTTACAGGTTTCTGTCAGTAGACGTTTCATTCACAATAAGTTAATATGTTGATATTAAATTAATTTGGGATTTTGAAAGTTATTTTATTCTTACTTTTTTTAGATAACAGTAATAAAATGTTCGTTGTTTTCTTGTAAATATTTTTATTTTTTGTCTCAAAGTGTTATATATTAGAAATGCACATGCTGTCAGACTATAGGGACCTTGGCGAGAAAAGGAAATTTCTCATGCATATTTTCTGGCGACCTATTCCTTATTTTCTTATACACATTAATTTTTTTTTTATATTTATGCAACTAATCTAATACAAAGAAGCTATTTACCTCTTTTTATTTACAAACAGAAGTACTTTGTATATAAAAACAGTAATATATATGTATATAAACAAGAATAAAAGTTCATTTGGTTTGTTTTCATAGGTGTTTATATTATTTGGCCAATAAATTTCACTTTCTGAAGTCCAAATTGCACTAAGCTTTTTAAAACAATGGTAGAAAAATATTGAAATACATTATTAATTTATCTGTAACAAGTAAATTAAAGTGAATTTACAATTCAAGAATTTAATATTTTCATTGGTTAATAAATAAAGTACCTACATAGTGTGAATTAGCGATGTATTGAATAGTGATTTTGGCAAAATACCAAATATTCGGCCCACATGTAAACTGAATACCAGATATTCGACTAGCCGAATAGTGACTAATAGGCCGAATACTAGGGATGTAACGAATAGTGATTTGGCCAAATACTGAATATTCGGCGGCCAAATACTGACTTTTAAAAAAAATTATTTTAATTGTTTTATTTTTTTTTTCAATTTTAAAATCAAAAATTAAATTAAGGACTAATTGAAATTAATTTTTTGTTTGAGTGTTCAAAAATCATAACAGCTGAATGTATTTTTTGTAATATTTTAAATACTTTGATGCCAATAAGATAACATATGACTTTCAAAAATGTAAATAATAATTTAATTCATAATTTTTTATTTAATCCATAGATAGTTCTAGTAATTTATATATATTTTTATCTAAAATAGAAACTCATTACCTCTGTAAAAATGAAACTTTTTTTTATTTTAGTAAAATCATTTCACCCTCCCCCCCCCCCCCCCCCCCCCAAAAAAAAAATAAGAACTTGCATGTGTCCTCTGTCTTTTTATATCCTTTCTCATTCAACTCAAACTTAGTAAATTTACATTCTGTATGTAAAGAAAAAGGTTGTTTTCTTAAAATATAATTATTCATTCCATTTAAATATAATTACTCTTTTCTGCTATTAAGATATACTTTTCTCTTTTCTTTCTCTCAAAATTAACAAGCCCCTCATAATACTTCCTCCACCCCATATTTCACAGCGAGATGCCTCCTTAAATTTATGTAATATAGTTATTTATAAGTTGTCATGAAGCTTTAAATTCTATTACAAGAATTGCATTGAGGGGTGAAAAAAAAGTATTTAACTGTAATTAAAGTTCTTTTAACAAAGCTGTTTAAGTATGATAATTAAATTGAGAGATTGCTATGGCAGTGATGACTTAGATTCTAATCTGTAAAAATAAATCGAGTTGGCTGTCCATAACTTTGACGGTAGATTTCTTAGTATGTAATGTAAATACCAACCAGTTCTCCTTGAAAAGACTTCCACCGAGAGATATCTCATGTGTAGGTCTATATTCTTGATGGATAGATCTTAAGCAAATTCAACACCAGCAATACAGTAGATTTTGAAGTTATGTATGCATATATTTATTCTTGTTCCATGGAATATATATTTTTAAAATATGGATAAGACAAACTACTTTTAACACAAGCAAAAAAAAAAAAAAAAAAAAAAAAAATTACCCGTGAGTGTTCACGTTAACAAGATTCGACTGTATTACTATCTGTGCTGTCTTAGAATTCACAAAAATAGTTAAAATGATCATCTCGAATGTGACATAATTTCTGCCATTTACTGCTTTTAACGCATATTAATGAATTTAATATTTTAATGTTTTTTCTGTTTATAAGTCAAATGTAAATAATTTTTTAATTGAAAAGAAATACTATTCTTTGTGATGTTTTTACAATTCCCAACAATTTAAAATAATTATTTTTTTTCTTCTGTACACAGTAAGTTTGTAATGTATATCCTTAAAAAAATAGTTAAATTCATGTATAGTTTTTGCTTCTATAAACTTTTGGTAATTTTCTGTTAGCCAGTTTATGTATATGTATGTATATAACACTGGTGCTCAGCTAACAGAATTTTAATATGCTTTAAACTTTTATCATTTATTTTTTATTTTATTATGATTATATACATTAAATTCAGTAATACATAAATAATATGACTCCATCTTAAATAGGACGTAATCACCTTGGCAACCTAGAATCATTACCTATCATAGGGTATCATTGAATTAATATGTATGATAGAATTTAATAGGAGACTTTCATTAATATCTTTTTATAGTTTTGATTCGATTTTTATAAAATTTGAAAGGACTCAACAAAATTCTGCAATGATTATAGGTATTTATTAAATTTCAAACCATTCAGTGGGGTAGTTTTTGCAATGTTATATGCAGACAGAGACGGGAGGGATCAGACGACAACTATAAGTGCTACATATTTATATAACTATGAACACTCCTAAAAGGGAAAATGGTTACTATTACAACACTATTGCGGGTACTTTGGCTTCCAAAAATAACAGAAATTTACAATTTTTGTTTATATCTGGTTAGAGATTTGCATCGGCCGAAATTTCCAAGGCGCGAACCCTTAAAAGTTCGAGCCTGCCCATATATAATTTTGCAGTTCACACACCAGCCGGTCTTATATTCAAAATTTTATTTATTCATGTGCAGAAAAAAAAAGTTCCTCCTTCAAAATTATGTATTATATTCTATTTCAAATCATTTTAATACTATTTTGATCAGAATGAAGTGAAAACAGAAATTGTGTTTTTCTGTTCTAGTGATATTTGCAAATTTATGTCGGCGTGGCATTGATATGGCACCACTCAAGAGACTGAACAATGAATTTGCTTTCAGTTCGATTTTCTTTTGTGACATTAGAATAATTTTTAACTGGATGTAATTTATTTTTCTTTTTAAAAAAAAAGAGATATCTAACCTGAAAAGAATATCTTTAGCCAACAAGCATCAACTTGAGGTTTTTTGTCTTCTATTGCTTACGACTACTATAAAAATCACGTTAGTGATTTTTCTATTTATTTTGTATCATGAATGCTACCCATGCTAAAGCATTAAGGCTCTGCTTTACACATTTACAAAGTCACTTTCATTTGCAAGTAGATATAATTGTCATATATTGTTATTCTGATAGAAAGCAATCGAGCAGTGTTTCCCGTTTTTCTATAATTTCTGTAAATATCATTCATTTTTTTCATAAAAATGCATAGCTGCAAACTATCCCTTTTTTGTGTTAAGTCAATTTTCGAATCCTAATCCTTATCATTTTTAAACGTAGAATTAGCAAAAAAACACAATTAACATTATAATTAGGCAAAGATTACTATTCGGAATGAGTGATAACTAAAAAGTGAAATAGTTGAAAGCTAGATATATTTAAAATTTTTATTTTGCTAGAGAAAAAAAAAACTGCTTTAAATTTTGCAAATAATGTACAAAACATAAATATGCAGATTGAAGTGACAGGGGAGGAGGCATGAATGGTACAGTTGTCAGCACTGGTATCACAGAATATTAGGGCTCCGGTACTTTTTTTAAATAGAAGTTAAGCCCTGCACCCCGGTTATATCCGCTGAAAATTGTTCCTATTTTATCGGCATAGTTTGATTTTTTCAAATTTGTTATATTGGGCCGGTCAGCTTGCTTAACTCTTTTATCAGTCCAGTCTCACCCATTAACAAAAATTGCCTTTATTCTGCTGACCCGGCCCGTTTGAAAAATTGCCTTCATTTTCCAGGCCTTGGGTCCTTGCAGACCTCTCTACCTTGGTTTTCGCAAACCCAAAAAATCAGAGGAAATGTACTTGTATTCTAAATGTAAAATATCTACTAGATTATTCAATTAAAAACGCTTTTCATCTACTCTGTAAAACTGCTCATCTTTAACACAGGTAGACTGGTATAGTCCAAAAATAACAATAATAATTCATTTTATAGATATAAAATTACTTGTAATAGGTTTAATTTCACTTCAAACTGTCTAACAAAAAAAAGTTGGAGTTGCTTGTTTTTTAGCGACTCTGCCTCTTTTGCTCAAAAATGGATCTGACCGACTCCGCAGCTCTGCTAAAAAGGCAAAATTTTATATTGTAATATTTGCTCATAAAAATGTTTGATAACAAATAGTCTTCATTCTGAAGCACCAAAATGTCAGCCTAAATAATCATAGCATACATATTTAAGGGTCATGGACAGTAAGATCTCAAATTCCTTCCCTAATGTTAAACCTATACTAGCATAATGCATTCATATTTTTAAAATATCTCTACGGGAAATTATTATTTTTAGTAACTTCTTTTTTCTTAAAGTATGCCTCTGTTTTTTATTGTTGTTTTTGGCTGTCAAAATATTTCTCTGGCAGTATCTGCATTTCTAATATATTTAACACTTCGAGACAAATAGGTATAAAATAGAAATATTTACAGGAAAACAAAGAACATTTTATTACTGTTGTTATCCAAAAAAGCAAGAATAAAATAACTTTCAAAATCCCAAATGAACTTAATATCAACATATTAACTTATTGTGAATGAAATGTCTACTGACACAAACCTGTAAACAAAACGAGAGTTGCAGCAAGAGATTTCTTGGCATGGAAGACATCGCAGAACTAGCAGGTTACATTTACAGACAGAATATCAAAAGAAACTTCTGCCTGATAATGCATCCAGCTGTTATAAAAATCCCAATAGAAGACTTCAGTTCCTCGACTTTTAAAAGTAGGCTTCACGGTTCACAGACCAGAGATAACTTCATGAGGTTTCATTACACTTCATTATAAGTTAACATCTTGATACCAAGTTCATTTAGAATTAACAAGATATTTAATTTTACAGTTTTAAACAGTTTGTTGTTTTCCGTAAATAAAAAAATGAAAATTTCACTTTTATTAAATATGCGTGAATATACTTTTACTTATTTACAAAAAAATTTTCTTGTGGTGTCGTTCAATTATTTCAACATTTTATGAATACAAGTACCTTGCTCCTGAAAGGGTTAAAGTTTTGACCAAGCCCCTAAAAGTTTGTTTATAAAATTTTTTTGAGAAACACCAGCATAGAGATTTTAAAGTTATTGGTGGGACTCAGCCAGCTGTGTAACTGTTATACCTGCTAAAATAGAAACTGAATAACCCTTGCTTCAAAAAGTTGTATATTTCTTTGAACTTTCTTTTCCAAAGGATCTGTGGTCATCAACAAAAGAAAGGGGTCTCAATAAAAAAAAAAAAGGGGAAGTGATAAACATATCAGGGATCTCCTCCGCAGACCTATGACCTTTCGCTGAGCAACAGAAGACTGCCACATCAAAGGCACTGCTGTTGTAGCAGGGAGTAGTCTGTTCGCAGCTACTATTCTAATACTTTTATCTTTCTAGGAAAGAAATTCAGCTGAAAATTGTAAGTAGATGTTTTAATACTTCTTGTGGATATGTGAAATATTTGTGTATTTCGAGTTGTGTTATTGAACAATAATTTTCTTAACCCTCCTGTTCACATTGTGATCAAAACAAATATTGATCATAAAACTGCATTGTGTTAAAATTCATGACACAAAAGAATTTCAAATTTAATTGCTACTATAAGGTTAAATCTATAATTATTTAAACTTTGGTTTTTAGTATTTCAGTTTTACATAAAATATGGAATACAAATAAATATATTAATTTAAAAAGGCAAAAAAAAAGTAGTTTTAGCATTTCAGTTTTTATAAGTACATAAAATATGGAGTACAAATATATTAATATAAAAAGGAGGAAAAATCATATTTCTGGTACCTTTTTTAGTCATGTGGATTTAAAAACAACAGGAAAGTTTTGTAACATGACAAATAATAATATTAATAATTAAAAAAAAAACTGATATTCTTCATTCAATAAATAGGACAACATTATTATTAATAAAGCATGAATGATTTCATATCTGCTTTAAAACTTGTGTTTATAAGCCTTATTTTATTAATATAAGTGTATGTATACAATAAAATTCCTAAACCACATTAGCCATATCTATGTAACCAGGGATGTAAAATTCTAGGTGCCAATGGTTGCCACTTGTAAATTTTTAGTATTGTTTGCCTAATAACTAATAAGATAACTGATAAAATTTAGTGGAAGAATACTTGAAATTTGGTAAGAATCTGTCCATTGGTGCTAAGTTTTTACACCAATTCTTTATTTATGAAATTGTTTCCACAAATTATATTTCTATATTGTTCAAGGACATTAGAAAGTGTTTCACTTTGTATATTCTATGTATCGAAATTTTTGTTTATGTGTCAAAGTTGATTTTCGTATTTTTGTAAAAAGTGTCCCATTCCTCCCCACTCTACCCTACATATATTTTGCATTTTTAAAATCTACATAAACTGACAACAAAAATTTTGAATACTTATGAACATACTAATTAAAGCCCGATATGTTATCCATTCCATTATTATATAGTAAACAATATTCTCCCAATCATAATACAGATAACGTGCATCCCACATAAATAAGGGCATTAATTATATATATATATATATATATATATATACAAACTCTATGTATATAATACTATTAAACTATTTCTATTTAATCTAGTGCTCGCGATTATACGTATAAAACATATACAGAGAAAACCGTTTTATCTAATATATATATCCTTGAACTTACATAAATTTCTAAAGGATAACTTTTATTTTCATCTAACAAAACGAAAGGTCTGATTTCCTCGATCAGATCTCTCGCCGCATTTTTCGTTACTTTGTATGTTGAGATGAACTTTCTTTCATTTATTGAAAAAGGATCTTCCCGATCCTTTATTCTTTGCCTTTGTATTTGATTTCTTCGCCGGCGTCGAACAACCAAAATCTCCGCCATCTTGAATAAGGAGTACTTGTTACGGTCTTGTGACAGCTTGCGACGGATTTCACGCTGTTGCAAATTTTTATGACAACAATCACAACTTTGTGACGCCAGAAGCTGGAAGGCGTTTCATTTGTATCCCGTTTAGTAGGATTTGTTACTGTGACTCGAGTTGTTACGGGAAGCGTTTCATTTGTATCCACGCCTCACTTATCCATTTAGCCATCTAGCACACGTTTCTGTTGCAACAAAATATCTTTATAATTAGCACCATAATTAATCAAATCCATGATCTGTTCCTGAACACACTACGTGTTATTCCATCCATGATATTTACCCACTCCATGTTCCTGTCTCCTGAGCTCGCGCGAGTAGCGCGCGTGCAGCCTGAACACACTCAAGGTCTCGGACTGTTTGAACGAACGGTCTGTTCAAGTTGGACGCGCACGCACTCAGGAGACAGGAACATGGAGTGAGTCAAAGGGTCTGTTCAGAAGCGTGCGCCGTGCGTGCCCCATGGAGTAGGTCTTCTCGAAGAAAGGAATTTTAAAATTATTCAATTATTTCATCATTTTTATGGTTCAAAAAAGGTAAAACCAACGACTATGGCTGGGATTACGGTGCCTCACTTAAGATCAACTTAGAGACTTACAATATACACAAAACGTTAACGGCATTACGGTGCCTCGCGATCTTACGACAGCTTGGAAGCAGCCGTAAGTTAAGACACAAGTGGATGCGCGCGCAACCACAGCAAATGTAACTACGGCCTGTGATTGGCTGACTGCAGGAGGACTTACGCCGAAGCACGAGGATTTGCGCCGAGGCACCGTAATACCAAGTTATGACTGATCGCAGGAACGCCTATCCTACGATCGAGCGAGGCACCGTAATCCCAGCCTATATTTCTTTATCCTTCCGAAACATTGTTTTCGTAACAGAAATACATGCCTATGATCACTCGGATAAAACCCAAAATATTCGGGAAAAGCATCACGTGACCTGGTTGGGATTACGGTGCCTAGCTATCTTACGCTCGATCCTAAGATAGGCGTTCCTGCAATCGATCGTAACTTCGTATTACGGTGCCTCAGTGCAAGTCCTTGTACCTCGGCGTAAGTCCTCCTGCAGTCAGCAAATCAGAGGCCGCAGTTACAGTTGTTGTGGTTGCGCGCGCATCCACTTGCACTTAATCTTACGGTTGCTTACAAGCTGTCGTGAGATTGGGAGGCACTGTAATGCCGTTTACGTTTTGTTTATATCCTAAGTCTCTACGTTGATCTTAAGTGAGGCAGCGTAATCCCACCCTTACTTCATCTTCTTTAGCCCGTTTAAAATTCGACAACCAACCCCATCCAAGGCTGGGATTACGGTGCCTTGCTATCTTAAATCTTATGCTCGATCGTAGGATGGGCGTTCCTGCAGTCGATCGTAACTTGGTATTACGGTGCCTCAGCCTAAGTCCTCGTGCTTCGGCGTAAGTTCTCCTGCAGTCAGCCAATCAGAGACCGCAGTTACATTTGTTGTGGTTGCACCCGCATCCACTTGCGTCTTATCTTACGGCTGCTTCCAAGCTGTCGTGAGATCGCGAGGCACTGTAATGCCATTTACGTTTTGTTTATATCGTAAGTCTCTAAGTTAATCTTAAGTGAGGCACCGTAATCCCAGCCTAAACTTGTGTGCGAGTCAGAAAATTTTTCTGGTCGATTTGATCACGTGATTGTGCGTTTTGTGTTTATGTTTTATTGGTTGTGCTTTCTTTGGTAGGTTGATTGATAGAATTTAACAATTAAAAATTTTAACTTTTTAACAATTTTCTTTTTGGCTGGGATTACGGTGCCTCGCTGTCTTAAATCTTACGCTTGATCGTTGGATGGGCGTTCCTGCAATCGATCGTAACTTGGTATTAAGGTGCGTTTTCACTGGTCTACCCAAGGTCTAACTTACCTAACTTTTTACCTAAGCACAAGATTTTAGGTCGTTAGAACTTGATTTTGAAGGAATGATTTCTGTTCAATCCTAAGCACGGCTTACCCAAGCGCAGCCAATTAAAAAGAGCTTTTTTATAGTAATGGCGGCGTTGTGAATGTATTAAGTAATATTTATACTTTATAATGTTGTATCTATTTAAAATTATTCTTTTTTTACGTGAAAGAGGAATCTATTTTTTGTGTTTGAAGCAAAATGGTAAGTTTTATTGACGTGTTGAATAGATATCATCTTTTATTATTGTCTTTTAATTTAATAAATAGTAGGTAATCCATATGGATTGTTTAAATTGTTGCACTTTTGTAGGATAAATATCGCTATTTTTGGTAATCATTCAGATACATTTTATTAATATTGGAATACCAATTATATACTTCGTTTAAGGATTTCATTTCTGATATAGGAATGAAGATATGTCCAATTCTCAAAATTATTTTATTTTTATTGAATGTTAATAGTATACAAAGAATAAAAGTTTTTTTTAAATAATATTTGTTTCTTTAAATGAATTACTTGCTTCATTGATTATATTCGGTTACCTGATAGGGTTTTTCTGATCTATTTAGATTTATATTTCCCTTTGCTCACTCAAAGTAATATTAAGTGTTAAGAAGGATATTATTGTTTACTGTAGCCCATTGATATTTAAATGGAAAATTAATTACAGGCAAACTTCAATCCAGTTTGCTTATTGTAGGTACTTAATCATGCATGTTTAAGCAAGCATGTAAACAAAATTTCTATAAAATAAATAAGCCAATATATTTTTTATTTTGCTGTTCTCTTTTAAGCAAGGAAGATCGGATTGCAAAACAGTTTGCTCTTTACTCCTTTTCAGATACTTACTTGTGAACTTTGTCATGTAAAAAAAACCTTGCTGATCTATTTTTTATATTTTTTTATTTTATTTTTAATGCATTTCACCTGCAGGTCTTTCTTTTTGTTGTTAAGATTAATGTTGAAACTTTTATGAAGATTTATAACTTTGTATGAAGTTTAAATGATATTCAGACCATATGTAGCTTTTCTATGTGCCCATTTCGAAAAATTTGTACACATTACCGTTCCAATTCGATACATATTCCAATAAATGCCTATTCAATATATTTTAAGTTAAATCTGCATGTCTTGTTAGCGACGGAGTGATTATTTTCATTGATTGAAAAAGTATTGATACCTAAAATCTGCCAACTAAGCAAAAAAAAAAGTGTGGGCCAGCCTTACATAGTATCCCTATCTTGTTTGTTACTAGAGCCTTTACACTAATTGGTTTTATTTTAAAGGATGAAAAAAAAGCTGGTTGGGGGGGGGGGGGGGGAGGGGGAGATATGTTTTTATGTATTAAATGTTTTTAGTGTTTTCTTTTTGGAAGTAATAAAGTGTTCTTAAAAAATGCAAAAATGGTTTGTTGTTTCTATTCATATGAATGAGACTAAGTGTTTTTGAAAGTAAAATGAAAAAAAAAAGCATTTTTAAAAGATAAAAAGTTTGTTTTAAGATGACAATGTGTTTTTTTTTTCTTCTTAATTATATTTAGTGTCATCAGAGCAATTACGTGATACAGTTAGTATGATTTAAAATTAAGTATCGACCAAAACTGAATCTTGTTAAATCTTGATTCTTTAATTGCTTTTTATTGTTTTGTTAGCGACAGAGTGATTATTTTCATTGATTGAAAAAGTATTGATACCTAAAATCTGCCAACTAAGCAAAAAAAAAAAAAAAAGTGTGGGCCAGCCTTACATAGTATCCCTATCTTGTTTGTTACAAGAGCCTTTACACTAATTGGTTTTATTTTAAAAGATTTTAAAAAAAGCTGGTTGGGGGGGGGGGATACGTTTTTATGTATTAAATGTTTTTAGTGTTTTCTTTTTGGAAGTAAAAAAGTGTTCTTAAAAGATGCAAAAAGGGTTTGTTGTTTCTATTCATATGAATGAGACTAAGTGTTTTTGAAAGTAAAATGAAAAAAAAAAAGCATTTTTAAAAGATAAAAAGTTTGTTTTAAGACGACAAAGTGTTTTTTTTTTTCTTAATTATATTTAGTGTCATCAGAGCAATTACGTGATACAGTTGGTATGATTTCAAATTAAGTATCGACCAAAACTGAAACTTGTTAAATCTTGATTCTTCAATTGCTTTTTACTCTTATTGTTTTGTTAATAATTATGAATACAGAGAAAAGGAAAAATTTAAATGTGAAGTCTTTGTTTATCTTTAGGAAAATTTAAAAAAAAAATTAGATTGAAAACAGTGATTTATAAAGCATGTAACTTGCAAAAGAAATAAAATAATACCTAAATAAACTGTCACGTTGTATAACCTAAATAAACAAACTGCACATTGCAAATAATATTTTTAAAGAAATTTAATTGTAAGGTAATCTTTCAAAAATTAAAAGGAGATTATAATACATCTGTTTCAATTAAAATTATGACAGAAACTTTCTTATAATTAGATGTGAGTATTTTATATGTATAATAAACTTAATCTTTTGTAGAAAGATTTTAAAGTCCACCAGACCAATTTTAAGTATGTGCAGGTAGGACTTTAAAGGATTATTATAACTGTTTATGTATTTAAATGTAGTTTTATTAAAGTCTTGTAACAGTTGATGGAATTTAGGCCTAATCTAACTGGAAGCATGTGTAATTTTATAAATCATTGCTTAGGGATAAAATTCTTTTATTAGGTTTTTGTCAAATGTTACAAATGATACTATTTTAATAAATATATATAATCAGCTATTTTCGGTTTCCCATACTTGATTTTGAGTAGTACTTTAATAAAAAAAATTGACATTTACCATTTAAATCAAATATTTATTGATTTTTGTGTTATATTTTGGGCTTAGTGTACGTATTCATCTTCAACCGTTTTTTGTGTTGAGGCCCTTTGTGAATCTGGCTGAATCCATATCAACTCAGGCAGGGGGGGTTACCTTCATAGTCTCAGAAGTTTTTGAATCGAACATATGTTAAAATTTAAGAAAAAGTAAGATACTTGTATATTTTCATTTTGCCCAAAAAAATTCCTGGCCCGAGATACAGGCCGCCAAAGATGGCATCCCGGGCACCATTTACAATTCGCCATTTTCGATAAAAAATTTAAAGCGCTCTATCTCTAGAACGGTGCAAGATATTTTGTTGTGGTTTATTTTATTTTAAAGATAATATTCTTCTGTTTAAAATGATATACCCAATTTTGAAAAATGTATTCAATTTTTCTTGTGGCAGCCTTTTGAAAAAAAAATTTTTTTTCAAAAAAATTTTTTTTTTTGGAAATGCCAATCCCAAAAATTTTGATTTTTTTGCTGTTGATCAATACCATTGGGAACTACCTTCACTGTAAAGGAGAACTTCCCCTTTTGAGTTTAACAAATTTTAGAAACGTTTAAGAAATTCAGAGAAGTTTACAGGAACTGTATATATACAGTTCCAGTAAAAGTCACTGAATTTTTGCTTATTTGTACCATATTTGTAAGGATAAGCCTACTATGTATCCTAAACAAGTTAGAAATTGCAATATCAAATGTGGCAAATGGGGTGCGTGCGTACTATTACTAGTTTTATAAATATTCAGATCTTGGTGCAATAAGTTACACTCTTGGGCAACAAGGGCATGATTACAAAATTTATTATGATTCTACATATTAAATTCAGTAATACGGAAGTAATATGAATTCATCTTATAAGGACTTAATCGCCATGGCAACCTAGAATCATTTCCTATCATGGTATATCATTGAATCAATTATGTATTATAGAATTTTTAAATAGAATGAAGAAAACTTTTATTAATGTCTTTTATGTTTTAATTTGATTTTCATAGCATTTGAAGTGATACATACTTATTTTCAATACCGAACATAGTAAAACAATCTCAATAACATATATCAATTACACAGCAATACAAATTATATTAATACAAGTTAGAGTTCAGACAGATGGGCAGACAAATCGAATCCATAAAGACTTTCAACTATGTTGGAAATTGTTAAAAGCACATAAATAGGTCGGAATTTGACTTTTAGAAATTTATGTCAATAGACGGAAGCATACTTGAATACTTTCATACAACCCTGTATTTTACCTACTATCTTTATATACATGCCACTATTTAGCTAATATTTAATTTCATTTTATCTATATTCTCCAAACATATTTTAGTATACTAAATGTAGTTCAGTGTAAAAATGCATAACTCATTTAAAAATCACCTTTAAGCTACTTTCATTCATACTCAGTAAACCCTTAAGATTTCTTTTGTGTAGCCCTGTATATGATCTACAGCATTTATCCACACAACGTAATATGGAAAAATTTAGTTAAACTTAAAAACTCAAACACAACTAAAAATGCACTTCCAGCAATACCCTTACGATTTCTTTTGTGTAGCCCTGTATATGATATACAGCCTTTATACACACAACGTAATATGGAAATATTTAATTAAACTTAAAAACTCATATCGCAACTAAAAATGCACCTCTAGCAATCATTGCTAATGTACAGTATTTCCAATAAGGTAAAGTATCCGAAATCTTTTGTGTGTCCCTGTAAACACTATGCACTTTCTATGACACAGGAAGTAATTTTTTGTAAACCTCTGCACTAAAGTATGTATCACTTCAAATGCTATGAAAATCAAATTAAAACATAAAAGACATTAATAAAAGTTTTCTTCATTCTATTTAAAAATCCTATAATACATAATTGATTCAATGATATACCATGATAGGCAATGATTCTAGGTTGCCATGGCGATTAAGTCCTTTTAAGATGAATTCATATTACTTCCGTATTACTGAATTTAATATGTAGAATCATAATAAATTTTGTAATCATGCCCTTTTTGCCCAAGAGTGTAACTTATTGCACCAAGACATGAATATTTATAAAACTAGTTATAGTACGCACACACCTCATTTGCCACATTTGATATTGCAATTTCTAACTTGTTTAGGATATATAGTAGGCTTATCCTTACAAATATGATACAAATAAGCAAAAATTGAGTGACTTTTACTGGAACTGTATATATACAGTTCCTGTAAAATTCTCTGAATTTTTTAAATGTTTCTAAAATTTGTTAAACTCAAAAGTGGAAGTTCTCCTTTACAGTGAAGATAGTTCCCAATGGTATTGATCAACAGCAAAAAAATCAAAATTTTTAGGATTGGCATTTTCGAAAAAAAAAATTTTTTTTGAAAAAAAAATTGTTTTTTTTCAAAAGGTTGCCACAATAAAAGTTGAATACATTTTTCAAAATTGGGTATATCATTTTAAACAGAAGAATATTATCTTTAAAATAAAATAAACCGCAACAAAATATCTTGCATCGTTCTAGAGATAGAGCACTTTAAAATTTTTATCGAAAATGGCGAATTGTAAATGGTGCCCGGGATGCCATCTTTGGCGGCCTGTATCTCGGGCCAGGAATTTTTTTGGGCAAAACCAAAATATACAAGTATCTTATTTTTTATTGAATTTTAACATATGTTCAATTCAAAAACTTCTGAGACTATGAAGGTAAGATTTTTTCTTTGGCTGCCTGAATTGACATGGATCATACCATCTATATTACAACTTTGTCCTAAAACTTGATGAAAATGTAATGAAACAAAAGAACTATTTTGCAGTATCATATTTTTTTAAAAATACGATGCAATAAATTTATTCTAATATTTATGGCATTTTAAGTGTTTTTTCATAATTAGCATTCTGTATTAAATATGTAGATGGTATAGTGGCATAACTATTTCTGTTTTTGTCTATAAACATACTTAAATTTCTTAGTTAATTGATAATTAGTTAGTCATTAATAATAATATTAGCTTTTTAAAAACTAATATCTGTATATGTATGCATGTATTAATTTTTTTTCTCTCTTTTAATTTGCTAGTTGCTTTAGCTGCTTCAGTTGATGATAGAAATGCAACAAGGATGGTAGGTGTTCAGCTGTGCTATGATCTGTTCATCAGCAGCATCAGTTATTGTCCTAACATGATGATGATCGATGCAGAAAGAGCAAAGTCAACTAATTTCTAGTAGAGTTGCAGCTTGTTGGCTCCTTGCTCCTGTGTTGGCCCGTTGGAATGTGCCTGGGAGACTATTAGGTTAGAAATAATCTTTAGTCTTTTAGGATGCAAACTTGCAGGCTAAAACACATTTTGTATGCAGCATGGAAGCTACAGTACTTTTTTATTTTTCTGTATTGCCTATCTTTATGAAAAGTAAGTCACTTATTATTATTTTTTTTAAATTTGTGTTCTATTATGTACTGCTAAGGTAATAGTAAATTCTATTTAATGTTTTCTGATTTAAGACATTAATTTTTAAGGAATTTAGTAATTATCAAATGCTTAAATTTAAATTAGAACAAACACTTAGATTAAAATAAAGACTATAATATAAAATTATATTATTGTTTAGGAAAACATGCTAATACAAGCACAAAAATTTAAAGCGCCTTTTTGTTGGCATACTCGGATTAGTGTTGACTCTAGAAAAAAAGGGATTCCAGGCGGGAATTTTTAAAAAAGGGCACTCATGTACCTTGTTCACAAAAATATTTTGAATTGTGGTTTGTTTAGAGTCCTTTTTTATCAATAAAATTTTGCTATGTTTTCCCGCAACTAATTGACAAATTTCTCTTTTTTTTTCTTACTTGACTGATAAATTTCGAAATTTTTTCCGATGCATGAATGACGATTTAGGCAATTTTTCCCCATAACCGATTGACTAATTTTGCAATATTTTATTTCTACGAATTGGCGAAATTTGCGGGGTTTTTTCTTGCAACTGATTTGCAAAACTCGTAATTATTTTATATACATGAATGAATTTTGCCAAGTTTCCCTGCGGCAAATCGACGAGTTCAATTATTTTTTTCCGTAAAGAGTTTGTGAATTTTTTAATTTTCCCCCACGACTTACTATCGAAACTTTCAAGTTTTTTTTTTCATGCGATCGATGGACAAACTAAGCATTTTTTTTCCGCAGCAGATTGAAGACGCGATAACACCCCCCCCCCCCCTAGCCGACTGGCGAATTTGTTTTTTTTTCTTCACTCAAATGATTGACAAATCTTGCAGTTAAATTGAAAGGGAGCATCAAAAATTGCAGTATGGAATACCGGGTGTATAAAATAATTAAAAAGGTGTATCGGGCACAAACACTAGTTAAAAAGGGCTGCCAGGTGCATAAATTAATTAAAAAGGGATGTTGAGTGTTGCGTCCTGCCAAATTGGTCTAGATAAGACGTTGCAAGAAATTGTTGCTGAATGTAAAACGGCCAAGCATAGTAAAGTGCAGGCCAGGGAAATGTGCGATAAAATCAGCAGATTGAATGTCGATGCAATGAAGTGGAAGGATGGCCGTGCACGATATCATAAAAGAGAAAAATTTTGTAAATACTGTGGCAGATCTCACGAACCAAAGAAATGTCCAGCCTTCGGTACAAAATGCAGAAACTGTGAAGGAAAAAAACATTGGTCGAAAGTATGTCGGAATAAAGTAAACAACAGTCAACAGGTGCGTCGACTAAATGCAGTGGAACGGAATAATGACAGTGATACGGAGTTTGTTTATTTGGGTGAACTGAAATATATAAATCAACTTGGGAGTAAAAAATCAAATTCAGTATGGCTACAAAAATTAGAAGTTAATGGAAATGATGTTATATTTAAGCTAGATACAGGTTGTCAAGTCAATGTTATTCCAAAGAGTCAAATATTAAAATGGAGTGAAAAGCCAATGGTGAGAAAATGCAAACAACCTATACTGGATTACTGTGACAACGTTGTACCAATTCTAGGTGAGTGTTTTCTTAATTACAAAACTATAAAGAAAGATATGACATGTAAATTTTTAGTAACCTCTTTAAATGCTAGTCCAATATTAGGGCTCGAAGCCTGTGAGAAATTAGAACTTATCCAAAGACTTAATAATGTTATAAAGCCCATAACATTTACGACCAATGACAATGAATTGCAAGATGCTTTATACCACATACAAAATGGTTGGCCTGAAAGAAAAAATACACGACACTTCGCTAAGCCCTATTGGCATTGCAAAGAAGAATTGTACTGTACAGATGAAGGTATAATTTGTCGCGGTAAAAGACTTGTTGTGCCAAAGGTTGCAAAAGCAGAAATATTACAAAAGTTGCATTTAACACATAGGGTATAATGGCTTGTAAAACGAAAGCAAGAGAATATTTTTATTGGCCATCAATGAACTGTGACATTGAAACTTTTATTGAGAAATGTAAAACTTGCCAGCAGCATCAGCGTAACAATCAAAAGGAAGTTTTGCTTGATCAAGATGTTCCAGATAAGCCCTGGCAAAAGGTTGGTTGTGATTTTTTTTTATCTAAAAGGCCAGCAATATCTGTTATTAATTGATTATTTCTCAAAATATGTTGAAGTCCAAATAGTTAAGAATAATAATGCACCAAATGTCATAATTGCCTTCAAATCTATTTTTGCAAGACATGGAATTCCAGAGGAGTTGGTCAGCGATGGGGGACCACCATTCAATTCAGAGGAAGTGAAATTTTTTTTTAAAGAATAGAATGTGGAACATAACCTCACATCACCATACTTTCCTAGAGCTAACGGTCAAGCTGAAAGAGCCGTGCAAACAATAAAAAGTCCCTAATTAAAGCATTACAAGATGGAAAAGATCTATATACGGTCTTATTAGACTATCGTATTCAACCATCTCAAGATCTCCCCTCTCCAGCTGAACTATTAATGGGCAGACGACTGAGGACTCTTTTGCCATGTCATCCAGAAAACTCAGGCCAAATTTTCCGTTAGCTGAAGCAAAGGAGTCTTTAGAGAAGCGACAGATGATTCAAAATAAATATGCTAACAAGCATAGTGCACAACTCTCAAATTTGAATGATAAGGCAAGAGTTTGGTTTCGCCAAAAGATGAACGAACCATGGAAGCAAGGAACTGTCATTCAGGTTGGTCCTCAACCTCGATCCTACATTATTAAAGGGATAGATGATAATATTTACAGAAGAAACAGATTTTACATCCGCCCTGATAAATTCGAATTAAGTCAATCTGTGAGATCAGGAGAGGATTTTTATCCAGCAACTACAGATTCAGATACAATAGATAATAAAACAGCTAAGTTACAAACGGTGTTGCCTCAAGTGCCTCTACGGAAATCTTCAAGAACAATTATAAAACCTCAACGCTATAGAGACAACTAAACTAAACTATGTTAAATTTAGAACTTTAAATTATTTATAATTTTTAATACTTTTTAAATATCCGTTGCCTTCATAACTCTCTTGTTTATTTAAAAAAGGGGCATGTAATGTATTTAATAGGTTTGCACCTGATGGCAGCACATACTATGTAGTAGTACTACTACTTTAACTTGGTGGTCTCGTGGTGTTCTAATAAAATAACTAGACGGCAAACCCATATATTTTATCTCTTTAAAAAATACATGTGCAGATATTTTTAGTTAAAATCATCTACATCTATTATCAACCAATCCACTCAACTCATAATTAAGAGAGTATAAAATGTTAAGTGAATTTCAGACTTTGACATTTTATTAACATGCATCTAAACTGTGTGCTTAGCGTCAAGCGCCCGCTTATAAGTCATCGTTAATATATACAGGGACGGGACGAGATTGCACACACAAGGAAATTTACAACACAGAAAAATACTAACGGGAGCCCCACAAAGAGTGTGTAACGGTGACAGCGGGATTCGAACCCGCACCCACCTACATTCGCAAGCGATTAGTAGTGTGATGCCTTGCCACTCAGCCACAGTGGGCCCGAGTTTCAGAAACTTGCTCAAGTCATAATCTTGATTCCGGGCACGTCCGCTTCAAAAACTTCATGCTAAGTGATTCAACTATCTCTGTAATAACTAGTATCTAAGCAATTAATAATAGCCGAAGCTAAGAACACAGACGGCATTTATTGACGTAATCAAACTTCAGAATAATACAAACGATTACGATTAATTTAAGGACGATACAGTTATGACCACAGTTATTACATCTCCCTTCTTTAGAAAGTAAGTTCGTATCCATTATTCTGTGTCCATTTTAGAGTTCAAGTCTCTTTATAGGTTTCACGACTCTGCAGATCTTGTGGTGATGATGACGGGATGGTGTTTAGCATCGTGTGTGACAGAACTGGACGATTCAGATGGGGGAGCAGGTTCATCTGGAGGTAGAGAATATTCTGCATTCAGTGGTAGAATCCTCTTCCTCTCTATGTTGACTTTAATCTGAGTGGGTTTTATGCGACTAGTGTTGCGTCTGAATGTGACAGATGGAGTAACCACGTTGGTAACCTAGGTGCAGTTTGAGAATCTACCTGAGCAGGAATCCAATTCCCGTGTGCTTTTCGCAGCAACACATTTTTATTTGGCTGGAGTGGCGCACGTTCTGATGATTTCGCAAAAGCATCGTGATAATACTTTTGCTTTAAATGAGCTTCAGCAAAATGCTCTGCTGAATTTTGTAAAGGTATAGGTTTTAGGAGATCTTCGCTTATAGGAATTGTAGTTCTAGTTGATCTGCTAAACAATCTTTGGACAGGGGAGCCAAGATTATCTCTGGGTGTGTTTTGAAAGTTCAAGAGAGCCATGTAGACATCTTGACCAGATAGTTCGCATTTTTTGAGGAGGTTCTTTTCTGTCTGGACTGCACGTTCAGCTAAACTATTTCCTTTAGGATAGAAGGGACTAGATGTTTGATGGTGAAACATCGACTGCTTAGAAAATATTTCAAACTCCCAAGATGCGTAATTTTTTACAGTTGTCAGTTTCTGGAATTCTCGGTATACCGTGCAGTGTTGAATTCAGACACTTTTCTCTGGAAGAGACTTCTGTGGCTCCGGGGGAGGACATTATAGAGTTCCGGAGGGAACTTGCACTTTTTGACCCTTGAAAACACAAAATCTCAAATCTTCCGGGGGGAATGTCCCTCTCCCCCGGGCCACCCCCTGAATCCAACACTGATACCGTGTACACTAAACCAATCCTTCAGAATCTCGATGGTGGATTTACTTGTCAAATCCTTCAGAGGTTTAAAGTCTATGTAGCTTGCGTAGCTGTCAGTAATAAGTAGATAGTATGTACCTTGAAATATGAAGACATCGGACGCAAGAATTTCTCAGTGCAGCTTTGGAATTTCTTTTGGAATCATAGGCTCGGTTGGCTGAGCTTTCTGAGTATTTTGACACTTGACAGGTTTCACAGCTTTCTATCATGTAAATTATGTCTTGTGACATGCCGTGCCAAAACATGTATTCGCGAGCTCTTCGAAGACAGCTTGTTATGCCCAAATGTCCTTTATTCCTTAATGCTTTGTTCTGATTCTCACTCACTTAATAGTGAAATTCACTATCTTAGAGCTATTGCGATTGACAGAGGTTACAGCCCTTCTATTATCGATACTGCTTTACGTAAACTACAGCAACCACGTCCCACTAACTCAAATCAGTCTTCTTCTCTCTCCATCAGCACCATTGTGTTACCTTTCTTTCCTAAATCCAGCTTTCCTGTTGCCAAAATTCTTAGACAGCATGACTTCAGAATAATTTTTACCCCTACGAATAAGCTCACCCTCTCGAAACTCAAAGACCCTATTGAGTTATACAACTCATGGGGTATCTATAGTATTAATTGCCAGTGCGGTCTGTTCTACATTGGACAGACCAAACGGGGTTTAAAATTTCGTATTAAAGAACATCAACAATATATTCAAAGACAGGAAACCAATAAATCTTCAATTGCTAAGCATTGCTGGGAGATGAATCACTCTTTTGATTTTAATTCAGCCAAAATCATCTCTAAACCCACTTCTGTACACGAACTGACGAATTTAACTTTCTTGAAGCATTTCATATCTACAAAAATTATGACAATATTGTTAATAGTATATTTGCTATTCCCCCTTTATCAGGTTGCTGGAAATATTTCATAAAATCCTAATTGCTTAATCACTACCATATTTTTTTTTGCTCATTTCTGGTGGCATTTCCTACACTAGTCTCTCATTCGCTGGTACCCAGGTTTTCCTGTTTCCCCACTGGGTAATGAACTTCTCAGTTGAATCCGCTTCTCCTCTATATAAATGAGCAAGTTTCCGTTATTCTTTGCACTAAGGACGGTACGCTAAACGCTACCGAAACTAGTCTGCAAAATTTTTGTTTATTCTGGCGTTTTTAACGTTGCTTTTAAAAACGTATATCATTCTGCGCCATGTAGCATCTTAATAATTAATTACCAAAAGCCTTTTTCAAATCTAATTTCGTGAAATATTTCGATCCGCTACATTAGCTACAACTTCTTCTAAAGTTTTTAATGGAAACTGCCTTCGCAAAAGTATTGTATTCAAATCAGATGGATCTATGCAAATTCTTTCTTTTCTGTTCTGTTTCACGATAACCATATGGTTACATATTGGTTTTCTTAATAATCCCATCCTTAACCATTCTATCAAGCTCCTGTTTTACAATCTTTCTTATCCTGTTTCACAATCTTTCTTATCTTAAACGGAAATCTTCTAGGTGGTTTGATCTCTTTTTGAGCGCATTCATCTGAAAATTCTGCTGTGTATGCAAAAATTTTTAGACACCATATTCCTTGGTACAGATCCTGAAATTCTTTCTCCATTGCGTTAACCAGTTCAAGTCTTTGAATTAATCCTGCCTCGAAACAGGTAATTCGAACTAGGACTGGACTGATTCCTTCATGTGCTATTATTAATTTAAGTTGCATACGCTTATCTTTAATTTTGCATAGATCTCACAATTCCCCTGTCACATCAATAGCATGACCCGAATATGAGAGGAGCTTACGGATATTTGAAGGTTTTATTTTTAAATGTAATTCTTTTTCTAAGACAAATGGTATAAACTTACACTGGGCACCGGTATCAAGTTTCATAGGAATAGCCTTATCGTTAATTATGACGGTCTCACACCAGTCTGATTTATTAGCATTGACGCTTGCTATCAGGAAATTTTCATCTTCCGTAATCGTGTCAACATTTTTAATTTCTTGCACGTTGTACTTTTTCCGGAATTTTGACCTACATTTCTTTGCAAAATGGTTTTGTTTTTGACAAAACTTACATTTCTTGCCAAATGCTGGGCATTCATTAGTTTTATGGGTACTATCATAATTTCTACAATCACTTATCAGTTTAAGGAATTTATTATTAGAATTGGGTTTATCTATCAGTGAATCAATCTTATGCGACTGCGTGAATTTTTTCGATATTGCACAAATTATAGGTTGTGATTTATTATCATCAACAATGTTTTTTAATTACTTTGAAGCATTTTCGAAAGCAACACAAATTTGCACTGCTTTATCTGAATGGAGATCAGCATAGCTTAAAAGCTTTTCACGAACATCGTTGTTTTCAATTAACAGTTCTATCACAAAGCAACTCTTCTTCCATAATGCCCAATTTACAGGGAGATGCTTGTATTTTAAGACGAGTTAAAAAATCTGTAAAGCACTCACCTGACTTTTGATGTATCTGATTGAATTTATACCGCTCAAATGTAAAATTTACCTTCCGGGTGAACTATCCCTGTAATTTGTCTTTGATGACCTGTAAAGTTTCTTTTTCATCTGCTCCTAAGACAAATGTTTTGAAAATTTGCTGTACATCACGGCCTATATATGACATAAAAGTAGCCACTTGAACTGTTTTACTTTTGGAACTAAGCGAAAATGCATCCGCGTAGCATTCGAAGCTTTGGAGCCAATCTTCCCATTGTTCTTGTGTATCCGCAGTAATTTGCAACGGCTTTGGTGGACGTGATCCTCCTTCCGACATTATCGAATGCAGTCAGATTCGTATTTTAAATTAAAACAAGTTAAAATAGTAATCTGACACCATGTAATAACTTGTATCTAAGCAATTAATAACAGCCGAAGCTAAGAACACAGACGACAGTTTTTGATTTGATTAGATTTGAGGACCACCTAATTGGGAATCGCTTTGGGCCTCTATGGCTGTTGCCTCGAATAATCCCTTATTTTAAACACAGAAATAATTACACAATAGACGACATTTACTGACATAAACAAACTTCAGAATAATACGAACGATTACGATTAATTTAAGGACGACACAGTTAAGACACAGTTAGCACAATCTCAGTGCGAACATAGTATAATTAAGGCTCCTATAATCCGAGCTGACTCACGCCACCATTTAATTGCCGGTAGGAGAAGAACGACTGACTACGCCGCGTGGGTAACAATCGCTCATTGGTCTAAGTGGGAAACAAAATGCTTGACGATTCAGCCTGTGTGATAGGAACCCTAGTATAAGGGTGTTGTGCAAGATGACGTCACGAACAGATTTTTTCTGCTGCTGTAGGACATCTATCGCTACCTTTATCAATGCGTTTTCTATTTGTGTGTCCTACAGCTTTTTTCATTGTTCTTCGGTAGAAGTCACGTGGTGTGAACTGCTCCATACTATATTCGTACTGAAATAGTTGAGTCACTTAACTTTTTTGAAACGGGGAACCCGGAATTAGGCTTCACCTGTTCACATTGCAAAAAGATTTAAGAGACTTAATTTACGTTTGTTTTATTGAACACATACACCAGCTTGTGTGCTTGACACCAGGGCCCGCTTATAAGTTATCGTCGATATACAGGGACGAGATAGCACAAGGAAATTTACAACACCAGAGAATTACATCCTGCGGGCTCCACAAAGAGCGTGCAACGGAACCGGCGGGATTCGAACCCGCCTTCATCTACGCTTTCAAGCGATTAGCGGCGTGGTGTCTTATCCATTCAGCCACGGTGGGCCCTTAATTTATGTTAAATTAGTAACTACAACGTCTAACTATACATAGTTTATTATTTATAGTTGAATTCATTTTCCAATAAATTTTCAGCAGTGAACTTACGCTCGAAATTATTGAATATTTAATACGTGATTTATCGCATTGCTAACTATAAGTGTAGAACCAACAGGGTGAATAATGTCCAAGCCGGGAATTGAACCCGGAATCCCTGAAATAGCGCTCCAAATCCTCTATCATTTAAGCTACGAGGACGACACCCAGCTTAGCATCTCTCAGTTACATATGTTGAAAAGTCTGAAACTGCAGCCCAGGAGGAAATAGTCTTCATAAATGTGATAATAGCTGAAGCTTAGAACACGTAAGACGACATTTACTGACATACAACAAACTTGAGAATAGACGGCTTGCATTGACGTCACGTTGCTATTAGCAACGACTGGTACTCTAATATGGTATAGCATCTGGAGCCCACACGGAACGTCAGAACTCCCCGTTTACCATTAAAAGTACGTGCTGTCTTTCTGTTTAATTTAGATTTTTCTTATTTTTATCTGACTTAAAAAAAAGGGGGGGGGAGGTTATCATTTCGACGCGTAAGTATTTCTTTATGTATGTTCACCGATTACTGTGAAACTATGCTAACGATTCATGTGATTTTTGCTTTAATTGAAAGAGGATACTCTCGAATTGGTACCACTTCCGTTTCATTAAATTTGGTTCAGTAATTTTTTAGTAATGGACTAAAAACTAATACAATCAATGATTTTTCTCAAATTATCTTTCATTGTTGTAACCGTTTTCCCAATCATAAGCATAAAACTATGTATTCATATATTTTAACATCAAGTTGTCGTCAAACTTGGCGCCCTATGGCAAAATATCGCGAAATTTGGCGACAAAATAAGTCGCCATAAATGAAGCCAACTTGGCTGTAGCTGACTAATTTGGCGACATTGCCTTTCAAATTCAGTTATGGATCTACCAATCGGTTTCTTCGCATTTGTTATTCGCCAGTCATATTTATAACTATATGATAGCCAGTAAGCATGACGAGTTTGCATTTTTAAAAGAATTTCAATTTCTTATAAATAAAAAAAACTGTAACCTAATATATTTTTTTAGCTATAAGTAAAAAAAAAACACACGTCATAAGATTGAATGAAAAATAAAATCTAAACTATAAACATTCACTGGTGGTGCCACTTGAAAGAATACATTTAAAGTCGGTTTTATTTTTGATAAAAAAGGTTTATATCATAATAAATATCATGATCGAGATTAATTCGTTATTATTATAGTGCTAATAAGTCAAATGGAGAGCACCACATTCGCCTTATATTTGGGCTTCATATGAAGCTATGCCAGATTCTTCTGAACATGTGACGTCATGTGCAAGCCGTCTATAATACAAACAATTACGATTAATTTAAGGACCATAAGGTTATGACTACAGTTGTCACATCTCCCTTTTTTTGAAAGTTAAGTTCGAATCAATCATTCCGTGTCCATTTTAGAGGTCTTGTGGTGACGGTGATGGGATGGTGTTTAGCATCGTGTGTGACAAAGCTGGACGATTCAGGTGTGGGAGGAGGTTCATCTGGAGGTGGAGAATGTTCTGCATTCAGTGGTAGACTCTTCTTCCTATCTTTGTTGACTTTAATCGGCTTTATGTGACTAGTGTTGCGCCTGAACGTGCCAGATGGAGTAACCAGGTTGTAGGACATAGGTGCAGTTGGAGAATCTACCTTAGCAGGAATCCAATTCCTATGTACTTTTCGCATCATTACGTTTTGATTTGGCTGGAGTGGCGCACGTTTTGATGATTTCACAAAAGCATAGTGATAATACTTTTGCTTTAAACGAGCTTCACCAAGCTGTTCTGTTGTATTTTGTAAGAGCATAGGTTTTAGGAGTTCTTCGCTTATAGGAATTGTAGTTCTCGTGTTTCTGCTAAACACTCTTCGGACAGGCGAGCCAAGATTATCTCTGGGTGTGTTTCGGAAGTTCAAGAGAGCCATGTAGACACCTTGACCAGATAGTTTGCATTTTTTGAGGAGGTTCTTTGCCATCTGGACGGCACGTTCAGCTAAACCATTTCCTTTAGGATATAATGGGCTAGATGTTTGATGGTGAAACATCCACTGTTTAGAAAATGTTTCAAACTCCCAAGAGGCGTAATTTTTACAGTTGTCGGTTTCTAGAATTCTCGGTATTCCGTGTACACTAAGTTAGTCCTTCAGAATCTCCATGGTGGATTTACTTGACAAGTCCTTCAGGGGTTCAAAGTCTGTGTAGCCTGAGTGGTTGTCAGTAATAAGTAGATAGTCTGTACCTTGAAATGTGAAGACATCGGACCCGAAAATTTCAGCTTTGGAATTTCTTTTGGAATGATAGGTGCGGTTGGTGGAGCTCTCTGAGTTCTTTGACAGGTTTCACAGTTTTCTATCACAGAAATTATATCTTGTGTTTGACAGGTTTCACAGTTTTCTATCACAGAAATTGTGTCTTATGACATGCCGTGCCAAACATACATTCTCGAGGTCTTTTTAGACAACTGGATATGCCCAAGTGGCCTTCATCGAGATTCCTTAGTGCCTTCGATCTGTATTTTTCTGGGACGATGATTCGTAGTCCCTTTAAGTTCTTTTTGAACAGACAGTTCATCAACAAATGGTAGGTATTTCTGGCATGACGTGGATATGTCTTTATTCTTTGGAGCAGGGGCGCGCCGACCCAGTGTGCAAAGTGTGCACCGCACACAGGCGCCAGAATAGTAAAGGCGCCAAATAGTTTAAGGCAAAGCTGAAAAATTTGAAAAACTTTTATCAAATTTAAATTTATTAAAGCGGTATTTAAAATCGAAAGTGTGTCATTTCTAATGACACATTTATGAGTTCATTTTTAGTTTTAAGATATATGAAACTTGCAGATGCTCGTCAGCGGCGTAGCTTTAGGGTAGGGGGGGGGGTCTCAAAGCGAAAGGCGCCATGGTGTCGAAAGGTCACGGTCGTAGGTCGCCACTGAAGGCTTAAGGGCGCCGTCATGCGCCTAAAATAAATTTTAAAAAAGCGCTAGAAGCATAAAAAAAATCGGAAGGGCGACCGCGAATGCCCCTTTTGACATCCCTGCTCCTGATCAGACCTGTCCAACTTTTCAGAAAACAAGGCGCACTACAGCTGGGGGCAAACATGGAAAGCTCCATTATTCAAATGATTGAAAATATATAACACTTCTATCTTACTGTAGTATTGGTAGTGATACATATACTGACGACATAAAAAACGAGTAGTATATTAAATGGCACAATGGTAAAGCAGCATAAACCCCCAGGTTATGCACGGTTCCCATGTAAATGTACATTGCCGAAAAAAGTACAAATCAATCGCAGCAATCGGCTACATTATAACAAAAAACAAAAAATAAATAAAACAGAATGGAGCTCAAAATGCAATGCATTTAAAAAAAAAAAAGAAATGAAAAACGCCATTCGATTCCAATCCAATTTAATAGCCATGCCTAACATTGTATGCTTTTACGCATAAAAACGAGCCCATGAGCATGTCAGGAAGTTTCATGTCATTTACAGTAGGGAAACATGTTTTTGAGAATAACCTCAAAATGAATTACGTTTTATTGAAATTTTAATTGGATATTTTATAGATTTGCTTCTAACAAATTATAATAGATCAAGCGCTAGTTTTACTCGCGTACAGAGAGTTCATACAATAAATTTATTAATTTATAACTACAATCTTACAAAATATAGTTGTTAAACGAATAATAAGACTTTTCAAATAACTCGGAATTATTTTATTAAATATTTTTGAATAATTGCTTCAATAATTGAATTCAATTGGAATGAAAAAATCCCTGCCGGCTCGGGCCTACAGGCAGAGGTAGATTTCGAATTAAGTACTAAATTCACCAACAAAACTTAAATCAAGATTAGAGATAAACCCAGTTCCTTCACTAAGAATGAGCTCTAAGGGAGCTAAACATTTTGTAAAAATTCTAATATACACGAATACACACACGCAGGTATATGGAATAGGTTTAAAAATGGCTAAAGCAAATTCAGAGAACCTCAAAGTGTTAAAATAGTTAATATTTCCATAGTCGGGTTTTTATCATGTTTTAATAAGTTTTTTCAAACTCACATGACGTTACATATCCACCTACTGAGGTCCATTATATTTCCAATATGACGCAATATATATATATATATATATATTTAATTCGTCAAACTATTTATTTCATTTTGAGTTTTCATGGGGATATCTTGCTCTAGAAAACTTATGACGTAATATACAATTTGTTTTCAATTCGTCAAACTGTTTATTTAATTTATTTTTTCACGTGAAATCTTACAATAGAAAAGCAATTGTTGTGGCGAGAATTTTATTGCTTTTTTTTAATTGTTGGCATCTGCTATAACGAAAAATATTTATTTTTTCCTATCATTGTTGTGTAAGAGCTGGTTTTATCAGAATCATGTTAAGACGGTATATTCAAAATTTTGAGCCCTCCCCATTTCCATTCCCTTGGGCCGATTTTGCTCATTTTCAATCCCCGCCGAGATATTAACCATCTCAAAGTTGTTGGCGAGTTTGAAGACGATCCGTGCATAATTGCGACTTTTATCGTGCGGACAAAATTTAGTACATACATATACATATATATATATATATATATATATATATATATATATATATATATATATATATATATATATATATATAAACTTTTTAGGTGGGGATGGTTTTGGGTTCCTGGGGTCCTATAATGAAAAGTTATGAAGGAATTTTTCAAAAGTCGCACCATGGTAACGACTGCAATAGGTAGTATTTCTTACGAAATCTACCTGAAACGCTGGCTATTCATCATTGTGATCCGCCTTACCTAAAACAAAGGCCTTGTACAAAGTTTAATATTGTCATTGTGCCTAGTACGCTTTGAAAGGAGGTTACAAAGTTGCATGGCCACTTTGGTCTGTGCCACGTCTTTTTAGATAGGTTTTTAATTAATATCTCAGCTAATCACCGACAATTCTTTTGGAAAATCATTATCGACAGTCCTTGGATGATTTCGCGTCGATAGGTACCTCGAACTAGAGGTCTGCACGGGCCGACATTTCAAGGCCCGGCCCGTACAAAAAGAATATTGGCCCGGCCCGGTAAAAAAGTTGAAAGTTCGGCCCGACCCGTAGAAAAAAATTTATAGGCCCTGCCCGGCCGGTTAAAAAGGTAAAAGTTCGGCCCGAGCCCGGCCCGGCCCGAAAAAAAGTTAAAATCTCGGCCCGAGAACGGTTCGGCAAGTGAATTTCTACAAAACATTGATTTTTATGTCGATTTGGTTAAAAGTTTTCCTCGTATGAGGATATCAAGCCAAAAATATTTATCTTAACTTTTCTTTTCATGTTTATAATCTTCATTTTTATAGAAGTGCCGCAGGGTGCGATATTTATTTTTTTAATGAATCTCTATTTCTTGTATGTAAATGTTTCAGTTATCATTAATATTGTTAATCCATATTCCATGTATTGAAGTGTTAAATATCTGAAAAATGCTATACAGTAAAATCTAAGACTGAATTGCATAGAAAAGAAAAAAAAAATGCGTTATAGACAAGTTCCCTTCTTAGCAAGTGTAAATGTATTATATATTATTTTCTTACGTAGTATATTAATTTTGTTTGTTATTAATTTTTATAATTTTCTTACGTAGTATTAAGTAGCATATTAAGTTTGCATGGATCAACACGTTTTTCAGTTTAAAACAAGATTCCGTCATAGACAGGTTCTTTTTCACACGTTTTATTATATTTTAATTTAACTATATTTTAATAAATATAGAAATCTACTACTCTTTAAAAAGAATGAATTTGAATGTTTAATTGTAGAATAATGGCGATTTAAAAATGTATGCATTTTTTGACAAAAAATTTGTGCCAAGCCTAATTTTACTGACCTTTGAATGGACCAGGCCATTCCGAGACAATGATTTTCATACGGGGTGGGTGAAAACTAGGAATGAAAATTTTGGGCCATGAAGATTAGGAATGAAACCAGTACCCAGGTGTGTGCAGAAAAAATAAGTTAGGCCCGGCCCGAACCTTCAGGAAAAAAGTAAGGCCCGAGACCGGGCCGTAAAGAATAGTGACCCGGCCCGGCCCGGCCCGGCCCAGCCCGAGTGCCGTGAATGAAAATTGGCATCACTACCTCGAACTCTCCTCAACTCCCCCGCTGAGCGTCAGCAAGATAAAGTTTATGTATAAAGGAAAACTGCGATTTTCTGAAAAATTGTATGACCTAGGATAATCTCTATAGTTTTCATTAAAGGTTTAAATAAATTCCTACTACTTCTAATTTTTTCGTAATTTTATTTTCAGTAGATTTGGAAAAAGTAGGGGAGACATAATTTTGCCATACATTTTCGACGAATTTCTGAAAACATAATTGTATCTATTATTGTATATATTTTTGAGTTCTGCGTTACGAGGTTTTTCGAATGATCCTCTCCCCCCCCCCCCCCCCTCCTTTTTTGTCTTAAATACGTACCCGTTCATGGGGGGAAAAGTTGCTAATTGTTGAGATTTGTTATGTAAATGTTTTTCTAAATTTTTGGAAAACTGTATGGGGTAGTAATGAACAAATTAAAACTTTAAAATAACCTCTACTGATAAAAAAAATTCCTGCCGGGTCGGGCCTACAGGCGGAGGTAGATTTCGATGTTAAGTACTAAATTCTCCAACAAAACTTAAATCAAGATTAGAGATAAAACCCAGTTTCTTCACAAAGAGCGAGCTGTAGGGAGCTAAACTTTTTGTGAAAATTGTAATATACACGAATACACACACACATATACATGGAATAGGTTTAAAAAATGGCTACAAAAAATTCAGAGAACCTTAAAGTGTTAAAATATGTTAATATTTCCATAGTCGGGTTTTTATCATGTTTTAATACGTTTCTTCAAACTTACATGGCGTTACATATTCACCTGCTGAGGTCCATTATAATTCCAATATGACGCAATATACATATTTTTTTAATTCATCAAACTATTTATTTTGAGTTTTCATGCTGAAATCTTGCTCTAGGAAACTTATGACGTAATATTCAATTTGTCAAACTATTTAATTTTACACGTGAAAATTTTGCAAAAGAAAAGTAATTGTTCTGGTGAGAATTTTATTATTTGTTTTTTTTTAATTGTTGGCAACTGCTATAACGAAAAACTTTTATTTTTTTCCTGCCATTGTTGTGTAAGAGCTGGTTTTATCAGAATCATGTTAAGACAGTATTCAAAATTTTGAACCCTCCCCATTTCCACCCTCTTTGGCCGATTTCGCCCATTTTCAATCCCCGCAGAGATATTAGCCATCTCAAAGTTGTTGGTGAGTTTGAAGATGATTCGTGCATATTTGCGACTTTTATCGTGCGGACAAAATTTAGTACATACATACTATACATATATATATATATATATATATATATATATATATATATATATATATATATATATATAAACTTTTTAGGTGGGGATGGTTTTGGGTTCCTGGGGTCCTATAATGAAAAGTTATGAAGGAATTTTTCAAAAGTCGCACCATGGTAACGACTGAAATAGGTAGTATTTCCTACGAAATCTACCTAAAATGAATTAAGAGGAGAGGAGTGAGTGCTTAGTAATATCCAGGTCAAAATCTTTAAAACAATATGTCACGTGAAAAAATTAATTTTCTCCCCCACGAGCAGGAATGCCACCTAATAGTCTGGGGTAAAGTCCTGCATCGGGTCGGGTTACCCGTTTTTACCCCAAACCCGACCCGCACTCGGCGCTATATTTTCGCGTTGCGGGTCGGGTCGGGTTGACTTTAACTATTTTTGTTTCGGGTTCGGTTGGCTTTCATTGTTTCGAGTTCGGGTTGACTTTTTGACTTTTGCGGGTCGGGTTCGGGTTGATCCGATTTTTTAAAAGAATGTGGAAAATATTTTTCACGTTAAAAGCCTTTATAAAAACTGTTAAGTGAGATTCCGGGATATGTAAATTGAAACGAAAATTCGAAAAGAAAATCTGATCGAAACAAATTCAATTCACATCTCCCGAAATCACACTATGGCACTGATCGTATAGTGGCCAGTACAATAGCGATGTAAACAAATTTAAATAAATCTGAAAATGAAAAACAAAACAAATAATAATACTCACCCCTCTTTAGTAGAAAATTCATATCTATACTCCTATTATAAAGAGGAAAAAAATTGTTTATTTGTAGGAGGTAAGCTCTGGAACTACCGAACCGATTTCAAAAGTAATGGTATCAAAATGATAGTGTTAGTCCAACTTAGAACATAGGCTATATCTTATGTCGGTGCCACTACTTCATAGGGGGTGTACGAGCAAAAAACGTTCTAAAAATGCGATTTTTGCGTTACTGAAGGCCCTAGAAATATGAAATTTTGAATATTAGTTACTTATAAGATATAAATGATGTCTAAGAACAGTTCTTAAACAATTCGAAATTTAAATGGGGTGAAAATGCGCAAAAAGCGTTCTAAAAAACGTTCTAAATGGTAGTTTCTACACAATCTCATGAAATACCAAATCGATTTAAAAAAATAATGGTGTCAAAATGACGATGACAACCCTTGCTCCAACATAGGATATGTTTTATGTCGGTGCCACTATCCAAAAGGGGGTGCGGGAGCAAAAAACGTTCTAAAAATGCGATTTATGTGTTACTGAAGGGCCTAGAAATATGAAAAAATTTAGAAATTGCACTAGACATTTATTTGATATTTTGAGCGGATACTTTTCAACTATTTTTGTTAGGAAAGCGCAAATAATATTTCATTTCTAACACAAGTAGTTTCACGTGAATATTAAAAAGAGAAAGAATAGTTTGGTCAAAATTACGTCAGATTAAAAACGATTAATTTAAAATGTCTCATTTAAAAGAACTTTCTTTTCGCTTTGTTAAAAAATACCGGGAGACAAAGATTCTGTTTACATAATTCCTTTTATATTAGCTTATTTTGAAATGTTGTTACACGTGTCTACGTCATCAAGTTATTTTTATTTCGACGTTTTATTTGTATTTTTATTAATGTTGTACTAATTTATTTGTTCTTTCGTTATTTAAAATAAAAATTATATCAATTTGTATAATTTGGCGAGTGGTTTGGCGATTTATATAATTTGGCGAAATTAGTCGACGGGATAATCAAGTAGTACCGCAGCAGATTTAGCGTTAAAATTCCTCAATCAAAGAGGAATGAATAGAAATCCGTTTATAGGGAGATCGCCACTGTTTTTTAAATTATAATTCCTTCTTACGAAATCTTTTTAAAGCCGATCAAATTAGCGTGCATTTAGAGTGTGCGGTGTCTGGACGGTGGTTGGCGAGCGTAGCTTGTAGGGGGCCGAGCCCCCTAGTAATGTAAAAAATATCTCTAGAAATGTTGAAAATTTGAATTTAAAATAGAAATAAAACCTCCAAAAATTAGTCAAATTAAAAAAATTAATGCAATGTGCACACCGGCAAATTCTAACGCATAAAATGGTCTAAAAATGATTGCATTCCCATGTATAGTTTTTGCTACTATAAAACTTTTTTAATGCAACGATTTTGTCCAACTTTAGCATTAAATATCTCTTAAAATAATTCTTCGATTTGAAAACTGTCTGCATCAGCGTGTTTATCAAATATTTCTCTATAATACCACCGATTTTCATATTTTTGTACGCAAAATTGTTCTTAATATTAACGAAGAAGGACCTCCTGTCACAAAAAAATCAAAACCGGCGGCGGCGGCGGCGGTGGTGACAGCGGTAGTTACTTTTTTTTTTAGAATAGAGAGATTTTAGGAAATGGTATTAATTTTAACTGTTGCCAGCTGTATAAACAACGCAAATAATAATGTTTGCTTCAAATTAAAAATTTATTTACACGTGACTATTATTAACAGAAAAAAAACTTTCTAATTAGAATTAAATAATTACGTGCGAAAAGCAGGAACTTATTGAAAATTGCTTCATAAAAACTATATTTACACGTGCATTTTATAAGGATATTGTAAAATAATAAATTCATTAACATGCGTTAGAAGTCTTAAATAGGAGAAATTACGTCACATTACACTTAATACGTAAAATGAACAAGAAGTAATATAGCAAAACAGTTTAAATTTAAAAATTGCGCGAGACTATTTTGATATTTTGAGATTATATTAATAAGATTAATATTAATTTTATTGAACGCGTTTAGACTGCTTTCGAGCGACTATTTAGTAATTTAATAAAAATAAAAAAGATTACAAGCTGAAAATGAATTGTCATCGACAAAAAATATGATTTGAAAGAGAAAAATCTGTGATGCAGAAAATAAAGAAATTGTTTAAATGGTTTAGTTAAGATTCGTTAACCTTCTGTATCGTTTCCGTCAAAAGAAGGCATTGGTATTTGTGAAATATATTTGCATTTTGATGCAGATTTGCTTGTTATATTAGCTTATTTTGAAATGTTTAACTAATTTTATTTAATCAAAAACGAAAACAGCCATTGTATCTTTTAACAGCAGCTGATTTTTCCTTAAAATTCCCCAATCGAAGAGAAATGAATAGAAACCCGTTTATAGGGAGTTCGCCACTGTTTTTAAATTATAATTCAATCTTTCAAAATCTGTTTAAAGCCGATCAAATTAGCGTGCGTTTAGAGGCTGCGGTGTCTGAACGTGGGTTGGCGAGCGTAGCTCGTAGGGGGCCGAACCCCCCTAGTAAATATAAATAAAGATCAGATCTTAAAAATTCCGGGAGTAATGGAGGTAAAAGAAGCTGATTTGTGGGGAGGGGGAGCAAACAGCTGAAGCACCCACTTTTTAGTGATGTCCGTTTTTTGTATAGCTGCCAACATTCCTTATTTTTAAAGTCAAACAACAATATTTTAAACCAGATATTTAATTTAATAAATGAAATAAAAAAGAACCCTGTAGAAACAAGACACATTTCATTAAATAAATTTTCTGGTTCAAATTCTTTTACTTGATCTGGAGAAAACCATCGGAAGGTTAGCTTGGCAGCTATGCATTTATACTGATTGAAAAAAAAATTAATATTTTTTTTTTCTTGGGGGGGGGGGGGTTGTTTAGGAATATGGGGCGCCAATTGAAGTTCTGCACACAGCCGCCGGATACTTCTGGCGCGCCCCTGCTTTGGAGGCCACCCGGTCGAAATGAAATGTTTTACTGGAGTCAATTCTGGATATTTGTTAATTCTTGAAGAGCTTTTAAACATTTATTGGTAGTTGGAATTGAAAAAAGGATTAGAAGATTGCTTTCTTCTAAGGAATCTTGATAGTGGCAATATCTGATTAGCAAATCTGCTATATGTAATACTTTAACACGTTTGTATTGAACTTTAGGTTCATACACTGTTAAAAATATCGTGAAAAATTACCTCTGTTTTTAAAGGCTATCTTTTCTCTGACCAATCAGAACGCTCCATAGGTTTTTATGCAGCGTTCTGATTCGTCAGAAAACAGATAGCCTTTAATAACAGAGGCAATTTTTCACGATATTTTTAACGGTGTACTGCTGAACTTCTAAAAACAGCTTTTGGAGTCTTGGGGGAATTCGATCGATGGTCTTCTTGAAAATAGAGTCTAGAGGCTTGTGATCTGTTTCAATGACCACATCTTTTGCGTAGATGTACTGGTGAAATTTCTAGCATCCAAATTTCATAGCCAGCTCTTCCTTTTTAATCTGCATGTAACTCTTTTGTGATGAATTTAGCGCTGCTGATGAATAAGCCATGGGTCTGCCTTCTTGGTGTAAAACAGCACCGAGAGCGTAAGCGCTGCATCTACAAAGATTGTAAAATCTTTGTTCTGATCGAAGTATGCAAGAGTAGGAGATTTTTTCACCAAATTTTTAATTTCACAGAGATCCTCGTCTAACTGCGCCTCCCATACCCAAGCGGTATTTTTCTTCAACAGCAATCTCATGCTGTGAGTTTTATCTGACAAGTTAGGTATGAATTTCTGAAGGTATTGTATCATTCCAAGTAGCCTTTGTAAATCTTTCTTACTGGATGGAGTTTTCATGCGGTCTGTATCTGTGACTTTATCAGGATCAATCGTTATGCTTTCAGAAGTAAGCACGTGGCCGATAAATTGCACTTTTTGCACATGTCCCGATTCAACTTTGCTCCTGCACCTTTGAGGGCTTCAAAAACTGATCTGGTTCTGAGCCGGGGGGGTATTTATGTCTAGTGCATGGACTAGAATGCCATCCATCAAGTTTTCTACACCTGGAATGTCTTGAAGAATTTTGGTCATAATGTTTTTAAATATCTCTGGAGCTGTCTTTATGCTAAATGGAACTCTGAGAAAAGAATATATTCCACAGGGTGTGGTGAACGTGAGAAAAGGCAGTGTCGTAGGTTAAACTTTTAGCTGTCAGTAGCCTTTCTTCAAATCTAACTTTATGAAGTATTTGGAGTCTTTCACATCAGCAGTGATTTTTTCAAGCGTTTTTAAAGGATAATGCCTTCGCAGCAGAATTTTATTCACTTCAGAAGGATCAATGCAAATCCTCATTTTTCCTTTTTGTTTTACAATAAGCATTGGACTAGCAATAGGATTTGGTTCTTCCACCTTCCTTATAATTTTGTCTTGGACTATTTTGTCAAGTTCTTGCTTCACTAAAGGTTTAAGAGAAAAGGGAATTCTTCTGGGGGGTTTAATGTCAGTTGGGTACATTCGGTAGAAAAATCTGCCATATAATCAAAATTTTTTATTCAGCCGGTTCCGTGCAAAAGTTCTTGAAATTCATCTTCTAGCGTTTTTACTTTATCTATCCTTTGAATAGGACCTTTGTCTGTGCATGTTTTGCGACTTAACACTGGGCTTATACCACCATGTGCGATAATTATCTGTAACTGGATCTTTACTTTTAATTCTGTAGGGAACTATTGATTCTCCCGCAACATTTATGGCATAGACAAAATAAGTAAGAAGTTTGTGGACAGTTGAGGGGCTTATTTGTAACCTCAGTTCTTTTGCTATTTTATAAGGCATGGTGTTACACTGCGCGCCTTTATCTAATTTCACGGGAATGGCTTTATTTTTAATAATGACGATTTCAAACCAATCATCATAATTATTTGCATCTACTGCCCCAATGACATAGTTGCCATTAGCCACTGATTCAATTTTTTCTATTTCCTGTACTTTACATTTGTACTCTGGTCTACATTTCTTAACAAAATAATTCAGTTTTCGACAGAGATTGCACTTTTTGCCAAAAGCGGGGCATTCATTCAAATTATGAGAGGTGCTACAGTTTCTGCAATCATTAATGTATTTAGAGATTTTCGAGTTTCAACTTATTTTTCGAATAAATGCTTTTCTGCCCCTTCTCGAATTTACTAGAAATTGTTGAAATTAACGAATCAGGTTTGCTGTCACTAACAATAATTTTTAGTTGTTGCAAAGCACTTTTAGAAGCGAGACAAATTTGCACTGTTTTATCTAAATTGAAATCTGGATGTCGCGGACATCATTATTTTCGATTCCGACAACTATTCGGTCGCGAAGTAATGGACCCTATTCTGGCGACGCCAAAGTCATGTGCTTTGGGGAAACATTCCGGACTTCGTAGCCATTAATTATGCAACGACTCGTTTCGTAACTCATGGCTGCATGCCATAAAACAGTAATGAAGCATATTCTTGTGAAGTGAGGTCACGTGCTTTGAAGAAACATTGCCGAAATCACAGCTTCGAACCCAAAGGGAGAATAAGGTCCATTCATCTTCCATAATGCCCAATTTACAGCGAGATGCTTGTATTTTAAGACGAGTTAAAAAATCTTTAAAGCACTCACCTGATTTTTGATGTATCTGGTTAAATTTATACCGCTCAAATGTATAAAGAAAGGGCATGTTTACAAACAAACACTTCCGTCAACCAATCTACTATTACATTTTTATCTTAGCGATCATTGCAGGAATCGCACTTGGCGACGTAGGCCAATCATATCATATATCTGTTAAATCAATCTGTTAAAGACCAATTAAATTCCAGGAGTTCATGTGTATAGTAGGAGTAATAATGAATGTACAGGTTTTTCTTGCTTACCAACTGTAATTCGACCAACAGTGACGTCCTTTCCTTACAGTTTTGTGTACTTACTTGTACTGACAACCCTTTCCTTATAGTTTACCATCAGAGTAAAGTATCCCTGGAACTTATCTTTGATGACCTGTAAATTTTCTCTTTCATCAGTTCCTAAGGCAAATGTTTTGAATATTTGTTGCGGATCACGGCCCATACATGCCATAGAAGTAACCACTTGAACTGTCTTACTTTTCGAACTAAGCGAAACTGCATCAGTGTACCATTCTAAGCTTTGGAGCCAGTGTTCCCATTGCTCGGGTGTATCCGCAGTAATTTGCAATGGCTTTGGTGAACTAAGTCCTCCTTCAGACGTTATCGAATGCAATGGACGACAAGCATTACTGACGTCATACAACGTCACGATGGATTATAGCTAATCAGCTTCTCGATTTTTCTCACAAGCGCTCACCAAAAGCCAATCAAATACTCCAATGCTTGTTGGAAACATTGCGAGCTCCCCCCCCCCCCCCCCAGTGCGCGTGATCAATTAGATTCGTATTTGAAATTAAAACAAGTTAAAATAGTAATCTGACACGATGTAATAACTTGTATCTAGCAATTAATAATAGCCGAAGCTTAGAACACGTAAGACGACATTTATTGACATAGAAGAAACTTAAGAATAATACAAACGATTACGATTAATTTAAGGACGGTACAGTTATGACTACAGCCCAGACGCATTGTAATAATTTAGCACACAACTTTTACAATTTTATAAAATTTCTCATTATACGAAAGAATTCCAGGTGCACAAAAAGAGCATCACGTCTCTCTTGCTGTCTGTAAAAAAAAGATACGTGGAATGCACCGCGGTAGCCCGCGACTATCGAAATACAAGGCAAGTTCAGGGGCGTCGCCATGGGGGGGTATGGGGGAGCCTCCCTCCCCCAATATATGTGAAGTTGGGAAATTTGAGCTTAGAGTTGGGAAATTCTAGATTTTTGAGACATTTCCTTTTTTAAAAGTAATAGTAAAATTACGAAATTTTTATTGTTTTGGTTCTTATTTTGAGTACTGTAAAAGTAAACAAGTTAAATTATCAAAAGAAATACAAAAAGAAATCAGCCACACTCAATCTATCATTGTATTTTTCAGTTCTACAAAAATATTGTACATCTACTAGACCTAAATTTCTCTACTCCTGTCCATCAATAACTGACTAACCAGTTCCTTTATTTCCCCCAAAACTTTGTTCCTTTCTCAAAAATTTCACCCTACCTCCCCTTCTCCTCCCAAAAGAGAATACAGCTATTTTAATCCAAAGGGATTGCAGCTTCTTTTGAAAATTGGAGATCACTTGTAGCACAACAGAAAGAAATGTAGTAACCTACTTAAAACACAGCTATGGGCAAGAAGATTTGATGAGTTTTCACAACTTTTTTGACTAATTTTGTGATTTTTGGACAATGTTTTACTCATTCTCGCGATTTTTTTGCCACAAAAATTAGATAAGCCTTCGCTGTCAAGTAAAAAGCGTTATACAGGGTTTGTATTTTAAGTAATGAGAATATTTTTTTCCTGACGCGGCTGTACGCCAGAGGGCGCTCCGACCGGTTGGAGTCGGTAGTGGGGCCTTCGACCTTGATAACGCTCCACTCGCCAGTCGCCTGCTGGCTGTGGTTGAGGCAGGATCAAGCGTGGCGTAGACGTCTTCAAAAAAGTGTGTGCAAGTTCAAAATGCAACAAAGCATTGAACAGCGTTACGCAGTCGAATTTTGCGTTCGCCTTGGATAATCGGGTGCATCAACGCTGGAAATGGTTCAGCAAGCTATTCAGAAACTCCACCGCGACAATGCGCCATCTCACACCTGCTTTGTGGTTACCGAGCACTTGACAAAAAATGGCATCGTAACAATTCCACAGCCTCTTTACAGCCCCGACCTTGCCCCAGCAGACTTTTTCCTCTTCCACAAAGTGAAAACCGCCCTCAAAGGGCGTCACCACGGGACCCTGGATGCTGTCAAAAGGGCTTGCACGCATGCTCTGATGGATGTTTCGGTTGGTGACTTCCAGGGAGCGTACGAAGCGTAAAAATCTCGCCTGCAGAAGTGTGTTGATTCTCAAGCAGCATATTTTGAAGACTACTAAAGTTTTGTAGCGATATCCCTAATAAATTATTTTTTGTGGACTTATTCTCATTACTTAAAATACACACCCTGTATGAGCAAATGCGGATATAAGAAGTCATTAGTTTAGATAAATTTGTCACATTTTACTTTTATTTGTGTGCGGAAATATATATCAGTCCTGTTCGTTTATATTCATATGTGTTTATAAAATTTTAAACCAAAAGTCCAGTGTTCTGTGTTTAAAGCTGTTCTAAAAAGTTACTATAAATCTCAGCACGAAGAAACCCTTCATAATAGGAAAATAGTTTTCGTGCAAGATTTTGGAGCATCTAAAAATCCATTCGAGGATGAAAAAGAAAAAATGGACGATTTTAATTTGGAACAGAAATATGACCATGAAAGCAGTCCATCAACTGAAGAAAAAATCGACATGCACTGTAACACTGACACGTTGCACTTGAATAAAATTTTGAAGAAATAAAGATTTCCTTACAGACAAGCTCACAAACAATTATGAATATTAAGATGTGACTGGAGAAGCTGAGTTCCGAAAGCACCGTAGGAAAACGGTTTCACCAAAGGCAATAGATAAAAATAATAGCACAGCAATGGACATTGATACACATAAGTTTTACAGTAAAGAATTATAAGAAATACAAGAAAATTTCAGGAATTTAGTAATGGGCTTAAATGACAATGTTCCCTATATCAAGAGAATATTGCAGCAATGCATTCCATATTTAAATTACAATTGTGCAAGGCAAAAGTTAATAATGTTTCCACCTGGATATGAGAAACCGGATGTTCATGACTTGCAGAGTCAAATAGAAATAAACCAAATCTCAACCCCCTTAACAAACCTTTTACTCATGCCATGAAATTCAAAGACTATTTGGGTCACGCCGTCAAACTATATACTCGTACCTTAACATTCACAGCAGCTTATCTTTATGGCGTTGCATCTAATAAAAGAATCTTTTGTCAAATAAAAATTTTAAAAATATACATTGCAAGCTACAATGAGGGATGACAGACTTGACAGCCTAATGCTTTTAAAATATGAAAGTGAAACAGGGAATTTTATTAAACTAAGCGATGTTATTAACATGTGGGCTTTTTTGAAGACCACAAGAATTAATATTAAGTAAAAACTAGTCGAATGTGCCAATCCCAAAATTTTCTTCTACTCCATACATGTTAATGCCTCAAAATTTGCAATCACAGTGCCAAAATTAAATGACAATTCTTTGCCTATAATAACAAACTCTAAAGGTATAGATTTGTTGAATTGTGTGCATTTAAAAAGGAGATATAAGCATAGCATTTTTCAAACAAATCATTGAATTTTGGCACCCAACCACCAAAATTCCTTACTCAAAGTGCACAAAAGCGATAGCTTTGGACAGTATAGACCCAAGCCTAATAAGGATCTATTTATGTGGAAGTGCTACTTATGTGGAATATGAAGTTTGACTAAATTCCATGCATTAGTTTTTGAGACACAGCTATCGCAAAATCGTGAAAAATGCTGCGTAGCAGCGCCACCTGCTATATGATATACATAAAAAACTAATCTGCATCAAATTATATCAAGGTTTAACAGAATATGACGTTTGATCAAATTCCGTGCAATAGTTTTTGAGATATAATTATCGCTAAAATCATGTAAATTGTGAAAAATGCCGCATAGCATTGTCACCTGTTGGACGGTTTACGCCAAAAAGAAATCAGCACCAATTTTTATCAAGGTACAGTCAAACCTCGTTAACACGAACTGTTTCCGATTGCCTCGTCCAGTTGTATGTAATGTAGTTAAGTTCCGATAACACGAACTACTTTTAATACGAACAAAAAGTGTTTCCCCTTGAGTGTTCGTGTTAACGATGTTCGACTATATGAGAATCTCTGAAGTTTTATTAAATTTCGTGCATTAGTTCTTGTGTTAGAGCGCCCACAAAATTTGTATCACATATAGACAGACAGATATTTTCTAAAAACAGTCGAATCATGTTCAGGACTTACTAAAACGTATAAATCAGTCTAAAACCGGAAGTCGAATTTTTTCACGAATCCAATATTTGCTTTTTGTAAAGATGGAAGAAAGTAAAAAGCGTATTTGTTATTTTAGTAAACAAATCCATAATTAGAATTTTTATGTTTTCAGTTTCAGAATTTTTCTTTGGAAAGGAATTTTTTATGCAAAAGTATCATTATAATTATTACACATATTGTGCATATCATTTTAGTTGAAAATTGGAGCAATTTGTTTCAAGTTGGGAAATTTTCGAATTCTCCCCCCCGAAAAAATATCTGTGGCTACGCCCCTGGGCAAGTTCACTGTGTGACGTCAAGGTAATGACGTCACGATCATGAGAGTACTCGGTTGGAGCGTGGGCAACGAAATCATATAGTTAATACGTTATATATAGTTAATACAAATAATAAAGATTATATAGTTAAGATTCTGAAAAGAAAACATAAATATTTTAATCGCAACAGACAAATTTTAGATCTAGGTTGGCAAAGTGTACGTGAAAAATTTTTGTTTTATAAAAGAGGTGCGAGATAGAATTAAAAAATAGTCGTATGTGGCAGCCTTGTAGTTAAATCCCTGCCATTTCCACCAATGTTAACAATTTAGCGGATTTTTTAAAATTCATCTACCAAAAATTTCGAATAATGATTTTTGCTTTCTTTAATGACTGAAATTCGGTTTATTAAAGTAAAGGTCGCAAGTAAATCGAAAATTGTGGTAGGCAATTTGAGTAAGGTAAATGTTTTAAATTGGCACCACTACTTCCCACAGCAACTTTATCTTTATTTATCTATTTTTTTATGGGATACAATGCATAAATCCAAATATATTTCAAACATTTTTTTAATTCAAAAAAAGAAATTTTAAATTATGAAAATTTTTAATGAATTTATGCTAAAATAAATTATGAACTACATTAACTTTCACACAAAAAAATTGTAAAAATCAATGTATGCAAGTTTATAACTTATCCCAATCATTAATTTTCGAGATGTAGATAATTTTTACTTTTTGATGGCCTAAAGGGATCGTTTCCTGTTATCAAAAAATCCAGAGAAAAGAAAATATTTGAAAGCAACCGGAAAAAAATCGTAGCTTGTACCTTTTACATAAAGTGAATTTGTTTTTCAACTTAAAAAATGTTCTATAATGCTTTCACACGATATATATATATATATACAAATTTAAGTAACTTAATTAGCCCCTCTACATTTTCCTTAAATATATTCGTGAATGTTTCATAATCTGTAAATAGTGAGTCAATAGTCTTTATTACTTCCCGCAATTTGAACTTTCCACGTTGCATAGTTTACGAGTAAAGCGGCTGTGACAGACAGACACAGGAATGGTCTTATAATTATTCCGTTTTTACTTTTTAAGTACAGAACCCTAAAAAATAAACTTGTAGTCAAACAGTTAATCGATTTAAATTACTCCAATCAGTCCATTTCATATATTATGGCAATAACAGAACGTGATAAAAGTGAAAAATTTCTCCTATAAACTCTGTTTTTTCTTCAATTGAAACATGTTTAGAGTTTTTTTTATTTAATTAGCAAAAATAAACATGTTAACAGTTTTAAGTTAATAAGATAATTTAAAAACAGGAAAAAATCTGAGTCAAAATCAGTATTTTTTAAACATTTTCCTTTTCCTAACGACCTTTCATAATTTTTGGAGACTTTAAATCTATAGTCTCGAGGTTTTGGGAACAAGGGTATCAGTTCCCTTG
>OZ010798.1:459165773-459193273 GCA_963932465.1 Maratus speciosus
CCTCACCGCGGTGTTTACACGACAGGACATATGTATGTGTGTAATCGATATTAGTACAATAAAAAGAGAAACTTGATTACACAACGAGAAAAGAAAATCTGTATTACATTACAAATGATCATTAAAACAACAATGTACAGTTTAATGGACTTTACCCACGAATGGCAACAGCCACACCTCTGCGGGGTAAAACCCTCCGAAAAAGACTGTTTATTGGACGAAGGTATAGCGCCTAGAAGATACAGTGTGGAAAACAGCTACAAAATAGTGCTACAGTCGGACGATTTAATCTTCGAGCACTCTGACCCCCGCGGGTTTTTTCCGAATCCGTGAAAAAGCAAAAACGGAACGGGAAAAACTAACGACGAAGGGTTCGAGATTATTCGTACGGGGAACGCGTAAAAATTAAACTCTCGACACGGAACTCGACAGTCGAATCACGGGTCGGGAAAAATTAATTCGCGTGGGAGGGGGGCGAGAGGGGGAAACAAAAAATCAACAACGAACGGTTCGAGAAATAAACACTATCGGGTAATAATCTAGTTTCTTTCGCGTCAGAAACGACAAGTAAAAGTTTTTCGATTCATCAATATCGGTACACGACGCGTCTCGAGGAAACGGGCCAGAGGCGGCCATTTTCACTTTCGCCTTCGAGCAATTCGTCTTTCCCTTCCCCATTCGAAACAGAAAAATGGAAAGAAAAACATTTCTCCCAACACGACTACATCGCGCATTCCAAGGCCAATAAACAACTTTAAATTTCTAAATTTCCTCCATCGATTTCATCGAATCACATAATAAATTCTACCAACCCTCATCAACAAACTCTCCAGTTCCGTTTCGAGAAGAAAAACCGAGACAATCGAAAGCAGTTCCACCGAATCATTCACACATCGCGCATTCCAAAGCCAATAAACAATTTTAAATTCTAAATTTCCTCCATTGATTTCATAGAATCGCAAAGATCAAACTTCCACCGACCCTCAGGAAACAAACTCTCCAGTTCAGTTTCGAGAAGAAAAACCGAGACAATCGAAAGCAGTTCCACCGAATCATTCACACATCGCGCATTCCAAAGCCAATAAACAATTTTAAATTCTAAATTTCCTCCATTGATTTCATAGAATCGCAAAGATCAAACTTCTACCGACCCTCAGGAAACAAACACAGACGACAAAACATCACAGGGTGTAATTCCGTTTATTACTCGTTTCGAGAAGAAAAATACACAAGTGAAACTTTTACGTTTCGTCAATATTGGCAAACGAAGCGTCGCAAAAAAATGGGCCAGAGGCGGGTATAAACCCGCCTCTGACCCATTTTTTCACTTTCACCTCTAACAATTTTTCTCACCCGTTCGAAAAAGAAAGGGGGAAAACATCAGGTGAAACAAAGTCTCTCACACAAAGTTTTTTGTTTCGAACAGTTCTTCGAAACGTCAAGTGGAAAAAATGTCTCTCACAGAAAGTTTTTTTCGAATAGATCTTCGAAATATCAGTTGAAAAAAAGTCCTTCACACAAAGCTTTTCTCGTACTGCTCTTTGAATTTCAGGAAGCTTTTACCTTTCAGATTAAAAATGTACTTATAATCTTCTGCATCCGGCGAGAGAATCAGGATAGAATCCGAGTCGAAAGTGAAATTCGAAGGCTCGAACTTCGTCACGTGTTTCCGAAGATCTCTAGTTTTAGGAAATGGTATTTTGAAAACCTCCTTGTCCGTTTTCAACTGGGTGGCGGCAATTTCCATGGCTCGAAACACTTTCTTTTCCTCTTTCTTCGTCCGAGGAATTCGAAGATTTTTCCGCTTCGGCTCCGCAGCTTCCGAAACCATCTTTTCGCGAGAAATCGGTTTCGATTTCTCTTCGGGAACCGGCGTTCTCTTCGGGATCTTGAAGTGTTTCAACCCCTCTCGAATTTTAGATCTGGAGGCCTCCACGGCTTCGAAAAATTTCCTTTTCCGAGAATCTTCGGCAGGGATTTTCTCTCGGGGCGGCTCTGGTTTCTTTGGAATTTCGGCAGGAACGGGTTTTTTCTCTCGGGGCGGCTCTGATTTCACAGTAATTTCGGCAGGAACAGGTTTTTTCTCTCGGGGCGGCTCAGGTTTCACAGGAATTTCGACGACCGGAGCTGTTTTTTTCAGTTTCTTGTTCACGGGCTCAGGTTTCACAGGAATTTCGACTACGGGAGCCGTTTTTTTCAGTTTCTGTTTCACGGGCTCGGGTTTCACAGGAATCTCGGCAGGAACAGTTTTTTTTTCTCGGGGCGGCTCGGATTTCACAGGAATCTCGACGACTGGAGCTGTTTTTTTCAGTTTCTGGTTCGCCGGCTCCTTTTTCTCAGGAACGGGTTTTTTTTCTCTCGGCGGCACGGGAGAGAGTTTTTCCGGCACTGGCTTCGGCGGCAAGAAAACAGCAGGGACCTTCGGAACGACGGCTATTTTTTCTGGCTCGGGCGGCAAGAAAACTGGAGCGGTCTCGGGTTCTTCCAGGGCGAAAATTTCGGAAAACTTTTCCCCTCCGGACGAAACGGGCATCGGAGCGGGCGGGCAAGGACGATCGTCTTCGTAACTGACCAGCGGCGTGTGCAGCATCGTGCTGTACGGATCGTAGACTCGGGGCTGGCCGGAACACTGTTCGGTATACAATTCCATCAGTCCTTCCAGGTCTTCGAAACTGAGAGCCATCTCGTCCGAGCAAACGTATCGGAAAACTCTGGCAACGAGTAAATCTATCCAATTCAAAAAGACTCTGGCAACGAGTAAAGAAAATCAGCGGAGCAACAGCGACAGTGCGCGACGAAAACTCAGGAGGGTATGATTTCTATCAGAATATCTTCGCCTTTTATACGGAACATCGAGGTCGCGCGTTTCCCGCGGCCCCGACCGGTTCTGAGAACGACAGGAAACTGATCTAAAATTATCCGAAAGTTTCCTTCAGGCAGATAAAAAAAGCCCCCGGGGAAGGACGCTGCGCAATCCGGTTCGCAGAAAAAAACAAATCTTTCCGGCCTGAACTCGATAGCGCGTCGAGTTCGCGGGTCGCCGCACCCGTTCCGAGAAAAAAAAGGGTCGGCACGTGTTTATCTTCCCACGATTTCCTTTCGGACGCGGGATGTTGCGCAACTCGATACGCGGAACGACAGGAAACGGCTCGTTATCGCGAGAAGTTGCGCAACCAGACGTATCAGAAACCGAGGCCAAGGCGTGTTTTTTCATCCGCGGTCATACGAAACGCGACCGACCGAGGTCACGGGAAGTTGCGTAATCGATTCGGCCGAAACGGCGACAGGAAGTCGTAGAACGAATTCGGCCGAGATTCGAAAACTATCGCATCGAAAAATATATTTAATTTTTTTCACGAGTCGTAGTATTGATATTTTCCCAACTAAAAAAAAAAAAAAAAAAAAAAAAAAAAAAAAAATTGGTTTTTTTTTTTTTTTTTTTTTTTTTTTTTTTTTTTTTTTTTAGTATTGAGATTTTTATATAATTTAGATTTTCGAATCTTGATCAGATTTATGCTAGCGTTCTGAACTTGTAAAATATTTTAGTTTTTTCAGCTTTTTGATAAACCGTGTTGTTTTTGCACGCGACAGTCATTAATATTCTCGGAAATCGATTTTCTTGGATATTTTCTTTCCGTTCGAAAGGGTAAATATTTCTTTCCGAGCTGGATTCTTGCACTTTATTATATAAGATACAGTTCGACAGTTATAACTTTTTTCAGCTTTTTGATAAACCGTGTTGTTTTTTGCACGCGACAGTCAATAACATTCTCGGAAATCGATTTTCTTGGATATTTTCTTTCCGTTCGAAAGGGTAAATATTTCTTTCCGAACTGGATTCTTGCACTTTATTATATAAGATACCGAAAGTAGGTTTGCATGGTACTCGGTTTAATATCCATGAACAGAAAGACGATAGTAAAGATATCCCGCGATAGATTCATCCGATGCATTCAACTCATGAGGTTTGTAACCATCATTTTCAGTTTTGATCTCGCAGTCTGGTCTTGTAATTTTTTTCAGTTTTGCCTCGCAGTCTGGACTTGTAAAAATTTTCAGTTTTGATCTCGCAGTCTGGACTTGTAAAAATTTTCAGTTTTGCCTCGCAGTCTGGACTTGTAAAAATTTTCAAAGAAATCTTTTCGAAAAAAATTTCATCATTACCATCTAGTAAAAAAAAAAAAAAAAAAAAAAAAAAAAAAAAAAAAAAAAAAATTTTTTTTTTTTTTTTTTTTTTTTTTTTTTTTTTTTTTTTTACATTGTTGAAAAAATAATCGAGAAACTTTGGTGTATATGAAAACAGTCGGATCATGGAAAAAGTAGTCTTTTGTTAGACTCGGGAAAATGCCAAGTGTCGCGCGGCGCAATATCACAAAACACGTCATCATAACACTTTGTTTCGAAACGTACAAGTTATATTCTTAAGAATTTTTCAATATTGGTAATATATCTAACGCAAAAAACGGGTCGAACGAGGCGTGTGAGGAAAGACTTATATCTTTCCTCACACGCCTCGTTCGACCCTTTTTTTTTTTTTTTTTTTTTTCAATGATACGAGAATCACAAATATTTTTACAAGAATTTTTTTTATAGCACAGGACACAGATCCGAATTCATTGCGGGAGAAGAATTGTACAGGTCGGAAATGATGCTGTCCATGGCGATGTCGTCTTTCGGATCGAAGGGCAAGTCCAACATGGCATCCAGATCCAATAGGTCGTATCTAGAATCGGATCGGTCGACCTGGGGGCAGTCCGCGAATTTCTCGGAACCGTCAGAGTTTTCCGAATCGGGCGTTTCTGGACCGTCGGAGTTTTCGGGTATTTCTCCAGTCAGATCCACGCATTCCGCGTTCCGGCGGATCGTCAAGTCCAAGGGTTCCGGATCCGGTTCTTCGCTGCGAAAAACCACCGCTTTCGGATCGTCCAAGACCTTCGAGTTCAAGATCTGGTAATTTTTCACGAAATCCGGAGAAGCCGTGACCACGCGCCTTTCCAGAATCGGCGGATTGGGAATCAGCCAGTACGTGATCTGTTGCTGCGGCGCTTCTGGCATTTGCTGTGGCGCTTCTGGCATTTGCTGCGGTTCTTCGGGCACGAAAAACTCGTCGAAATCGCTTTCCGCTTCGGTCCTGGCCCGCTTTTGCCGCTGAAAGAAAGACGAAGTGGAAGGTTGCGGTGGAAAGTAAGGAGAAGTCACGGGTCGCTGTTCGAAATACGAAGAAGCCGAAGAAGGGCCGGGCTGCGGTTCGACATAGGAAGAAGCCGAAGAAGGGCCGGGCTGCGGTTCGAAATACGAAAAAGTACTAGATTCCGATCGTGGCAGAGGCGGCGGCATGGCGGCCCGATCTTCGTCTTCGTCCCTTTCGTCGTCGATGTACGGGGTCTGGGGTGGAAAATCCATCGAACATTCCAGTCTGGTGACTCGCTGGGCCACGGGATCGGTCGTCCGGAAAGGAATCGGAAAATCGCTCGCCAACAGATCCAGAGAGAAAAAATTCTTCTGAGTCGTGAAAAGCATGTACGTGGTTCCAGGGGGAACGGCGTAAGCGCCGTCGGCCAGCAAAATTCTCCTGTCGAAGAGATGGACGTTGTCGTAATGAAACAGTTTGTCTTCGCGGCTCAGTTCTTTTCTCCCCATCGTTCTCGGTAGCAGATAAAACAGCAAGGGCACGTTCAGGGTCTGGATCAGATGGACCGTGCCTTCCGTCACGGTTCTCAGGCCGAACGTGAAATAAGCTTTCACGAGAAACTGATTTTCCATCTTGAAGCTCATCCTCACGTCCGCGTTCTTCCGAAACTCCTGCCTCGGGTTTCTCCTGTACCTGGTGGCGATCAGGGACCAGTCTATGCTCTCGGGGTGAAACGAGTCGAATCTCTGGCATTCTTTTCCCATGTACTGCACGCTGGACATGTTTCCGTCGTGGCCTACGTGCTTGCAGAAATATATCTTGCGGTCTTCGTTCATGAACGGGACGAAAACCTTCACGTCCTTATTGGAAGTCCAGCACTTGAAGTTTTTTTCGGGATACTGGAGTCTGTAGACAGACGTAGACGGGCGTTTGGGGAACACGTCCGTTCCCTTGAAAGATTTCTTGGTGTTCATGGCTTTTCGAAAAACACGAAGGAAAAATGAAACGATCGGCGGTCGGGCACGCAAGTCTCGATGAAGAATCGAAATGATGCTTTCGGCCCGAAGCTCTGGCTTTTATACGCTCGGGCCGCGGGAAGTTGCGCAACCGGATTTCCAGAACGATCAGAAGGAAAGACAGAAATAAACGAGGTCATCCGGTCGCGCGACGCCTGTCGGATTCGTCGCTTCGAGGAAAAGACGGCATAACATCCGGTGGCCTCGACGAAAATATATCATCGAGTTCGAAAGCGTAAAAGATGTAAATCTCAAACCTCAAAAAAAAAAAAAAAAAAAATTTTTTTTTTTTTTTTTTTTTTTTTTTTTTTTTACTAGAGGGTAATGATGAAATTTTTTTCGAAAAGATTTCTTTGAAAATTTTTGCAAGTCCAGACTGCGAGATCAACACTGAAAATTTTTACAAGTCCAGACTGCGAGGCAAAACTGAAAATTTTTACAAGTCCAGACTGCGAGGCAAAACTGAAAAAAATTACAAGTCCAGACTGCGAGATCAAAACTGAAAATTTTTACAAGTCCAGACTGCGAGGCAAAACTGAAAATTTTTACAAGTCCAGACTGCGAGGCAAAACTGAAAAAAATTACAAGTCCAGACTGCGAGATCAAAACTGAAAATTTTTACAAGTCCAGAATGCTACAATAAATTTAACTAAGATTCAAAAGTGTAAAGTATACAAATCTTCAACGTTAAGAAAAAAAAAAAAAAAAAAAAAAAAAAATAATATTTTTTTTTTTTTTTTTTTTTTTTAACTAGAGGGTAATGATGAAATTTTTTTCGAAAAGATTTCTTTGAAAATTTTTGCAAGTCCAGACTGCGAGATCAACACTGAAAATTTTTACAAGTCCAGACTGCGAGATCAAAACTGAAAATTTTTACAAGTCCAGACTGCGAGGCAAAACTGAAAATTTTTACAAGTCCAGACTGCGAGGCAAAACTGAAAATTTTTACAAGTCCAGACTGCGAGGCAAAACTGAAAAAAATTACAAGTCCAGACTGCGAGATCAAAACTGAAAATTTTTACAAGTCCAGACTGCGAGGCAAAACTGAAAATTTTTACAAGTCCAGACTGCGAGGCAAAACTGAAAATTTTTACAAGTCCAGACTGCGAGGCAAAACTGAAAATTTTTACAAGTCCAGAATGCTACAATAAATTTAACTAAGATTCAAAAGTGTAAAGTATACAAATCTTCAACGTAAAAAAAAAAAAAAAAAAAAAAAAAAAAAAAAAAAAAAAAAATTTTTTTTTTTTTTTTTTTTTTTTTTTTTTTTTTTTTTTTTTTTTTTAGGAACGTTGGAGAAAAAAATAAATGTAAGAAAAATCAACTTTAATTTTTCGGTTTAAACAAGTTTAAACATTCCAATCGTTAATGATTATTTCGACTCGACGAGGTTTTTCGTTCAAGTTTCCATCGAAATCAAACAGGCGACCGAGTACGAACCTTCCGGATGCACAACCTCTTTGGCGGGGGGAGCGGGTCCGACAAGCTGCAAATGTAATTTATAAAATTATGATAATTCGCCATTGTCGCAACTTCGATTCCGGGACAGGGATACTCGAATATTTTACGACTGTGTTTGTGATCGCAATCCACGACGTCGATTCCGGGATTCAAAAATATTTTAGACACGTTTTCGAAACCGAAAATTTTCGAAAAAAATTTGCGTTGGGAACCACCACGAACACGGACGTGTATTTCGCCCGGAAACGTATCGGATACGAAACTTTGCAACTCCTTTGACCAATCGCCTATATGGAGTACGTATTCGGCAACCGGTTTGATCGACGAAAGCACTCTTTCGATTCTGGACTGGTAAAATCTATCTGGAGATAGAAATCTAGATTGGGTGACGACCGTGTCTCTTCTGGTGCTCCAACAAGTTTCTAACGGCGGTATCGTGAAAACGTAAACTTCTTTTCCAATCGTTGCAAACGCAATTTCCAGGGGAAATTTTCTTCCGTTTCCACAAGTCCTGAAAACAGCCTCGGCGTACAACAGCATGTCTGCGGAAAATTGAAATGCATCGGCAGATATGCGGGTCTAAATAACGTACGAAAAAAAAAAAAAAAAAAAAAAAAAAAAAAAAAAAAAAAAAATTTTTTTTTTTTTTTTTTTTTTTTTTTTTTTTTTTTTTCGAGTTTGGACAGTTTAGTTTTATTTCGAGTTGGTTTATATTTTTTACGCTTTCGAATCTCGGTTAAATTTCTCAAACGTTTATCCGAGACCGAACAAGAAACGTTTTCAACCTCGAGCTTTCTCGTCTCCGATCTCGGCCAAATTCGTTCTGAAAATCACGACAAACACGCTCGCGGCCGAAAATACTTCGTCGAGGTCACCGGAAGCGTGCCCGGAAACCAGGCGTCGCGCGACCGGCCGATCTTTTTTCGTCTCGGAAAAAAGTTCCCGCGCGGTCTTTTCTCGGAAGCGTGCCCGGAAATCACGCGTCGCGCAGCCGATCTCTTTTCGTCTCGGAAGGAAATCACGCGCGCGGTCGAGTATAAATGCGGGACTCGCGGCGAAACGAAAATCATTCTGCTCCAGACTGCCGTTACTTTCGCTGTCAGTTTGCTGCCGTCAATTTTTCCCATTCGCCATGTTTTTTCAACTCCGCCACCATCGCCTGCCCGTTCCGATCCTTATGTTCGTCTCTCCCGAGGGTCGTCTTTTCCTGAGAGCGATGGACGTGGCCCGGATCCTGGGCCGCGAGCACGTCCGAGAGCTGAACGAGAAACCGCTCAGAGTGAAAGACGTGGTTCGCAGAAAAACGCAACTGCCCCGTTCCGCGCTCAAGACCAGGATATTTTCCGTCGAAAAGACCCTGGATCTGCTGAGGGACTGCGGCGAGAAATCCGCCCGCGCCATCCGATTCTGGTTCCTGAATCCCGAAGTTCCGAGGGTTTCCGTGGACGAGCCCGCCGCGCCCTGCACCGACAGGAGAAAAGCCAGGGACGTCGAGATCGGCGTCGAAGACTATCTGAACTCGCCTAGCTTCGAGGAATTCCTGGAAGAATTCAAGCGCGCGACCGCGGAGATGTACGAGACCGCGGCCAGGGAATCTGCCGCGAAGAAAGCGGAGATTCGTTTCGGCTAAGAGGAATTCGAGTACGGACTGTCCTGATCTCTCTGACCGAAAAATGAAAAAAAATAAAAAAACGGGCCGAACGAGGCGCGCGTGTGGAGAGACTTGTAGTCTTTGTCCGTACGCGCCTCGTTCGGCCCGTTTTTTGCATCGGACGCGGCGCCAATATTGTGAAATTCCGACGAACGAAACTTTAAAAAACTCGAAGGTTTACTCCTCGTAAAAATGAAAACGTTCAATCTTGCCCAGATTTCTGGACTTGTAATGTTTGAAAGAAATTTCCGAGTTCATCCATACATGAAAAAAAAAAAAAAAAAAAAAAAAAAAAAAAAAAAAAAAAAAATATATATATATATATATATATTTTTTTTTTTTTTTTTTTTTTTTTTTTTTTTTTTTTTCAGACTTAGAAATTGTTGTTTTGGATTATAACCCTTTGAAAAAACTTAAAGATTTACTCCTATTTTTACCTGCTTTTAATAAACTGTTGTTTTTGCACGCGACAATTAATAAAATTCTTGGTAACCGATTTTCCTGGATATTTTCTTTCCGTTCGAAAGAGTGAATATTTCTTTCTGAACTGGATTCTTGCACTTTTTCAGACATAGAAAGAAAACAATATAATTTACGTAAAAAGAGTGGGAAAGATTTCGATGATGACCAGAAAAGTAAAATTTTTGAGAAAAAGCACAAGTTCAAGACAAGAAAATATTTACGATTGCGATTTTTGTTCAGCGAAACAGAAAACAATATAATTTACATAAAAAGAGTGGGAAAGATTTCGATGATGACCAGAAAAGTAAAAGTTTTGAGAAAAAGCACAAGTTCAAGACAAGAAAATATTTACGATTGCGATTTTTGTTCAGCGAAACAAAAAACAATATAATTTACATAAAAAGATCTTTCTGAACTGGATTCTTGCACTTTTTCAAGCATAGAAAGTAAGTTTTCACGGTACTCTGTATAACATCCATGAACGGGAATTCGATAGTAAAGATATCTCACGATAGATTCATTCGATGCATTCGACTTTTGACTTTTGTATTCTCTTTTGTATCTTCTATTCAATCTTGCCCACAGTTCTGGACTTGTAATATTTGAAAGAAATTTTCTAGTGGTATAAACCATACGTGAAAAAAAAAAAAAAAAAAAAAAAAAAAAAAAAAAAAAAAAAAAAAAAACATTTTTTTTTTTTTTTTTTTTTTTTTTTTTTTTTTTTTTTTAAACCACAGCGAAGAATTTTTCAAACGTTTTTCTGTGGTTATACTTGTCAATTTTTTATGAATAATTCGATACATTTCATCACGAGCTTTCCGGTTCGATTTTCTCAATTTCCTCGTCGGCCACTTCCGACGGCTCCTGATTTTTTCGGCGCGTTTCTTTTAAACGGGCCGATTCCGGTTCCCGATCGAAACCGGGAATCCGACCCTGGCCGGCCCACTTTTTTGGCCAGGCGAGACGAACGACGCAATTCCGGCGTACGACCGTCGGGTGTTCGCGGTGGACTTTCGAAGCCCCCGGATTTCACGAATTTCCGAAAACAGGAAAGGAGGTGATCGACGTGCTCGGGCTTTCGTTTTTCGCAGCTCCAAGAAAATTTCCCGAGACACCACACGCAACAGGTTCGATGGTCCAATAGGTGGCGGTGAAAAAAATGATGTTCGAACTGCTCGGGTAAAAGGACGCTTTCGCAATGAGAACACGAGAAATATTCGGGATTTTCAGAGATACTTTTCGCGTAAGTTTCCAAAGATTCAGAATCTTCACTTTTTCGACTCGGCGACATGATGCGAAAATTTCAAGACGTTGTCAACGTGTGTCGAGACAGAACCAGAAGTTGACGGAGACAAACAGGCGAACAGTCGATCCGTTAATATACCGATTCGAGTTGTAAAAAAAAAAAAAAAAAGGAATTTTTTTTTTTTTTTTTTTTTTTTTTTTTTTTTTTTTTTTTTTCGTGCATGATTTCTATGACTAGGAAATTTGTTCGAAAATTTTTACAAGTTCAGAACGCGAAACAAGATTGAAATATTTTACAAGTCCAGAACGCTACGATAAATTTAACTAAGATTCGAAAGCGTAAAAGATATAAATCTCCAACCTCAAAAAAAAAAAAAAAAAAAAAAAAAAAAAAAAAAAAAAAAAAAAATTTTTTTTTTTTTTTTTTTTTTTTTTTTTTTTTGTATGGTTTCTATGACTAGGAAATTTGTTCGAAAATTTTTACAAGTTCAGAACGCGAAACAAGATTGAATTTTTTTACAAGTCCAGAACGCTACGATAAATTTAACTAAGATTCAAAAGCGTAAAGTATACAAATCTCCAACGTTGAAAAAAAAAAAAAAAAAAAAAAAAAAAAAAAAAAAAAAAAATTTTTTTTTTTTTTTTTTTTTTTTTTTTTTTTTTTCACTAGAGGGTAATGATGAAATTTTTTTCGAAAATATTTCTTTGAAAATTTTTACAAGTCCAGACTGCGAGATCAACACAGAAAATTTTTACAAGTCCAGACTGCGAGATCAAAACTGAAAATTTTTACAAGTCCAGACTGCGAGGCAAAACTGAAAAAAATTACAAGTCCAGACTGCGAGATCAAAACTGAAAATTTTTACAAGTCCAGACTGCGAGGCAAAACTGAAAAAAATTACAAGTCCAGACTGCGAGATCAAAACTGAAAATTTTTACAAGTCCAGACTGCGAGGCAAAACTGAAAAAAATTACAAGTCCAGACTGCGAGATCAAAACTGAAAATTTTTACAAGTCCAGACTGCGAGGCAAAACTGAAAAAAATTACAAGTCCAGACTGTGAGATCAACACTGAAAATTTTTACAAGTCCAGACTGCGAGATCAAAACTGAAAATTTTTACAAGTCCAGAATGCTACAATAAATTTAACTAAGATTCAAAAGTGTAAAGTATACAAATCTTCAACGTAAAAAAAAAAAAAAAAAAAAAAAAAAAAAAAAAAAAAAAAAAAAATTTTTTTTTTTTTTTTTTTATTTTTGTACTAGAGGGGTAATGATGAAATTTTTTTCGAAAAGATTTCTTTGAAAATTTTTGCAAGTCCAGACTGCGAGATCAAAACTGAAAATTTTTACAAGTCCAGACTGCGAGATCAAAACTGAAAATTTTTACAAGTCCAGACTGCGAGGCAAAACTGAAAAAAATTACAAGTCCAGACTGCGAGATCAAAACTGAAAATTTTTACAAGTCCAGACTGCGAGGCAAAACTGAAAAAAATTACAAGTCCAGACTGCGAGATCAAAACTGAAAATTTTTACAAGTCCAGACTGCGAGGCAAAACTGAAAATTTTTACAAGTCCAGACTGCGAGGCAAAACTGAAAAAAATTACAAGTCCAGACTGCGAGGCAAAACTGAAAAAAATTACAAGTCCAGAGCGCGAGGCAAAAACTTCAAAGTACGATTAAAGAAATAATCAGAAATCGACTTACCCACGAGTCCATCTTCCGTCCAGCAGAACTTCTGGTAGCAACTCCTTTGGCACCGACGATCAAATGAACGAATGTGGCTCGCACACCTGTATTTATACCCCGGGATTGCGTAACCTTCCAGAGATATTGCGTCAGAAAAGAAAACTTGAACTTGATTCTCGAAACGCGTGGAAAAAAAAAAAAAAAAAAAAAAATTTTTTTTTTTTTTTTTTTTTTTTTTTTTTTTTTTTTTTTTTTTTTACGAGTATGGTTTATACCACTAGAAAATATTTTCGGGAAATTACAAGTCCAGAGCACCAGGTAAAATCTGGAAAAACTTTGAATAATCCCACAGCCATCAAATATGTTTCGAAAACACTTTTTCGAATGTATCACCAAGTTTTACCTTTAAATAATTTTCAATATTGGCGCGACATCCGATACAAAAAAACGGGCCGAACAAAGTGCGTTTGGATAAAAAGACAAGAGTCTTTTTCCTCACACGCACTTTGTTCGACCCATTTTTTTTCAAAGTCTTTCGTTCCAGAAAGCGTTCCGTTTTCCAATATTGTCGAGACATCCGATACAAAAAAACGGGCCGAACGAGATGCGTTTGGAAGAAAGACAAAAGTCTTTCTCCTCTCACGCACCCCGTTCGACCCGTTTTTTCATTTTTTCAAAGTTTTTTTTTCAGAGTTTTTTCATTTGGCCTCGAGTTTTCTTTGTTCCCGTTCGAGGAGTTTCGACCACCACTCGGAGTTTTCCTCCAACCACTCGGGCTGTTCCTTCACCCACTCGGAGAAGAAGAAGCACTCGGCCCCCGCGCAGTGAGCCGTCTTTCCGTTTTTCAGCTTCCTGTGATACCCGCAGTGTCCGACGATCGATTTCAGGTAACGCTGCAGGTTTTCGAACTTGGGACAGCCAAAGTCTTCCAGGTTGACGCAAGGTATGTCTAGGTCTTCCAAGACGTCCCTTTCGACGTGGCCCCCTTTGTAAGCGACCAGGTATTTTCCGTCCTTCGCGGCCTTCGCGTACTCGTGTTGCACGCACGCCGTCACGGAATCCTCGGTGTACACGGATTCTCCGGGCCAACTCTCGAGGGTCAGGCCGTGTATGTACTTTGTGCAATGGTCGATCGTCTTCCAGTCTTTGTGCGTCGCTTTTTCGGCCAGGTGGCCCAGATCGAACCTGTAGCAACCTCTGTCCCAGATATCGGTGATCGACAGGTATCCCATTTCTCGGACGCGGAACTTTCCCTGGACGTGGAATCCGTCAAAGTCTATGACGAGGCAGATGTCGGACAGGCTCATGGCTTTCGGGAAAACGCAGAGGGGGGAAACTCGGCACTAGAAGATGGACTCGGTGGCTTTCGAGAAAACGCAGAGGTGGAAACTCGGCACTGGAAGATGGACTCGGTGGCTTTCGGGAAAACGCAGAGGCAGAAACTGTGAGGCAAAATAAATCGAATGGCAGCGAGTGAGCTCTCTCACGTAAAGAGAAATTCAGAATGATTTTTTCGGTCCCGACGCGTCTTCTTTTATACTATCTCTCGTCGGACGAAAATAAAAATTCTCGGAAATCACGCGGCCGGTCGTCCGAAAAAAAGTCCAGGAATAAAACGAGCGCGGAGAAGAGTTCTGGGATGTTCTTTTCTTTAGAAACGCGAGATAAAAACTCCACGTGACATCCTGCCATCCGTTCCGTAAAAAGAATTTGTCGCTCCGATTCTTTTCTTAGAATCGCGCGAGGTCACGTGACCTCGATAAACTTATTCTCGGCCCGCGCGTCGCGATAACAAAAAACACGAGGTCACCGGATTCGTAGCTTCCTTTCCCAGAAAAACATCCCGTGACCTCGAACGCAGCTGTGAGCCGCGCGTCGGTTTCGTTTCCGGCGGAACGTTGCGCAACATCCCGGAAGATATTTCGGGGCGACGGTCGGGTTCTTTTTCCGAGATTGCGATTTCGTTCGACCCGGGAAAATATTCCAATTTTCTTTTCCGCCGATGGGGAAATCGTTACCGCGATTTCACCCTTTAAAGGTTCCGAGTGCGAAAGAAGAATAAAGTGAGCGATCGAGAATTTTCCGAGCAGTAAAAATAAATCTCAAACCAACAATGTAAAAAAAAAAAAAAAAAAAAAAAAAAAAAAAAAAAAATTTTTTTTTTTTTTTTTTTTTTTTTTTTTAAAAAACCTTTGAATTTTATATAATAAGGATAACTTGTGAAAAAATAATCGAGAAACTGGTGTATATGAAAAAAGTAAAGTTTCTTTGCTGGACTCGGGGAAAAGCCAAGTGTTACGCGGCGCAATATCATCAAATACGTCATTATAACATTTTGTTTCGAAACGTACAAGTTTTATTCTGAATAATTTTTCAATATTGGTTGTATATTTAACGCAAAAAACGGGTCGAACGAGGCGTGTAAGGAAAGACTTTTATATCTCTCCTCACACACCTCGTTCGACCCGTTTTTTTTTGTACATAATTATTTTGCAGTTCAAGATTATCCATGTGGTCTACGACCCCCATAGTAGTTACATGGTTATCGCAAAATAAACGTATTACCACAAATATATCTGTGGTACGTTCTAGTTATCCGTTTTCTCATCAAGTTATTTAACTTGCCCCTACAAACAGGACATGTTGAATTTTCATCAATCCATTCGTATAAGCATGTACTGTGAAACACGTGTGTGCAATGTAATCTTACTTTGAAAAATCTTTTACTCGTCGTAACCTCCAAACATATGGGACAAATTGCGGCAGGCATGACGATCAATATAATTTCGGACTAAAAAAACTCGGCAGGCGAAACTCAGAAAAAAACTGGTCAGGAACACGGAGCGATCCACACGGAGCGATTCTCTGAGAGAAATGATAGCTCTTCGCGGCTGCGGACCCGTATTTATACCGTATCTCGACCTCGAGAGACTATTCCGGAACATCCTGTTCCGCCGGAAAAAACACGCGGTCACGTGACTTCCTTTCGACGAGCCGTGGGAAATCGAAGCGAAAATAATCTCGCGCACATCCTGTAAAAAAAAAAAAAAAAAAAAAAAAAAAAAAAAAAAAAAAAATTTTTTTTTTTTTTTTTTTTTTTTTTTTTTTTTTTTTTTTTTTTTTTTTTTTTAACGTTGGAGATTTATATCTTTTACACTTTTGAATCTTAGTTGAATTTATCGTAGCGTTTTGGACTTGTAAAATATTTCAGATATGATCTCGCGTTTGTTTTGGACCAGTCCAGAACGCGAGACGAGCCAAGGTAAAATGTATTATGATATAAAATTCAAGGATTTCAAATTTCGAGGAGCATTTCGTCCATACCGAAAAGCCCAATTTTCGACATCAGGAAAATTGTTTTTCGACACATGGCAAAGCGTTTCTTCCTCCGGCAATCGATATTTTCACGTTCGATGCCGCGCAGATAATTTCGTTCGAGACTCATTATAGCAAGTTTTCTTATCGTCTTCCTTCCACACTTTTTTCATCCGGAAGGTCGAAAGGTCGCGCGGGCGATTAATTATAGCGAGTTTTCTTATCGGCTTCCGCCCGCGTCGTTCCGAGAAAAGACGAAAAGAAACGGGTCGAAAGGACATCACGTGATCCGTTTCCCGCGAAACAGGAAGTTTACGCCGCGCGAGATTATTTTCGTTTCGGCTTCGATTTCCTCGAGTCGTGGAAAGGAAGTCACGTGATCGCGTGTTTTTCTTCCGGCGAAACAGGATGTTCCGGAACAATCTCTCGGTATAAATGCGGGGCTCTGGGCGAAAGGAAAATCATTCTGCCTCAGAGAACCGCTGCGTGTGGATAGCTCCGTGACCAGTTTTTCTGAGTTTCGCCCGCCGAGTGTTTTTTACTTTTGCCAGCCGCCATGTTTTTCTACCTGTGTCACGATCGCCTGCCCGTTCCCGTGCTGGTCGTCCTGTCCGCCGACGGGCTGCCTTTCCTGAGGGCCGCGGACGTGGCCCGGATCCTGGAATACAGAAACACGTACCGTTTTTCCTCGATGTACGCCAGTCTCAGGATCCGGGACATCGTGTATAAGAGAATGGAGCTGCCCCGCCAGGTGCTGGACACGAAAATTTTTTCTGCCGAAGAAGCCGTCGAACTTCTCAAGCCGTGCAAGCGGAGATCGGCCCTCTACTTGCGTTGCGTCTTCGAAATGTCGGATACCTGTCGAGTCTTGCCCCTGGAGACCATCAGGGCCGCCACCAAGCACAAAAGGGCCATGCGCGTCAAGTTCCTGGTCGGCGAGTATTCGAATTCTCTGACTTTTCGGGATTTCCTGAACGAGTTCAAGACGAAGACGTTTCTCCTGTACGAAGACCTGGCCCGGGAATACATGTTCAAAAGGATCGAAATACACTCGTACAACTCGAGCCTGGAAATCCTCAGACTTCCCGAGCCGCCGAGAAAAGTATTGGTACATTTCGGGGACGAAGTCTTCGAGTACCGATTGAACTGATTTCTGTAAAAAAATGTTTTATGAAAAAAAAAAAAAAAAAGGTCGAACGAGGTGTGTGTAAGGAAAGACTTTATGTCTTTGTCCACACACACCTCGTTCGGCCTTTTTTTTAAAAACAGACAGGTCGCCAATATTGAAAATATCTTAAAATAAAACTCGTACGTTTCGAAACAGAGTGTCGCAAAAAATCATATTTGGTAATATTTCGGCTACGCGAACAAAAAAATCCCAACTTTAATTATATTTCATAAAACAATTTCAGAACCGAATATTTTTCATCGGGATAAAATGATCGTATCGAACTAAGAATCCTCTGGTGAAACGAGCCACGAGCCACGAATCCTCTGGTAAAACGAGTGCGAGCATCTCCAGAATCCAAGAAAAGTTTAAAATCTGAATCTAAAAATCCAGTAACGACAAGAACACGGCGTCCCATAACGACACGTAAAGAAAGTACCTCTGGTAAAACGAGCCACGAATCTTCTGGTAAAACGAGTACGAGCCGAGAATCCTCTGGTAAATCGATCACAGACTCAGAATCATCTGATAAAGCTAATACGAGCCACGAATCCTCTGGTAAAACGATCACAGACTCAGAATCATCTGATAAAGCTAATACGAGCCACGAATCCTCTGGTAAATCGATCACAGACTCAGAATCATCTGATAAAGCTAATACGAGTCACGAATCCTCTGGTAAATCGAGAACGAGACAAGAATCCTCTGGTAAAGCGAATAGAGGCCCAGAAACATCTGGTAAAACGATTACGAGCCAAGAATCCTCTGGTAAAACGAGTAAAAGCCAAGAATCTTCAGCTCAAATATTTACAAGTGTTTTACAAGATATTTTCTTTCCATTCGAAAGGGTAAGTATTTCTTTCCGAGCTGGATTCTTGCACTTTATTACATTAAAGGTTTGAAATAATTTTGATTTCAATTTTTCGAAACATTTCACAACTCCAGAACGCTACAATAAACTTAACCAAGATTCGAAAATCTAAATTATATAAAAATCCAAATCTGAAAAAAAAAAAAAAAAAAAAAAAAAAAAAAAAAAAAAAAAAATTTTTTTTTTTTTTTTTTTTTGTACTAGAGGGGTAATGATGAAATTTTTTTCGAAAAGATTTCTTTGAAAATTTTTGCAAGTCCAGACTGCGAGATCAAAACTGAAAATTTTTACAAGTCCAGACTGCGAGGCAAAACTGAAAATTTTTACAAGTCCAGACTGCGAGGCAAAACTGAAAATTTTTACAAGTCCAGACTGCGAGGCAAAACTGAAAATTTTTACAAGTCCAGAATGCTACAATAAATTTAACTAAGATTCAAAAGTGTAAAGTATACAAATCTTCAACGTAAAAAAAAAAAAAAAAAAAAAAAAAAAAAAAAAAAAAAAAAAAATTTTTTTTTTTTTTTTTTTTATTTTTGTACTAGAGGGGTAATGATGAAATTTTTTTCGAAAAGATTTCTTTGAAAATTTTTGCAAGTCCAGACTGCGAGATCAAAACTGAAAATTTTTACAAGTCCAGACTGCGAGATCAAAACTGAAAATTTTTACAAGTCCAGACTGCGAGGCAAAACTGAAAAAAATTACAAGTCCAGACTGCGAGATCAAAACTGAAAATTTTTACAAGTCCAGACTGCGAGGCAAAACTGAAAAAAATTACAAGTCCAGACTGCGAGATCAAAACTGAAAATTTTTACAAGTCCAGACTGCGAGGCAAAACTGAAAATTTTTACAAGTCCAGACTGCGAGGCAAAACTGAAAAAAATTACAAGTCCAGACTGCGAGGCAAAACTGAAAAAAATTACAAGTCCAGAGCGCGAGGCAAAAACTTCAAAGTACGATTAAAGAAATAATCAGAAATCGACTTACCCACGAGTCCATCTTCCGTCCAGCAGAACTTCTGGTAGCAACTCCTTTGGCACCGACGATCAAATGAACGAATGTGGCTCGCACACCTGTATTTATACCCCGGGATTGCGTAACCTTCCAGAGATATTGCGTCAGAAAAGAAAACTTGAACTTGATTCTCGAAACGCGTGGAAAAAAAAAAAAAAAAAAAAAAAATTTTTTTTTTTTTTTTTTTTTTTTTTTTTTTTTTTTTTTTTTTTTACGAGTATGGTTTATACCACTAGAAAATATTTTCGGGAAATTACAAGTCCAGAGCACCAGGTAAAATCTGGAAAAACTTTGAATAATCCCACAGCCATCAAATATGTTTCGAAAACACTTTTTCGAATGTATCACCAAGTTTTACCTTTAAATAATTTTCAATATTGGCGCGACATCCGATACAAAAAAACGGGCCGAACAAAGTGCGTTTGGATAAAAAGACAAGAGTCTTTTTCCTCACACGCACTTTGTTCGACCCATTTTTTTTCAAAGTCTTTCGTTCCAGAAAGCGTTCCGTTTTCCAATATTGTCGAGACATCCGATACAAAAAAACGGGCCGAACGAGATGCGTTTGGAAGAAAGACAAAAGTCTTTCTCCTCTCACGCACCCCGTTCGACCCGTTTTTTCATTTTTTCAAAGTTTTTTTTTCAGAGTTTTTTCATTTGGCCTCGAGTTTTCTTTGTTCCCGTTCGAGGAGTTTCGACCACCACTCGGAGTTTTCCTCCAACCACTCGGGCTGTTCCTTCACCCACTCGGAGAAGAAGAAGCACTCGGCCCCCGCGCAGTGAGCCGTCTTTCCGTTTTTCAGCTTCCTGTGATACCCGCAGTGTCCGACGATCGATTTCAGGTAACGCTGCAGGTTTTCGAACTTGGGACAGCCAAAGTCTTCCAGGTTGACGCAAGGTATGTCTAGGTCTTCCAAGACGTCCCTTTCGACGTGGCCCCCTTTGTAAGCGACCAGGTATTTTCCGTCCTTCGCGGCCTTCGCGTACTCGTGTTGCACGCACGCCGTCACGGAATCCTCGGTGTACACGGATTCTCCGGGCCAACTCTCGAGGGTCAGGCCGTGTATGTACTTTGTGCAATGGTCGATCGTCTTCCAGTCTTTGTGCGTCGCTTTTTCGGCCAGGTGGCCCAGATCGAACCTGTAGCAACCTCTGTCCCAGATATCGGTGATCGACAGGTATCCCATTTCTCGGACGCGGAACTTTCCCTGGACGTGGAATCCGTCAAAGTCTATGACGAGGCAGATGTCGGACAGGCTCATGGCTTTCGGGAAAACGCAGAGGGGGGAAACTCGGCACTAGAAGATGGACTCGGTGGCTTTCGAGAAAACGCAGAGGTGGAAACTCGGCACTGGAAGATGGACTCGGTGGCTTTCGGGAAAACGCAGAGGCAGAAACTGTGAGGCAAAATAAATCGAATGGCAGCGAGTGAGCTCTCTCACGTAAAGAGAAATTCAGAATGATTTTTTCGGTCCCGACGCGTCTTCTTTTATACTATCTCTCGTCGGACGAAAATAAAAATTCTCGGAAATCACGCGGCCGGTCGTCCGAAAAAAAGTCCAGGAATAAAACGAGCGCGGAGAAGAGTTCTGGGATGTTCTTTTCTTTAGAAACGCGAGATAAAAACTCCACGTGACATCCTGCCATCCGTTCCGTAAAAAGAATTTGTCGCTCCGATTCTTTTCTTAGAATCGCGCGAGGTCACGTGACCTCGATAAACTTATTCTCGGCCCGCGCGTCGCGATAACAAAAAACACGAGGTCACCGGATTCGTAGCTTCCTTTCCCAGAAAAACATCCCGTGACCTCGAACGCAGCTGTGAGCCGCGCGTCGGTTTCGTTTCCGGCGGAACGTTGCGCAACATCCCGGAAGATATTTCGGGGCGACGGCCGGGTTCTTTTTCCGAGATTGCGATTTCGTTCGACCCGGGAAAATATTCCAATTTTCTTTTCCGCCGATGGGGAAATCGTTACCGCGATTTCACCCTTTAAAGGTTCCGAGTGCGAAAGAAGAATAAAGTGAGCGATCGAGAATTTTCCGAGCAGTAAAAATAAATCTCAAACCAACAATGTAAAAAAAAAAAAAAAAAAAAAAAAAAAAAAAAAAAAAAAAAAATTTTTTTTTTTTTTTTTTTTTTTTTTTTTTTTTTTTTTTTATAAACCTTTGAATTTTATATAATAAGGATAACTTGTGAAAAAATAATCGAGAAACTGGTGTATATGAAAAAAGTAAAGTTTCTTTGCTGGACTCGGGGAAAAGCCAAGTGTTACGCGGCGCAATATCATCAAATACGTCATTATAACATTTTGTTTCGAAACGTACAAGTTTTATTCTGAATAATTTTTCAATATTGGTTGTATATTTAACGCAAAAAACGGGTCGAACGAGGCGTGTAAGGAAAGACTTTTATATCTCTCCTCACACACCTCGTTCGACCCGTTTTTTTTTGTACATAATTATTTTGCAGTTCAAGATTATCCATGTGGTCTACGACCCCCATAGTAGTTACATGGTTATCGCAAAATAAACGTATTACCACAAATATATCTGTGGTACGTTCTAGTTATCCGTTTTCTCATCAAGTTATTTAACTTGCCCCTACAAACAGGACATGTTGAATTTTCATCAATCCATTCGTATAAGCATGTACTGTGAAACACGTGTGTGCAATGTAATCTTACTTTGAAAAATCTTTTACTCGTCGTAACCTCCAAACATATGGGACAAATTGCGGCAGGCATGACGATCAATATAATTTCGGACTAAAAAAACTCGGCAGGCGAAACTCAGAAAAAAACTGGTCAGGAACACGGAGCGATCCACACGGAGCGATTCTCTGAGAGAAATGATAGCTCGTCGCGGCTGCGGACCCGTATTTATACCGTATCTCGACCTCGAGAGACTATTCCGGAACATCCTGTTCCGCCGGAAAAAACACGCGGTCACGTGACTTCCTTTCGACGAGCCGTGGGAAATCGAAGCGAAAATAATCTCGCGCACATCCTGTAAAAAAAAAAAAAAAAAAAAAAAAAAATTTTTTTTTTTTTTTTTTTTTTTTTTTTTTTTTTTTTTAACGTTGGAGATTTATATCTTTTACACTTTTGAATCTTAGTTGAATTTATCGTAGCGTTTTGGACTTGTAAAATATTTCAGATATGATCTCGCGTTTTGGACCAGTCCAGAACGCGAGACGAGCCAAGGTAAAATGTATTATGATATAAAATTCAAGGATTTCAAATTTCGAGGAGCATTTCGTCCATACCGAAAAGCCCAATTTTCGACATCAGGAAAATTGTTTTTCGACACATGGCAAAGCGTTTCTTCCTCCGGCAATCGATATTTTCACGTTCGATGCCGCGCAGATAATTTCGTTCGAGACTCATTATAGCAAGTTTTCTTATCGTCTTCCTTCCACACTTTTTTCATCCGGAAGGTCGAAAGGTCGCGCGGGCGATTAATTATAGCGAGTTTTCTTATCGGCTTCCGCCCGCGTCGTTCCGAGAAAAGACGAAAAGAAACGGGTCGAAGGCCGCCACGTGATCCGTTTCCCACGAAACAGGAAGTTTACGCCGCGCGAGATTATTTTCGTTTCGGCTTCGATTTCCTCGAGTCGTGGAAAGGAAGTCACGTGATCGCGTGTTTTTCTTCCGGCGAAACAGGATGTTCCGGAACAATCTCTCGGTATAAATGCGGGGCTCTGGGCGAAAGGAAAATCATTCTGCCTCAGAGAACCGCTGCGTGTGGATAGCTCCGTGACCAGTTTTTCTGAGTTTCGCCCGCCGAGTGTTTTTTACTTTTGCCAGCCGCCATGTTTTTCTACCTGTGTCACGATCGCCTGCCCGTTCCCGTGCTGGTCGTCCTGTCCGCCGACGGGCTGCCTTTCCTGAGGGCCGCGGACGTGGCCCGGATCCTGGAATACAGAAACACGTACCGTTTTTCCTCGATGTACGCCAGTCTCAGGATCCGGGACATCGTGTATAAGAGAATGGAGCTGCCCCGCCAGGTGCTGGACACGAAAATTTTTTCTGCCGAAGAAGCCGTCGAACTTCTCAAGCCGTGCAAGCGGAGATCGGCCCTCTACTTGCGTTGCGTCTTCGAAATGTCGGATACCTGTCGAGTCTTGCCCCTGGAGACCATCAGGGCCGCCACCAAGCACAAAAGGGCCATGCGCGTCAAGTTCCTGGTCGGCGAGTATTCGAATTCTCTGACTTTTCGGGATTTCCTGAACGAGTTCAAGACGAAGACGTTTCTCCTGTACGAAGACCTGGCCCGGGAATACATGTTCAAAAGGATCGAAATACACTCGTACAACTCGAGCCTGGAAATCCTCAGACTTCCCGAGCCGCCGAGAAAAGTATTGGTACATTTCGGGGACGAAGTCTTCGAGTACCGATTGAACTGATTTCTGTAAAAAAATGTTTTATGAAAAAAAAAAAAAAAAAAAAAAAAAAAAAAAGGTCGAACGAGGTGTGTGTAAGGAAAGACTTTATGTCTTTGTCCACACACACCTCGTTCGGCCTTTTTTTTAAAAACAGACAGGTCGCCAATATTGAAAATATCTTAAAATAAAACTCGTACGTTTCGAAACAGAGTGTCGCAAAAAATCATATTTGGTAATATTTCGGCTACGCGAACAAAAAAATCCCAACTTTAATTATATTTCATAAAACAATTTCAGAACCGAATATTTTTCATCGGGATAAAATGATCGTATCGAACTAAGAATCCTCTGGTGAAACGAGCCACGAGCCACGAATCCTCTGGTAAAACGAGTGCGAGCATCTCCAGAATCCAAGAAAAGTTTAAAATCTGAATCTAAAAATCCAGTAACGACAAGAACACGGCGTCCCATAACGACACGTAAAGAAAGTACCTCTGGTAAAACGAGCCACGAATCTTCTGGTAAAACGAGTACGAGCCGAGAATCCTCTGGTAAATCGATCACAGACTCAGAATCATCTGATAAAGCTAATACGAGCCACGAATCCTCTGGTAAAACGATCACAGACTCAGAATCATCTGATAAAGCTAATACGAGCCACGAATCCTCTGGTAAATCGATCACAGACTCAGAATCATCTGATAAAGCTAATACGAGTCACGAATCCTCTGGTAAATCGAGAACGAGACAAGAATCCTCTGGTAAAGCGAATAGAGGCCCAGAAACATCTGGTAAAACGATTACGAGCCAAGAATCCTCTGGTAAAACGAGTAAAAGCCAAGAATCTTCAGCTCAAATATTTACAAGTGTTTTACAAGATATTTTCTTTCCATTCGAAAGGGTAAGTATTTCTTTCCGAGCTGGATTCTTGCACTTTATTACATTAAAGGTTTGAAATAATTTTGATTTCAATTTTTCGAAACATTTCACAACTCCAGAACGCTACAATAAACTTAACCAAGATTCGAAAATCTAAATTATATAAAAATCCAAATCTGAAAAAAAAAAAAAAAAAAAAAAAAAAAAAAAAAAAAAAAAAAATTTTTTTTTTTTTTTTTTTTTGTACTAGAGGGGTAATGATGAAATTTTTTTCGAAAAGATTTCTTTGAAAATTTTTGCAAGTCCAGACTGCGAGATCAAAACTGAAAATTTTTACAAGTCCAGACTGCGAGGCAAAACTGAAAATTTTTACAAGTCCAGACTGCGAGGCAAAACTGAAAATTTTTACAAGTCCAGACTGCGAGGCAAAACTGAAAATTTTTACAAGTCCAGAATGCTACAATAAATTTAACTAAGATTCAAAAGTGTAAAGTATACAAATCTTCAACGTAAAAAAAAAAAAAAAAAAAAAAAAAAAAAAAAAAAATTTTTTTTTTTTTTTTTTTATTTTTGTACTAGAGGGGTAATGATGAAATTTTTTTCGAAAAGATTTCTTTGAAAATTTTTGCAAGTCCAGACTGCGAGATCAAAACTGAAAATTTTTACAAGTCCAGACTGCGAGATCAAAACTGAAAATTTTTACAAGTCCAGACTGCGAGGCAAAACTGAAAAAAATTACAAGTCCAGACTGCGAGATCAAAACTGAAAATTTTTACAAGTCCAGACTGCGAGGCAAAACTGAAAAAAATTACAAGTCCAGACTGCGAGATCAAAACTGAAAATTTTTACAAGTCCAGACTGCGAGGCAAAACTGAAAATTTTTACAAGTCCAGACTGCGAGGCAAAACTGAAAATTTTTACAAGTCCAGACTGCGAGGCAAAACTGAAAAAAATTACAAGTCCAGACTACGAGATCAAAACTGAAAAAAATTACAAGTTCAGAGCGCGAGGCAAAAACTTCAAAGTACGATTAAAGAAATAATCAGAAATCGACTTACCCACGAGTCCATCTTCCGTCCAGCAGAACTTCTGGTAACAACTCCTTTGGCACCGACGATCAAATGAACGAATGTGGCTCGCACACCTGTATTTATACCCCGGGATTGCGTAACCTTCCAGAGATATTGCGTCAGAAAACTTGAACTCGATTCTCGAAACGCGTGAAAAAAAAAAAAAAAAAAAAAAAAAAAAATTTTTTTTTTTTTTTTTTTTTTTTTTTTTTTTTGTATGATTTCTATGACTGGGAAATTTGTTCGAAAATATTTACAACTCCAGAACTCGAAGAACTCGAAACAAGATTGAAATATTTTACAAATCAAAAAAAAAAAAAAAAAAATTTTTTTTTTTTTTTTTTTTTTTTTTTTTTTTTTTTTTTTTTTTTTTTACTAGAGGGCAATGATGAAATTTTTTTCGAAAAGATTTCTTTGAAAATTTTTGCAAGTCCAGACTGCGAGATCAACACTGAAAATTTTTACAAGTCCAGACTGCGAGATCAAAACTGAAAATTTTTACAAGTCCAGACTGCGAGGTAAAACTGAAAATTTTTACAAGTCCAGACTGCGAGGCAAAACTACTTGTACAAATTTATCAAGTTTTACATCCGCAGCTAGGATCAAACTGTAAAATTTTTACAAGTTCCAGATCTGCAGTCTAGGAACTTGTAAAAAATTACAGAGTCCAGATCTCGCAGTCAGAACTTGAAAAAAATTTTCAAAACTGAACAAACAATATTGTCTAGTCAAAAAAAAAAAAAAAAAAAAAAAAAAAAAAAAAAAAAAAAAAATTTTTTTTTTTTTTTTTTTTTTTTTTTTTTTTACATTATAGGTTTGAGATAATTTTTATAATAATAAAAATTATTTTCAGATTGGATCTTCAACGTTTGTATACGGACTGACCATAGTGTCAACCTGTATTATATAAAATACAGGTCAACAATTATAACTTATTTCAGCTTTTTTATAAACCGTGTTGTTTTTTGCACGCGACAGTCAATAATATTCTTGGAAATCGATTTTCTTGGATATTTTCTTTCCATTCGAAAGGGTAAGTATTTCTTTCCGAGCTTAAGTATTTCTTTCCGAACTGGATTCTTGCACTTTATTACATTATAGGTTTGAAATAATTTTGATTTCAATTTTTGGAAACATTTCACAACTCCAGAACGCTACAATAACAAAACCAAGATTCGAAAATCTAAATTATATAGGAATCCAAATCTGAAAAAATACGTTATAGGAATGAGATAATTTTTTCCAGGCGTTTCGGACTCGTAATTTTTTTTCAGGTTTCGCCCGGCGCGAGATCTTTCGCGTTCGTTCCCCCCGCGTTCAACAAGTCGGAGACGAGTCTGAATTCTTCCCTCGCGAAATCAGAACCGCGTCGCGCGCTTCGATTTCCCGTTTCAGGCGCTCGTTCTGCATCTTCCCGCGACCTGCAGCAGCGGCCGCAGATTCCGGAGTCGTCGATTCCCGATTCTCGCTGAATCTCGTCCATTCCCGATTCTCGCGGGGTCTCGTCCGAGATTCCCGATTTTCGCTGGATCTCGTCGATTCTCGCGGGATCTCGGCGTTTTCCCGGTGGCGGTTTTCTCGCCCCGACTGTCCGCGAACGATGGATCCCGGAGCGGGCTCGAACAACGGCTTCGCGAATCGTTTCCAGCACGAGATCAGGTGATCGACGTGTAGATATTTGGTCTGTCTATTCCACGACGCGCGGCCCAGACGCACTGGACCCGGGGATAGATTCCGTGCCGCGCCCGGCAATGGTTTTCGAAGTCTTTCGAACACGTGACTTCTCGGCAACAGGGACATAGAAATTTCACTCTGCATCTCAGCAGGCTGTTATACGCGTTGAGGGATTTCATCGAATGTCTCGACATGTCGAAAATTACGGTTTCGCAGACGAAAGTTATCGAGCCGGTGCAAGTTCAGAATTCCGTGCAAAATGTATAGAAGTAAATTCTTAAGTCTTTTCAAACGGTTATATACTCAAGCAAAAAAAAAAAAAAAAAAAAAAAAAAAAAAAAAAAAAAAAAATTTTTTTTTTTTTTTTTTTTTTTTTTTTTTTTTTTTTTTTTTTTAGTTCTCCTTCCACGCGTTTCGAGAATCAAGTTCAAGTTTTCTTTTCTGACGCAATATCTCTGGAAGGTTACGCAATCCCG
>OZ010798.1:459198273-459280034 GCA_963932465.1 Maratus speciosus
TTCCCACAGTTGGTCTTTGTTGGCCGAATCCGCGCGCGTTCGTCTGACGAGTTCGGCCCACACGTTTTCCACCGGATTCATGTCCGGGCCTTTCGGCGGCCAATCGTGCATGACGGTCACGTTGTGCGTTTCCAACCAGTGTTTCGCGAGTCGACTCGTGTGGATCGGGGAAAGATCGTGCATGAAAGTCAAATCGTTGTCCAAAACGTCGTCTTCCACGATCGGAAGGATTTCGTTCACGTAGTAGTCGGCGTTGAGCGTTCTCTGCGCGATCCTGTGTATGTATTTGAATTTGTTTCCGAACGCCATCCAAACGCATATGGTGAATCGCCCTCTCGGATTACTGTTGGACACGATGTAATTTTGGTCGAATCGGTCGCTGACCCGCGGTCTGTAAACGCGCAACGGGCCCCTCGAAGAGGCTCGGAATATTTTTTCGTCGGAAAACACGACGCCGTTCCATTCGTCCGCGCTCCACGCGATGTGATTGACGGCAAACTGGAATCGCTTTTGAACGTGCACGGGCTTCAAAAAAGGCTTGCGTGCCGGAACGCGGCATCTCTGGCCCTTTTCTTTCAAACGCTTGCGAATCGTGTCCACGCTGACTCTGGGAGCCAATTCGTCTCGAATTTCGACGGCCGACATGAAAGGATTCGTCGTGGACGCGTTCAAGATGTACAAGTCTAAAGCTTCGTCCGTCACTCGAGGCCTTCCGCGCTTTTTGGGAACGGTTCCCGTGATTTCTTTGACCAGCCAGTAATGAACCGTCGACGGAGCGATTCGAAATATTCTCGCGATCTGGCGTTCGGATAAATGTTCCTCTTCGTGCAATCTGACGATTTCGCGTCTGTGTTCCATCCTTGTGTGTAAAACGTCGAAAACGGAAAACAAAGAACAGATCCACGATGGATTCCGAGATCGAGATGCATTGCGCGAGGTGTCGAACCAAAACGAAAACCGTCGACGTGAAAAAAACAATGTCGAAAACTCACAGGCCGATGTTGAGAGGCACGTGCGCCGTGTGCCGGACCAGAAAAATCACGTTCGTGAAAATGAAGAAAAAATAATCAAGAGGATGTATTTTTTTAATCTCGTCCAGACCGATATCTGTCATCCGGAAAAAGTTTCTCTGGTTCCCGGGCCCGCGCTGTTCTGTCACCAATGCGGAAAAGGTTTCTCCGTCTACGAATACATCACCAGGATTTCGACCGATCATTTTCGTTCCAGCGAGTTGGCGCAGGCTTTTCGCGAATGGACCGGGGACGAAAACGTGCCCATGAATTTCACTCTCGTGGACTTGGAAGGTATATTTCCGAAAACGATCGTCGGCCAGTCTCTGAATCGCGTGCTCCAGAGCTTGAGACTTTTACGAGCCATCAACGCCCCTTTCACCACCCGACCGCAAGTGGATCGTTTCGAAGACATGAACAATTTTCTGTTTGATTTTTTGAATATGGTGAAGGAACATCCCGAATCGACCTCCGCGAGAGAAATAATAAACAAACTGTTACACTCCATGTACGAGCATTTGAACACGAGCAAAGAATCGATCGACCTGTTTAGCACCTATTTCGACGATCTGGTTCCTTTCGTTAAACGTTGCGCGCCCGACGAGAAACCGATACTCGCAAACGATCCTTTTCCTAATCTGGCCCGCGAAATGCACGAGCAACTCCAACTGTCTTCCACCATCCGCAAACAGTTTGGAAAATTTTCGATTCCGTTCGACATGATTCACGTGATGGTCTGCAGTTTCGCTTGTTCGGCCGACATGGACGTGGTCGGAAACTGGGTCATGGATTTCATCGCGAGGGTCTGCAGGGCCCGATTCTTTTGGGAATCGTATCCCGATTGCCCGTTCGTCGAGAAAATGAGTCGAATCGTCTACCGCGAAATCCTGAGCCGGGCGGGAACCGACCATTACAAAACCTTGACGAAGATCACGACGGGGGAATCGATCGAACACTATTCCACGTTTCTGATGCCGTTCCACGAGTTGCAAATGTTTTTGAAAGGAAAATTTTGCAGGGGTAAACACGACCGCGTGCAGGAAATGGCGTTTCATCAAATGTTTCCCGCCGTTTGTTTTACGGACCACGGGGACCAACTGGGATTCACGATCGGCCACAACTATCTGGTCCAGACGCTCAACAGAAACAACGGAAGGATCGTGAAAGGCATGTTCAAAACGGCCAAGAGCCTTCACCGTGCGGTCCAAAAGTTTATCGCCAAGATTCGCGATTTCGAAACGATGCCGGACGGATCGCGAAATACCCAGTTGCTTTGGACCGTGGACACGTTCCAGTTGTTTCTGGCCAGCGATCCGGAATACGAAGCCGAAATCAAAAGCGTCCTCGGAACGCTGGTCGGCAATAAACAAGATGGAAACTAACACGTCCGAATCACTCGACAGTCGAATCCGCGAGCTGTTGAATTCCACCGTAGACGCCTTCAACGCGAACGGCGAAGACTCCGTGACCATGAAAACCATGAAACTACATACGGTGGGTACGGTTCTCGAAAAGCTCAGGCTAGGCGGTTGGAGTTTCGTCCTGAAGCTTTTCAAGACCCACACGCCCGTTCACCCTAAAATCGCGCAGGAACTTTCAAAGTACGGCGACGACGAAACCGCATGCGCTCTGTCTCAGTGTTTCGTTCGAAACGATAAACTCGTGCGCATCGTCAAACAGATGGCTCAGCGCGAAGCGAACATGGCTGAAATTTTAGCCGTGGACGGTCTGGCGGGAAACATCAGCAACGGACCCAATTTCGAATACAAACATTACATCGGTAACCTTCGCTTCGCCGACAAGGGCGAACCCAAATCCAACTTTGACGAGGAAAGCGAATTCAAGCGACTGCACGTCCAGACCGTTCGAGAAATGTATCGAATGATGGCGGGTACGCCAGAGCCCACCAAACACGTTTACGACATTCTGCGAAAATGTTTCTACCAGACCGTCGGGACCAATCTCCCCGAAATCGAATTCAATGAGGAAGAGGCCATGGACGGCGAGTTGGAAGGGAAAATCGCCATCATGTACATGAACAACATGAAAAGAGAACAGATGGAGAGTCTCGTAAAGAGTCTGAGGCTTCGGGGAGAAAAACGAACGGTCGCCGAAACGGAAACTAGCGAAGAAGAAAACTGCACCGAAAAGAAAAAGTCTAAGCCTCGAGACGAAAAGAAAGCGACCAAGAAAAAGGCCGCCGTAGAAACCGAAACCGAAACCTTCGACGAAAGCGAATCAAATTCAAACGAACGATAAACCTATCGAAATGTAAAAAAAAAAAAAAAAAAAAAAAAAAAAAAAAAAAAAAAAATTTTTTTTTTTTTTTTTTTTTTTTTTTTTTTTTTTTTTATGACTAGGAAATTTGTTCAAAAATTTTTACAAGTTCAGAACGCGAAACAAGATTGAGATATTTTACAAGTCCAGAACGCGAAACAGGATTGAATTTTTTTACAAGTCCAGAACGCTACGATAAATTTAACTAAGATTCAAAATCGTAAAAGATACAAACCTCCATCCCTAAAAAAAAAAAAAAAAAAAAAAAAAAATTTTTTTTTTTTTTTTTTTTTTTTTTTTTTTTTTTTTTCTATGACTAGGAAATTTGTTCGAAAATTTTTACAAGTTCAGAACGCGAAACAAGATTGAGATATTTTACAAGTCCAGAACGCGAAACAGGATTGAATTTTTTTACAAGTCCAGAACGCTACGATAAATTTAACTAAGATTCAAAATCGTAAAAGATACAAACCTCCATCCCTAAAAAAAAAAAAAAAAAAAAAAAAAAAAAAAAAAAAAAAATTTTTTTTTTTTTTTTTTTTTTTTTTTTTTGCTTGCTTGGGAATATAAGGCTTCGACAAAAACTTAAAGATTTACTTCTACACATTTTCGTCTCGCGTTCCGGACTTGTGTGATATTTTTCGAAAACTATTTCCGAGTCGTTGAAATCATGCAACGTAAAAATGTATCCTTTACAACAAGCATGCAGAAAAAGAAATCAGTTTTTATACCCACTGAGGAAGAGGTAGAAGAACATTACTATCGAGGCGTGGATTCGTTCGATTCGGATTGCATGCGCCAATCGTCGTATCGTAGACGCGTGGAACAGTCTGTATTTCGTTCACCTTCATCCGGACTAGATCGGTTTCGACGCGTCATTTCGTCTTGGAGAGAACACGACACTAGTATCGTTTTCGGTAATTTGGGACGCCAACCCTACTTGTTAGACTATTACTTGGACATGTGTTTTTCTTACCGAGAAGAGGTGAACGTAACGTGTCGCTGGAAACTCCAATCCCCCTATCAAATCGAAAGCCTCGAAAAAGAAGTCGATTTTTTATTCGTCGTCGAACCGAATTTCGGAGACACGATCAAAAAACCTCCGCGAGCCAAACATCTGGTCGTTCTGACCAGTCATCTGAATCTGTCCGCTTCCGATCGCGACAGGAGATATGACCATCTTCACCTGACCAGTAACAGAAAATACGCTCCGCCGCGCTCCGATCTTCGAGAAGGTACGGAGTTTAAACCTCCGATTTTTCACGATCGACGGATCGATTCCTTACCGAAGGAACACGAACCCGTTTTCTTAGACGTTCGTAATTCGGAATCGGCAAACGAGGCGTATCTCAGATTGCTGACCGGAAAAGAAATGATTCGCAAAAGACCCTATAAAATATTGATGGATGATCGCGACCGCGAGATTTTAAACCGAATTTTGCCGGAGACGGAAAGAAAAATCGAAGAACTGGGTTTTATTCCTTGGAAAAACATATTTTACTGCTGTATTTAATAAGGACATGCTTTTCCGGGATTATCACTCTTGCATCTGACGAGGTAGTTGTTAAACCACGTCTCGAATCTTTTCACGGTCTGAAATTTTCTGAATTTCAAAACACCGGAATTTAACCTATCGCTTATCGATTTGCGTACGGTCGCTTCTTTTAAAAATATTCCGCTGCCGAAAGAAAGTTTATGTCGTTCGTCTGGCGGCACAAACTGCTGAACCGACACGTGAGGTTCGTCGAACCCCAGACACCAAAATACCGCGTTTGCGAAAAAGTAAATCGTACCGTGTTTGTCTACGTAGACGATCATTTCGTACAGATTATCGTCTTTCAATATGTGCGGCGCAAACGTCAGATGGATCCACTTTTCGTTAGCCATATACTTGTAGTTTTAAATGTGAAATTTTTACTCGTAAAACGGACTTGTAAAATGTTTCGGAAAAATTTTCCGAGCCATAAAAAATATCTCAACCCTACAATGTAAAAAAAAAAAAAAAAAAAAAAAAAAAAAAAAAAAAAAAAAAAATTTTTTTTTTTTTTTTTTTTTTTTTTTTTTTTTTTTTTTTTTTTTTTTTTTGAGAGAGAGTCTAATAAAAAAATCAAGAGTCTAATAAAGCTCATGGATCAGGTCGAAGAATTGTTACAGCTAGACGAACTCAACCCGGGTTCGTTCGGTTCGCTGGAAAAAGGAATCAGTTACGCCATCATTTTGTGCATGACCGTACCCATTCTGCTCATACCCGTCCTTTACGTGTCCGTACGCCGAAGCATTTTCAAACTCGTGTTTTTATTGTTGACCATCTTGAGTTTTTTCTCGCTCGTCGTTCGTTTCAAATTTTCGTGGATCGTGTGGACGAGCTCGCGACTGCAAGAAATTTACAACCGCTACGATGCACGAATACGAGTTTAGGCTCGTGGTCCAGCATTCTTCGTCTTTCGCCCCGGTTTTCCGAGACTTGGGTTATTCGACTCGGAAAAACGTGGTGTACTACGCCAAACCGCATTTTCGTTTCAAGAACGGAACTTGGGAGGTGAAACGCGTCGAATCCACCCATTTCGTTTACCACGACGGCGCGTGGTTCAAATGGGTCCATTCCGTAGAAACGCCTTACGGGAAATGGAAGGAATCTACCAACAGATCTTTTTTGCACGAAACGGGAAATTTTCAAAATCCTTTCGCCGAAGAAATCCGAGATTGCGTCCAGATCGACGACCGGGCTCAACTGTACGCTTTCAGAAGCGGCTTGGACTACAAGTTGGTGTTCGAATGGGAATACGGAACGTTCGAGAAAAAACTCGAAAATTTCAAACCGGTCCGACTGCTCGAGTGCTTGAGCGAATACAAGCGCATCTACGACGCCATGAGTGGTTTTTCCGCGCCTCCGTACCAGCCGAACGAAAACGTCTTTCGGAAACCCGTGACGTGCGTGCGGGAAATTCCAGACGGAGACCGATATCTGTACGCCCATAAAATGGACGGCGTCTTCGGACTCGTGTACAGTTATCCGGACAGAGTGAAAGAAAAATGGGAAGGGTACGAATCGCGCATTCGTAACGGACAGACTCTGGGAGACGGATACGTTTTCGCCGCCGAGAAAATGGAAACTGGCGAAATTGTTTTGCTGGACGTTTATCGAGTTCGAGGATTCGACACGGCGAGTTGGTGCAGGCGCGGAATCTTGCTGAATTTTTTACCGCAGGTGAAATTAATCGAAGGATATTTCGTCCAAAAGTACGTCTCGGACAGAAATGCCCTCGGCTCCACACCGTTCAAAACCGACGGAATAGTCGTTCACGACGTCGAACAGGACGTCGTGTTCAAATTCAAAACTAACCATTCCGTCGATTTAGTTTATTTCGAAGGGTATTTTCAGTTACCGAACGGCCGGATAAAATGTTTGGATGGGAATTTAGAAAACGGCCGCGTGTACGAAATTTCGACAGCTGACGGAAGGGTCGTTCGAAGGAGATTCGATCGATTCAAAGGAAATACCGACAAACAACTCGAGAGCGTGCTCGCTCATGGTTGGAACGGGCCACCTATCGAATATCAAACGTAAAAAAAAAAAAAAAAAAAAAAAAAAAAAAAAAAAAAAAAATTTTTTTTTTTTTTTTTTTTTTTTTTTTTTTTTAATCCGTATCAATATATAAGCAGTGGGTAATGGAACAGGATAAAGTTTCTTTCCTTTTCCTACCGATTTGAAATAATCATGGCTACTAGGCGAGTGCGAACAGATTATATTTTGTCGAATGTAGTTACCAATATAAGAGATACTTTTCAACCTATGAAAATACCTATACCCGCTTTGAATACAAAGGAAGAAAATGTTTTCGAACGCGTGCTGAAGCTCTGCAAAACTATTTATGGAGCTCACTTTTCTCAAAAACGTGAAATTGATAACTGTCTCAGATACGTTAAAGAAGACAGATTAAAGCTAATGTTGTTCAGCCTGTATAAACAAATCTTTGCGAATCGTATTAGTTGGTCTCAAATTATGTTATACATGTGCAACGTCGCAAATTTAATGGTCCATTCCAAGTCTAACGATCTCCTGTTATCACACTTTATCGACATCGTGAAGAAAAAACTTTCACGTTGGATCAAAAAACGTAACGGTTGGGAAGCGATAGAAATCGACGAACGGTTCACCGCAGTTCGTATAAAGGTTCCGTATATGTTTTTGGAAGATTTTGTTCTTCGCCGTAGCGAAAGGTTGGCAGTTAAAGAAAGAGTAAGATATGACAAGTAAAAAAATCTTGGTCCGATTTATTCTAGCGTTCTTGACTTGTAAAATTTTTCAGTTTTGATCTCGAGTTCTGGATTTGTAATTTTTTTTCCGAACCATAAAAATTATCTCAATCCTATAATGAAAAAAAAAAAAAAAAAAAAAAAAAATTTTTTTTTTTTTTTTTTTTTTTTTTTTTTTTTTTTTTTATAACGTTAGAGATTTATATACTTTACACTTTTGAATCTTAGTTAAATTTATTGTAGCATTCTGGACTTGTAAAATATTTCAATCTTGTTTCGAGTTCTGGACTTGTAAAAATTTTCAGTTTTGATCTCGCAGTCTGGACTTGTAAAAATTTTCAGTTTTGATCTCGCAGTCTGGACTTGTAAAAATTTTCAGTTTTGATCTCGCATTCTGGACTTGTAAAAATTTTCAGTTTTGATCTCGCATTCTGGACTTGTAAAAATTTTCAGTTTTGATCTCGCAGTCTGGACTTGTAAAAATTTTCAGTTTTGATCTCGCATTCTGGACTTGTAAAAATTTTCAGTTTTGATCTCGCAGTCTGGACTTGTAAAAATTTTCAGTTTTGATCTCGCATTCTGGACTTGTAAAAATTTTCAGTTTTGATCTCGCAGTCTGGACTTGTAAAAATTTTCAGTTTTGATCTCGCAGTCTGGACTTGTAAAAATTTTCAAAGAAATCTTTTCGAAAAAAATTTCATCATTACCCTCTAGTAAAAAAAAAAAAAAAAAAAAAAAAAAAAAAAAAAAAAAAAAAAAAAAAAAAAAAATTTTTTTTTTTTTTTTTTTTTTTTTTTTTTTTTTTTTTTTTTTTGAGGAGTTGTTTTCGAATATATAAACGCTGAAACCCTCAACCAACTAATATTGACTTTTTTTCCTTTTCTAATAACAAGGAAACTATGGAAGGCTATGATAATCTCGTTTCGAAAGTGTTGGCCAACGAATCTTTGGCCAACGCGGCTAAGAATATGGTCGACGAGCACTGTTTAAATCTCGTGAATCCAGATTGGTCGACGCAATTACAAAATAATGTCACATATCAAAATTACCTTTATCATGCTAAAAAGTTATGGAAACCGGCATTCTCGACGAACCATTGCGACTGGGAAGAATCAAAAAAAGACCATTTCGAAATCGTCTTAGTCGCTACTTGTAAATTTTTAAAAGCGTACAAAAAAGAATCTTACTATCCGAACAGTCGTCGAGCAAACCTTCTCGTCCTCGATTCCGAACCTCTGACCAAAATCGCGCGGGCGATGACTTCCGATTTAGGACCGGACGTCAACGTTTGGAAAGATCACAAATTTCCTTTCGTCGAATGCGGTTTCATGGCATGCAGCGAATGCAGCGAGTTTACGCAGAAATTTCAAAAAGCCGGATACAGAGTGAATCGAATCAACCAGCCTTGCATATCCGACACGAAAGTGTTCGACGGAGAGCGCGTAGTCAATCGGTTTTATTCTCAAATGGAAGAGATGTTTAACGATACATTTTTAGCCGTTTTGCGGTTACAACTGAATGCGAGATATTATTTAAAGAAGCAAAACGTTTATCGCATCAGCGGGGAAGTTTTAGATTTCGTCGGATTTCTCGAGAACAAATTGAAGCCGACTAAAAAAGTCGATTTGGGACCACTGATTCAATTCGAATACAAGCCCGAAACCCCGTCGATTAAATATGAGGAAAAGAAATCTGCGGATCTGGATTCGAAAGTGAAGTGTAACGACGGCTTCGACGATTTCGACGAAATCTTTCGACGAAATTTTTTTTTTTTTTTTTTTTTTTTTTTTTTAGTCTATAATACGTATATAATGATATCAAAAATTTACTTCATCTAAAGTTTGGGTCGCGAAGTAAATGAAAAGTGAGTTAAATAAAGTAACTATTAACGATGGCAAAAGAATGCGTGACGTTAACAGACTTGTATAACTGGTGTTTAAAAGAACATTATAGAAAAAACGACCATCATCCGGAGCATTTTAAAAATCCAGACGTGGAAATGACTGAAATTCCAAGAATGGAACTCACGTGTGATTTATTGGGATCAGTTTTGGGAACTTTTAGAAAAAAAGATTTATCACTGTCTTTATCCGAATGTAGATGTATAATTGAAAACCAAAAGTGGCGACATTGGAAACATGCTATAAAAAATTACTTACCTATTGCATCCGCTACTGCACCCGATTGTGGTAAAAGATGGAAAAAATTTCCAGATGAGGAAAAAGAAAAATTGAAGGAATTATTTCAAAAATTTAAAAATGATACATGTATTAATGATATATATGACGAATTGGTCAATTTGGAATCAGTTCAGTATTATTTAAGAGACCTCGAATATCACAAAAAGGCTGTATGCGAAGTTTGGGAGCAAATCCCTGAATTTAACGTACCCGAGTTAAAATATAAAATAGAAACTCACGATAATGACAAATATGATACGATAATGATTTTAGGATATACTGCCGAGTGGTGTTTTAAAGAGTAAATCTCATAAACATGAATTTTATTATACTTTTAAACTTTTCGTATAATTAAATCCATAATAATTTAGTATAATTTATTTTCATATTTACAACTCCTACAATACTAGTTGATGTCTAACTCTATTAAAAAAAAAAAAAAAAAAAAAAAAAAAAAAATTTTTTTTTTTTTTTTTTTTTTTTTTTTTTTTTTTTTATCAACACGTCGCTCCGTTTTTCAAAGCGTTCGTCAGAGCAAATTGAGACGGAATATCTTTCAAAGAATAATTTTTGTGTAAAACTTCCTTTTGTACCATTGACACGAATGCGTTATAGAAAATTTGACTTCCAGAGCCCACACCGTTTACAATCAGAGGATGTGGGTGGTTAATCAATTCCGTTGCAATTAAACCGATTCCGTCTACAAACTCGCAGTTGTAAGGTAAATAATCAGCAAAATTATCGTTATCGAACGTGACTCTCATTTCTGAAAATTGACAGTTGAACAATATATATTGCATGCTGATGGATAAATTTGTATCCTCGAGTGTTTTAATTCCAGCCTTCGTATAAATAGAAACGTCCTTGAGACATTTGAAAATGGCCTGATCCCGTATATGAGACTCGGAAATTGATTTTTTACTTCGAACTAGAGAAATTAAATTTGGGAATAGAGTTTCGTGGTTGGGTCCCGGATCGACGTTTTTATCCAGACTGTTCAAGTTTCGATAAATTTCGATGGGTAGCCTATGTTCTACCCTTTTGTTGGCGGTCATTCCGTATTGTCGAATATAGTCTAAAATAAAAGGATTCATTTGATATTGTCGGTAGCTGCTATTTTTGTCTTGAAACTCTTCCGGTCGCTGCGTCCTGTCGAAAAACTCTTTCGTTGGAAAAATGACCGTATATCGTTTAAAGTAAGCCGCGTTTTTAACTGGTCTCAAAAAGGGTCCGACCCATGCGACGTTGGTCGGATGATCGTCTTGGTGATAACCCATTTCCAAACCGTAAAAATCTCTGAGATGTTTTTGGCACATGACCATGCTCAGATTGGTTCTTTTCGGAGCTCTGCACTTCGAACCGGAAGCGTTAAACAGGCAAGCTGTGGGTTCCGTGTTCGCCATGTTTTCCTTTATTGTAACGAATCAAGTTAGACGCGATGTTGAAACGCAAATTTAATTTCAATGCCAAACCGATTTCCAAACGTTTTAACAATTTCAAGGTGCTGACGAAATCTCAAAAGGCGTTGAAAAAGCTCGTTTCGAGTAACGAAAAACTGAAAGGCGCGATCAAAACCGTTTTCAGTAAAAAGGGTTTGAAGGTGGCGGCCGCGGGTGCGCTGGTCGGAACGGGCGTGGCGAGCATCTGGAGTTATATAGAATCCAATTCCGGATGCTTCAAGAAAAAATCCGACGGTTCGGTGTGTAAATACGACGAACTGAGTTGCTGCCAAAAAGGCAAGCTCGACAACGTCCCGTTTTGCCACGGGACGAAAAATTTGACAAACGTTTGCAAAGATTTCGACGAAGACGACGAAAAATCCTGCTGCCGACTCTGCGACTGCGAATACGTCGACTGTTTGCCGGGCGACACCATGAAATGCCAGAGACCTACGGTGGCCGACGCGCTGAACCATTTTGCGAGCCAAGTCGGTTCGACCGTTTGGTCGGGCATCGGAACGGTTTTTCCCTGGATATCGCACGTCTTGTACGGATTGGCCGCCGTATTCGTGCTCTGGATCGCATACTACGTTCGATCCTTTTTTCGGATGACGAGAAAGAAAGATGTATGAAAGATTGGCCGTTTGCCGTTTACCCGTCGACGATCTGTTGTCGGAATTTTACGAAGGAGAAAACCTGGAGCCCGTCGTCAAATCTTTGAATCTGCGATACGGCAAGTGGCCCGTTCAGTTTTACGTTTCGTTGGATCTGGTCACGCATCCGAAAATCAGGGACGTCGTCCGTAAATACATTTCGAAACTGTTGGAAGACAAGGAACGATACGGATACGTTTATTATCTGAGCGGTCGAAATTTGTTGATACCGCTCACCGTTAAATTTCAGGGAATCGAAGTGTTTACCGAAGTCGAAGACAGGGATCGGATCCTGAAAACCATCGACGAATTGGCGAGCGAATTTGCATGCAGAGGAAGCATGATGCACGAAATCACCACGGTGGAAATTTATTATTTCTTCGTGAGACTCGTGAACCCGAAATTGACTTGGTTGGCCGTCGAATACATGATCAACAGTTTGAGACAACACGTTCATTTGCTCATGTCTCCCGAAAGAAACTTTACTTGGACGGAACGGGAACCGGTCGGAGACGTAGACAAAAATAAATTGTTGTTTTGTTCGGACTAAAAAAAAAAAAAAAAAAAAAAAAAAAAAAAAAAAAAAAAAAAAAATTTTTTTTTTTTTTTTTTTTTTTTTTTTTTTTTTTTTTTTTTTTTAGATATATACTTTTATAAATTACATTAAAGTTGTGTAAAGTTGTTCTTTTATTTCAGTTTTTAAAATGGCTACACGGTTATGGAATGAAACAACCCTTTTACAGCGATATGATGTTTTCGGGTACTTATATTTTATCGAACTTGAACCTATTATCAAGGGTCATTTGAAAAAACTATATAAAAAATACGATAAGGATTTGAAATCTGATTTTATATCGTTACCTTTTGATCAGGAAAACCTTAATACTGAAAATGTTAAGGAACAAATTCATTTTATTAAAAGAGATTTATTACACAATCGATATTTTTTAACACAAATCTGTAAGTTGAGTGAAATTGCTTTGGAGTCGCCCGGAATACGACGTTACGACGCACCTTTTTTTGTTGTGTCAGAAATCCAAGCACGTTTCAAAAATGAAAGAAAAAAAGAATTTGAGAAATTATTTATGAAAATGTCCGATTATGTGTTTCAATATTTCCGAAACATGAATTTTTCAATATCGATTATAGACGAAATAATACTTTCTTTTAAAGAAATTAAAAATTCACTTGAATTATTTCAATTACCATGCTTAGTAGCTGCATTTTTTGAATATATTTTGTATAAGTTTTTTATATAATTGAAAAAAAAAAAAAAAAAAAAAAAAAAAATAATTTTTTTTTTTTTTTTTTTTTTTTTTTTTTTTTTTTCTTAATTGCATTATTAAATTTTGTTAGTGATATTCCTTTTGTTCTGTATCTACGTTTCGGTAAATCTGGCATTTGTAGGGAAAGACTCGTTGTTGCCAATCTGTGATCTCCATAATCCATGCTTTCTTCAACTTGCTAAAAAAAAAAAAAAAAAAAAAAAAAAAAAAAAAAATTTTTTTTTTTTTTTTTTTTTTTTTTTTTTTTTTTTTTTTTTACTTTATCAATCTTAATAAATAAGGTTATCGGTGTCATCTAATTTTAAAGTGGATATTTTTACGGCACGTGTTTATTTTTTATAACCAAGATAATGGAGAACTCGGATTATAGTATATTAATAAATGGTATTTTAAATACCCCTGTTCTTCGAGAAGCGATTGAAAACGTGGAAAAGCATACTTGTGCCCTCAACCTCATAACTACAAATTGGTTGAAAAATTTAGAATTTTCTTCAGTATATCAGGTTCATAAGGACAGAAAAGCAAAATATAATAAAGGGAAGTATTGCGGCCCGGAGAAAAAAGCATTCATTCAAAAAACACATCGCGATCATGTATTCAATATTATTGCAGCGGGGGAATTTAGTTTTCAAAAATCTGAAACGGGAGTAATTTCTATCGTTGCGAATGATTGCGATCCCCTAGACAGAATCGGAGATGTCATGAAAGAAAACGACGAAAAAAAATTACATACCGGTGCAAGATTTTTCGTAAAAACATGCCATCCATTATTTTGTCATTTTTGTACTAAACACCACAAAGACGAGAAACTTCCATTCGTACGACAGAATTGGTGTGTTTTGAGCGTTAAAATTTTTAACGGTAATGAAATTAAGTGTTGTTCTTCGACGATAATACAACCAGCTTTAATGTTAATGCAGAATTTTATGGCTATTTGTAATATGAAAATTTCAAATCGAATATCGTTCGGTGAAAACTCTTACAAAATATCTGGAAGTATCGAGGAAATGATTGTTTTTCAAAAAATGTCTTTGAATGGGGAAAATTTTGAATCACTTGAGTATTTGTCAAATTATGCTATCGAGTTCCCCAATGAACCATTAACGAATCATGAGGAAGGCGAAGTAATTGTTGAAGAAAAATAATATTGTAAAAAAAAAAAAAAAAAAAAAAAAAAAAAAAAAAAAAAAAAATTTTTTTTTTTTTTTTTTTTTTTTTTTTTTTTTTTTTCAGGGTTGGAGATTTATATCTTTTAGACTTTTGAATCTTAGTTAAATTTATCGTAGCGTTCTGGACTTGTAAAAATTTCCACATTTAATCTCGCGGTCTGGACTTGTAAAAATTTTCACATTTAATCTCGCGTTCTGGACTTGTAAAACTTTCCACATTTAATCTCGCGGTCTGGACTTGTAAAATTTTCCACATTTAATCTCGCGTTCTGGACTTGTAAAATTTTCCACATTTAATCTCGCGGTCTGGACTTGTAAAATTTTCCACATTTAATCTCGCGTTCTGGACTTGTAAAATTTTCCACATTTAATCTCGCGTTCTGGACTTGTAAAATTTTCCACATTTAATCTCGCGTTCTGGACTTGTAAAATTTTCCACATTTAATCTCGCGTTCTGGACTTGTAAAATTTTCCACATATTTATCCGAGAAAGTGTATAAAAGAAAGTGTATAAAATATCTCAATCCTATAATGTAAAAAAAAAAAAAAAAAAAAAAAAAAAAAAAAAAAAAAAAAAAATTTTTTTTTTTTTTTTTTTTTTTTTTTTTTTTTTTTTTACATTACAGTTTACATTATTTATTCGTTTTTGAATCATTAGATGCAAACAATTTCTTAAAATACTGCTTGTTGTACAGTACGAAGGAAAACACACCAAAGCTTGCAATTGTAGAAGTTATAAGATACCGTTGCTGATAAACTAAGGTTAGGATCGCAACCAAGATCCCAACAGCGAGAACTAGTTTTACATAATTCATTCTCAATTACTTCTTTTGTTTTATTTTCCCAGTTTTCAAGTAAAGAAAGAAACCATGTCTTTTCCAAAATTATATGAATCTCCAGAAAAGTAACTCCCTATAGAGGATAGTGGAATAAGTAGACCGATTGCCGTAACAAATGTTGTAGATAAAAAAGATTGAGCTAGCAGAGATTGCCGAAGAGCTTGCTACGGTGAATTCCCAGCCGGGAAAGTATAATGATCAACTTATACTAGACATAGAAAAAACATAATTCCAAATGCCTTTTCCCGTTTCCCAAATTCCAATTAAAAAAAAAAAAAAAAAAAAAAAAAAAAAAAAAAAAAATTTTTTTTTTTTTTTTTTTTTTTTTTTTTTTTTTTTTTACCTATATATTATTCCCGTGTATAAAAGCTCTTGGTGTTAAATAAGCTTTAACCACGAAAAGTACATTTTCAAATCGCAATGGATTTTTCTAATCCTTCTGATCCATTCGTCTTTGAAACTAATGATGAGTTGGATATTTCCGATGATGATATTGATAATGATTTATCCGAGTTTGTGCAGTTATTAAATGGATATGACATGGATATACCACGCACGTCAAATTCTCAAACTTTACCTCGTACGGATTCCGATTCATTAGCCGAAACATATTTAATCAACGATATCCCCGATATAGTTCGGTCGTTCGAATATTTTACGAACGTCGGAAGCGATCCTTTAGTGGAACGAAATATTCAAGAACAGAGGCAAAGATTAGCGGAATTTATAAACCAATCCCCGTTTTTAAATGAAGTTTACAGAGATGAAATAGAAGCTTCGCTAAACGAACCTTCACCGAAAAGACCCGTTCCAGATGACGTTTTCAAAGCACTACCTATCGTAAAAATAGACCAAAAGTTAATTGATTTAAATGAATCTTGTACCATTTGTACAGAAAAGTATTCCTTAAATGAAGACGTTTTACTTTTGTCATGCAACCATGCTTATCATAAGGATTGTATACAAAAATGGTTTCAAGAACAAAACATGTGTCCGATATGCAGAAAAAAAGTATCAGAGGACAACAGCGACCAACCTGGTTCAAATTCAAATGAATATGTCATGTTAGATTTAAATTACAGTGGTTTACCTCATTCAAATTCAAATGAATTCGACATGTTTGATATGAATGACAGTGGTTTTCCCGATTCAAATTCGTACGAATTTGAGATGTTTGATATGAATGACAGTGTTTTACTCGAATCAAATTCATACGAGAATGACATGTTGTATGATTTAAATGAGGAAAGTGGTATACCTGATTTAGGATATGAAATTTTATCCGATGCAGTTTATAATTGTTTATTCGATGTAGTTAATACGAGTTTACCTAATCCAGTCTACGAGATGTAAAAAAAAAAAAAAAAAAAAAAAAAAAAAAAATTTTTTTTTTTTTTTTTTTTTTTTTTTTTTTTTTTTTTTTTTTTTTTTTCACGCTTCAAATTGGTATATTAACGGTGCGACTGTTCGCCTCCATCACCTTCTGGTTCTGTCTCGACACACTTTGACATCGTGTTACGATTTTCTCATCATGTCGCCGAGTGGAAACTGTACAGATTCTAAATCTTTGGAAGCTTACACGAAAAGTCTCTCTGAAAATCCCGAATATTTCCCGTGTCCTCGTTGCGAAAGCGTTCTTTTACCCGAGCAATTCGAACATCATTTTTTTCACCGCCACGGATTGAACCCTCGAATCTGTTGCGTGTGGTGTCTCGGGAAATTTTCTTGGAGCTGTAAGAAACAAAAGCCCGGACACGTCGATCACCTTCTTTCCTGTTTTCGCAAATTCACGAAATATGCGAGATTCGAAAATTCACCGCAAACGTCCGACAGTCGCACGCCGCCCGTCCGACCCGGCCCCGTTCCTTTCGACACGAAACCCATGGCCGAGAAAAAATGCCCGTTGGATCGCGAGTTTCGTCGTCCGCCGCGCCGAGCTTTCGAGCCCGTCTGGCCCGTGCTTCTGGACCCGAATCCCCTGACGTTCGAAAGCGATTCTCTGAACACGGCCGTCGCCTGCGTCCGAAAATACCTGAAACTGGGAAATTCCGCCGAATGGTTTCACGCGATGGTGCACGTTCGCGCTTTTCCCGCTTTTCTGGAAGCCATGGACGCCGACGAAGGACGAACTCGCACGCTGCCGTTTTCTTGCTGGTGCGAAGGCCGATATCCCGCGGAACCGCTTCACAGGCACGTGATCGTGGTTTCTTCTCCGCCCGGACATTTCGTGCGAGAAGTTTTAGAGAAATGCAGTTCCGGCGTCTGGTCGCGCGGAACGATGACGTGCGTGATCCGCAGACCCATCGAATCGGCCATGGACCTGGTGCGCACGATCGGCGATCTCTGTCGACGAGAATCCGCGTGCAGTTTCTCTTCGGAACGCGATAAAATAAAATTTCCCGAAATACGCAACCGTTTCTATTTGTTCGAGAGCCTTCCGAGAGATTACGCGTTGCCGCTCGTCATGCAATGGGAAAACGGTCTCTTGGAATTTTTAAACGAAAGCTTCGGGAATTTGCAACGGGTCGATCTGCTCAGATCCATCACGAATCTTTTCGAACGCAAACGGCAATTCGAAATCAGAGAGATTCCCGGCGTCGATCTCGACACGGTCCTTCCGGTCTCCGCGGGCTTCGAGCCTTGTCGGCACGAAACCGCGTTCTTTTTACACGTCACCAGGGGTCGAAAACTCTTTTTCGAACGCAACCCGGATCTAGAAAAATTGAACCGGAGAGAATGGTTGAAAAGACAAGCCGAAAAGGGTAATCTTTTTTTCCATTGCATCCTGGGGCCGGAAAAGTGGATCCGACAGGGTCAGATTCCCGGTTTCGATCGGGAACTGGAATCGACTCGTTCGAAAGAAACTCGCCGAAAAAATCAAGTGGCCGACTGTAAAAGAAAACGCGAGGAACGGGAAATCCAATCTCTGCCGCAGAAAACTGGTAAAGAGGAAATTGAGAAAATCGAACCGGAAAACGAAAGACCCGCCGGCGTGAAAAAGGGGCGAATGTCACGTCGAGTCGCTTTAAAAATGTATCAAATTGTTCATTAAAAATCGACGAGCATAACCACGGAAAAGTATTTAAAAATTTCTTCAACAAATATTCACCCTTTGAAAAAAAAAAAAAAAAAAAAAAAAAAAAAAAAAAAATATTTTTTTTTTTTTTTTTTTTTTTTTCTAGTTTGGAAAAGTATATTTTATACAGCATCTTTCGAATCTTGGTTAAATTTATCGTAGCGTTCTGGACTTGTAAAATATTTCAGTTTTGATCTCGCAGTCTGGACTTGTAAAAATTTTCAGTTTTGATCTCGCAGTCTGGACTTGTAAAAATTTTCAGTTTTGATCTCGCAGTCTGGACTTGTAAAAATTTTCAGTTTTGATCTCGCAGTCTGGACTTGTAAAAATTTTCAGTTTTGATCTCGCAGTCTGGACTTGTAAAAATTTTCAGTTTTGATCTCGCAGTCTGGACTTGTAAAAATTTTCAGTTTTGATCTCGCAGTCTGGACTTGTAAAAATTTTCAGTTTTGATCTCGCAGTCTGGACTTGTAAAAATTTTCAGTTTTGATCTCGCAGTCTGGACTTGTAAAATATTTCAGTTTTGATCTCGCAGTCTGGACTTGTAAAAATTTTCAGTTTTGATCTCGCAGTCTGGACTTGTAAAAATTTTCAGTTTTGATCTCGCAGTCTGGACTTGTAAAAATTTTCAGTTTTGATCTCGCAGTCTGGACTTGTAAAAATTTTCAGTTTTGATCTCGCAGTCTGGACTTGTAAAAATTTTCAGTTTTGATCTCGCAGTCTGGACTTGTAAAAATTTTCAAAGAAATCTTTTCGAAAAAAATTTCATCATTACCCTCTAGTAAAAAAAAAAAAAAAAAAAAAAAAAAAAAAAAAAAAAAAAAAAAAAAAAATTTTTTTTTTTTTTTTTTTTTTTTTTTTTTTTACATTTTATATTTGGACCCGAATAAAATTCTATCAGAGTCTACCTGCATATGACTTTTCATTTTCGCATTTTTACACGATTGTCGAAAGGCTTCGAACGTGGCGTTCTTTTTACCGATCCACCATTCGACGACCCTTTTCCATTTAATCAAGTACGTTTGATGTTTCTTAGTAAATAATTTTCGCAACGACTCGTAGTCTTCTAAAATATTTAAATCTTTCAGACATTCTCGTCGTTTACCCAAGTCCTCGTTAAACCATCCCAGGAGATCCGACACTTTTAGATCCGTAAACATCATTATATATACGAGCATACTCAATTCTTCGGTCGTTTTTCGAAAACGAACCTTGTCGTATATTATTTTCAAATCTCTGAGTGAAAATTGCATCCTTGTTCTCTTTCCGAGATGATTTTCTTAGCGCAACGTTTGATGGAACGTACGCGCGAGATGAGACCCGATCTCTTCGAAGCCATCATGAGAAAAATAACGCCGCACAAATTGGACGCGGTGCTGTGCTTGATGGAAGGTCATCTGCGCCGCTATGATTTGCTAGTTTTCGAAGAAAATCGAGAAGCCGTACCAGAGTTCGTGTGGGCCGTCGTCAAACACATGCGATTTCCACAACCCGGAACCTCGCAAGGAATCTGTCAGGCCTGCCGCGCGTCGAAATCCGACACTCAAGCCGCGTTGGACAGTAAACACAACTCGTCGTCTTCCGATTCCAGATCGAAATTTAACGTCGAAAGGAACGTCTTGCACGAACTGGCGTTGTTTTCTACTCAAAAACAGGTATTCGAATTTTCCAACAGACGTCGATACGCGAGCGTTTATACGGATTGCCCCGTCGAAAAGTTGATGAATCTGTTACCCGAAGCCTGCCATCTGGTACCACATGCCGAACGTAACAAAGGTAGAAATTCGGATGGGAAATTTCAGTATTTGAGTACTTTTAAATATATTATAGTCGAAGACCGAGGTTCCGTCAAAATTCTGTATCAGTCGCTCAGAGATCTGTACGGTTTGTTACGCAGGATCGCTCCGAACGAAATCGTGGCGTTTTCGGACGTCCGCAACCTGTTTCAAAAATGCGGAATCGTCAGCCATTTTTTCAACATGATCGAGATCGTAGAAAGACAACTGTTTATCAACGACGATTCTGCGTACGAAAAAGACGTTTTGACTTTGATGAAATATCAATGTCGAAGCGGAAAACCTCTACCGTTGACTCGGGACGGATTGGCGAAAAATCCCGACAGGACTCAGATAGAAGTGGTGAGTTTCGAAGCGGTGAAGAAAAATTTAGGTAAATTCAGTACGGGTGAATTTAGAAATAAATGGTTTGACGGCCTATCTGCTTCGGCCGATAGAATGTTTTTCGGTCAAATGCCTTGCGAGGGTGACGGTTATAGTTTTGCCGTGAGGCCGAAAAGCAGGATAAAAAAGATTAAAAAATGTAACAAACTCGATCGTCGAATAAATTTGTACAAGTCCAGAAAACCTCGGTAATCTTTTTGAAAAAAATTCTTTTGTAATAAAAAAAAAAAAAAAAAAAAAAAAAAAAAAAAAAAAAAAAAAAATATATATATATATATATATATATATATATATATATATTTTTTTTTTTTTTTTTTTTTTTTTTTTAATAATGATTTTTGGCTTATTAAAAGCGGACGGTTGGTTCTGATCGCGTAGTACAATTCAGATTTCGCTCGACGAACAGTTTCAAGCTAACCATTTTTGTTGTCTGAAATGGATTTGATGATATATAGAGATATTAATGACTTTTATGACTTTTATGAATCGGAACTAGAAAACATAGATTCATTGCGAAATGCATTTAAAGATTTATTAGTTTCAACTAAATATGATAAATTGTTAAATAATTTATTAGAATCTGAAACAGAAAAGGAAATTATATTCCAAGATACCACATATGATCTAATTATCGGTATAACAAATCTATATAATATACATCCAATTATAAAAAATCTTATAATTTTATTTTACATGTCTAAAGAATATGAAGAATGTGATGTTAAAATGTTTTTTGAACTTTCTTTAAGAAAATACATGGGTTTTTATTTAAAACACGAGTCATTTGAATTAGATTGTAATTGTCTAAAAACTATATCAAATAATTTAATTGTATTGAATGATTCCGTAAACACTACTATTAATTATTTAATAAGTATATTTAATAAACATCATTTTTCTCGAAAATGTTTAGAAAAAGAGTATTCGGAAACATTATCTGTATTTAATATTATCGATTATAATAATAAAAAAATACTAAATATATGTTCAGGAAATGCATGTGGTATACATCTTCTTGACTGTAAAATGACTTGCCTTGATTTAAATAAATATATGGGCATCAATCTACTAAATAAAATGAATATCTGTGATTTTATAGAATGCGATATACATGGTAAAATTTTTGAATCCATATCATCCATATTTAATATATGGATAGCTATACATGCTTGTAAAAATTTATCTGTAAGAATCGTGGAAACCTTTATTAAACATGGTCCTGAATCTTCAATGTTATGTTTGGTACCTTGTTGTACTTTGTCAAAACCAAAATATAAATTATTATTACCTGATTTTATACATGAGAGGCTATTCAAAGCTCATTATTCCGTTCCTATAAAAAACCATCCGTTAAGACAACTTTTCTGTACTGTTCTCCATATCGAATATCTATCAATTTTATGTGTAGATTTAAAGTTTAAAATAAAAACTCTAAGAAATATGAAATCAGAAAAAAATAAGATTTTAATGATATACAAATAATATTTTCAAAAAAAAAAAAAAAAAAAAAAAAAAAAAAAAAAAAATTTTTTTTTTTTTTTTTTTTTTTTTTTTTTTTTTTTTTTTTACCTTCGTCCTTTATCAATCCAAACGATAGTCGGTTTGTTGCAATACAATCTGGATGTTCCGCACAGCACGTCGACCGTACTTTCGTGGATCGCGATCGATTCGTTTGGGTTTTCCCGGCTGATCAACAGCGTGCCGTCGGTTCCGACCGCGTAGTAAAATTCGGATTTCGCGGGTCGCACGACGAACAGTTCCAAGCTAGCCTTTTTTTCTTCTCGTCGGTATCGCGACCAAGCGATACAGTTCGACCACTCGTCCGGATTCGCTATTTCGTCTACGGCGAAAGTGATAATCGACTCGACGTATTCGGCCTTTTCTTTTTCTCGGGCGCGTCCCGCATACAAGGAATACAAATCGAACAGATATGACTTGGCGACTCTGGAGCAAATCAAGAGGGTATATTCCGCGCTCGTTCCGTCAGGCTCGACGAGAATCAGCGTGACGATCTTCATCGGGCAACGATGGCATCCGCGCATGCTGTATCCTCCGAAATACAGATCGACAAGGTGGGGCTCAGTAAACATTACTTGACTTTGACGAAATGTCAACGCGGTTTCGTCGGACTCTTGATCGATTGGATAAAGAGGCCTCGTAAATTGCTGGTCGTGGTTTCTGGCGGTCCCGGAACCGGAAAATCGTACGCGGTCAAAAACACTCTGGATTGCGTCAAAGCCGTACAACTGAGGATGAGTTTCACGGCTCGAAGCGCCGCGGCCATCGGGGGGCGAACCATTCATTCGACCCTCGGCTTGAAACCGGACGACTTGGCCGATCTGGAAAGGTCGCTGGCAAACGAAACGGACTTGCTGAAATCCATCGAGCAGAGTCGCGAAATCGCATCGTCGTTTCGTTGCAACGTTCGTCCTCGCGTGATCGTCGTGGACGAAATATCCATGGTCAAAGCGTGGTTCATATATTGGTTGATCGATTATTTCATGAACGGGACCGATTCGCCCCTCTTTTTCGTTTGTATGGGGGATCCGCATCAACTCGCTCCGATCAAATACATTCACAATTTATTCTCCATCACCTTCTCGGAAACGAAATACGAAATTCGTAAAATTCATTTGACCGAAAGCAAAAGATTCGAGCCCGAATACGGAAAACTGATAAACGCTTTACGTAAATTCGTCGACGAAAACGACGCGACGGGCATGTTCGATCTCGTGCGCAAATGTTTTCCCGTGGTGGAAGATATCGATCATCTTTTACTGACGCGGGCAGACAGGGCCATGGCTTGCAAGAAGGAAACCGTCAAAACGTACAATAAATTTTACTTGAAAAGTAAGATCGGCGGTCCCGAAATTCTAATTCCTCCAGATCTCGTCTTGAAACCGGGCTGCTTGGTTTTCGTGACAAAAAACGGTTGTTCGCGGGTCAATAACGGAACCCAACTGGTTTTCCGGAATTACATTCGCGACGAAGACGTCGCGATGTGCAGAGACCCGAAGACAAATTCGGAAATAAAAGTAAGAAGGAATTATTTTAATGAAAAATTTCCCTTGGAATTGGGATTTGCCGGTACGATCCATAAATATCAAGGCGATACCATCGACGAATCTAAAATTGTAATTAATTTCAACGAAAATAAGAATCCGAATCTGGTGTATACGGCTCTGAGCCGCGTCAGGCAAATGGAACAGATATTGGCAATAGAATTATAAAGTAAAAAACACGAAGCAAAGTCGCGAGGTACAATTTGAAAATTTTTACGAGTCCTTTGAAATCTGAAAAAAAAAAAAAAAAAAAAAAAAAAAAAAAAAAAAAAAAAAATTTTTTTTTTTTTTTTTTTTTTTTTTTTTTTTTTTTTTTTTTTTTGACCGAGGCTGATACCTTATAAATTCATTGGATGATCTTCAGCAAGATCAATAGTCATATGTAAGAGGATTTTTGTTAAATTAGATTGTTATATCTTTTAATGAAAATTTTCTGGAAAAGATGACTTATAATCATTTCGTAATTCATAAATCAGTGTTTGATCAGCGTATGGTGTCGAGTCTGTCGAGTCCGTACGTCATACAAGTTTCCGATTTGTTTAGAGACGAACATGTACATTTAGTCGCGACCCGTTTAGAGACACGCGAACCGTTCAAAAACATTCCGAAAATTCGCTCAGAACAACTCAAACATTCAAAAAAACTAATTCATATTAGCGAGCATTATTTTACAAAATGCTCGGAAAAACACGATTTTTTTTGTGACGTTACATTTGATACTCTACCGCTGAAATATATGTGCATAAAATCAATTTTAAGAAACTTGGATTATTTACACGACATAGAAACGGTAAAAGTTCCCAAACCTCTTTCGATGGAAACGTCGGAGATGGTAAAACTCCCTAAATATGTGTTGAGAGATATTTTCAATCAAAGTAAATCTCGTTATCATCTACCGGAATTTCACGAACAGAGCGTCGCGATAACCTACGACGAAATCTTTCAACTTTTTACAGAACAAGATATCATCTGGTATAAAAAATTGGTAGTTTGGTTTCAAAACGACCTCTATTTCGCGGACTGTTTAAAAACTTACGAGAAACATAATTTTTCACATTTAATTTTCGTGGTTATTGATTTTATAACTGCGGATGACAATATCGTTAAAATGTGTTTAAAATGTATGAATTTTGAAAGCGAAAATGGTTATTATCGGAGAAGATATAAGTTAAAATTCGTATATGTCACTTACCGTTGTTCCGTGTTTATGCAAGATCCTATAAACTGGTGTCGTGCGTGTCAACAAATTCCTCTTTTTCAATTATTGACTTTTTCAGAATTTGAATACTTGTATCCATGTGTTTTATCCGATTATTATACGTATGGTAAATCTAAAATAATAAAAATGGAATACTTTGAAAAAGGTATTAAAGTTAAAAATAACTATGTTTATGCTCGATCGTCATTCGGCGGAACCAATCACCCATACATATTTTGAAAAAAAAAAAAAAAAAAAAAAAAAAAAAAAAAAAAAAAATTTTTTTTTTTTTTTTTTTTTTTTTTTTTTTTTTTTTTTTTTTTTTTTTTTTTTTACAATTGTCGAAGTTGTATTTTCGTGTGGCGTGGTTTTTGATCTCGCAGCAGCGGGTGCCGTTTAGTGCAATGGCTCGTTAAAATCCTACAGACTTTGTTCGGAACACGAGTACCTTTAAATTTCCCGTTTTGTAACTTGAAGGAAAGACTGTGCGGAGGGTAATCGTAACGTAACTCGTTATCGGAAATTCTCTTCAAATACGGATTTTTTATGCCGCGTTTCCGCTTTCCACTGCTATTCGTACTTTGACTTCTACTAGAACCGGGGCTCGGACTTCGGCTTTTAGTGCTACTTCCACTTCGACTTCGGCTTCCGCTAGAACCGGGGCTCGGGCTTCGGCTTCTAGTAGGACCGGGGCTCGGACTTTTGCTTCCGCGCGCTTTAGGAATCGGGCTTCGGCTTCTGCCAGAACTAGGACTGAGACTGGGGGTCGGGCTTCCGCCGGGACGCGGAGTTTGATTTCCTACGAGATTTGGATTATTACTTCGAACGGAAGTACCTACGTAAAACCGACTGGGGTTCGATTTCCTAGTTTTGCTTCGACTGCGATGAGTTCCAGTCGAACACGTGCTACAAGTACTGCTATCGTTCGAAAAATGGGGTGATTTCGGCGGTTGACCGCGCGACTTGGAACCGGTCGGTGACAAGGACGCAACTAACGTATCTAGATTGGTAAACGTCGCCATCGTCTTATTTCTTCCTCCGTTCCGTTATTCCCGAATCAGGAGTATGTTTTTCACCAAGGGATGAACGTCGTACATCGCGGCGACTTTGCACGCGTCTTCGATCGTTTTGGGGGCCGCGAATTTAATTCCGCCGAAAGACGATAATTTCACGTCGAACTTTCTGTCGACGGTGCCGGATTTATAAAACGGAAGCAGAGTCGCGAGGGTCTGGATGTCTTTCACGTTACCGTGTTCGAATTTTTTGCACAAAAGGGAATCTAAGACTTTTTGCGTGAATCGCGTAAAGGGCTGTCGTCCGTTTTCGGGAAAACACACGACCCATCTGTCGATAGAATGTTTGTTTTCCAACATGAAATCGAACGCGTCCCAAAACGCCAGATACAGGCTCAACGTGTCCTTGTTGAATTTCGTCAGGTCGACGATGACGTACGTGTCTCGATCGTTCGGAGAAGTCGAATCTTTTCCCGAAATCGTTAAAACGTTGGCGTGATCGACTTGCACCAGTCCGATGTTTCGAGTCTGGATAGAAAAATCTTGCTTTTCCAGCAGCCGTCGCGTCCCTTCCGAGTCGACCTTGAGGAAAAAACAAACGTCGGACCACCGATCTTTGCGATTAGTTTTGAACGTGTAATGCGAAGCGAACACGGCGACGCGGAGCGCGAGTGGATGTTTTTCGATCGTTTGCATGGACGCGGGTTCCAAATAGACTAGCAAATCGCATTTTTCCAAGAGATCTGCCGATCGCACCACGCGAATTCGATTGTCCGTCGAATGCAAGTCTTGGTTTCGTGTGACGACGATGACTTTTAACATCGGTAAGGCTTCGAAAGCTTCCAGTAAATGTCGGGGATATCGTCCCAAATCGCCGTAAACGATGCAACGATCTCGTTGTAAAATGAAATTTAAAAGGTCTTGGAGGGATTGCATCGTACCTCTTGATTAAAAAAATTCGAGACATATTCAAACTCGCAAGACAAAAATATTTCGAGAGTTAAAAAAAAAAAAAAAAAAAAAACTTTTTTTTTTTTTTTTTTTTTTTTTTTTTTTTTTTTTTTTTTTACCTAATATTATTTAATGTACGATTCGTTCGCTATGTACGTCCAACAACCGATAGCTACAAGACGAATTCAACACGGTTATTGCACGCGCAATTTTTCTAAGACCGGCATCGATCACCGTATTCTTTTGCGGTTCCATCAAAACCTCCAGATCGGGTTCCAAGTCCACATCGGATTGAAATCTGATAGGACATCCGCTTCCCTGCCTGATCGATAAAAATTCATAAACGTCGAATTCGGTCGAGCGATTTTTCTTCTGGCGCGGGCCCAGTACGCTGACCATCTCGCGTTTCGACGGGTCGAAAGTCAATCTGTTACATATTTGACTCGGGGGAGACGTTTCCGAAATATCCGTGCTGGCATCGTGGGTTCTAGATTTCTTCCACTGTTCGTAAAACACTTCGAAGGACGGGAAGGTCGTATCGTCGGGATACATGGTTTTGAAAATATATTCGGCTGTTTTTTTCACGTCGGGGTCAATATTAGCTATACATCCGTCTTTGGTAAAATAATTACCAAACACGTTTCTGTCTTTTAAAAGGAGGGCTTCGGCCATCGAATCGTGAGTCTGAAAATCATTCATTCTTTAATATATATTTAAAGCATGGATTACTTGGAAATCGTGAAGAGAAAAGCTTTCAGACCTATGAAATCCGCAGACATATTGTTACCGAAATTCACGTTTTGCGTCGAATTCCAAGACGGCGTTAAAATTTGCAAAAAGGACGACGTCGGTCTTCGAGAGTTTTTGTGTACCGTTCAACACCTCGAATACGAAATTATTTCGGGAAATACGGAGCACTGCATTTCGTCTCCGGTCGGTTATTGGGAACTGCTCGGATTTCGTGACGGGGACGCTATTCTTTTCCGAGACGATAGAAACCACAACCTGTCTATTTTATTTTCATCGCCATCAGAAAATCGTCCATCTGGCGACAAGCGAAACGATACTTGAGATATTTAAACATGCATATGGTGAGAAGGGCCGTGAAAATAACGAGGGTGAGAACGATGAAATGTATTCGATAACAGCTATTCGCTTTGGACTCGATCGTCAAAACACCGATCGAGTACAGCAATCCGCCGGCCAATGTCAATAAGGCGAAAGGTTCCAGTTGTCCCACTTTTAACATTTTAAACCTTGTTGTGCCGCGCATAGATACATATGTACTTTATTCCAAAAATCGTCGTGGATGACCAACGAATCGTCTAAGGCCCCGGCGAAGGAATCGTAATCGGGAAACAATTGTGCGAAACTTTTAATACTGTTTTTACTGTTTTGCATGTTTGTCAAAGGATGTTCGTTCACGAGCCATTTATGAATGACCTTCCACAAATCGGTCCAGGTCGGATAGATTTTATTTAGTTGCTGGTTGACGAGGGTCATTTTATCCATACCGACCATCGATTGTAAAAAACGAGTTACTTCTTCGTATACCTTTTTCATAATATTTTCAGAATCCATCTTACTTTATTTATTGAAAAAAATAATCTCGCGTTCTGGACTTGGATTTTTCAGATTTGTTCTCGCGTTCTGGATTTGTAAAAAAAAAAAAAAAAAAAAAAAAAAAAAAAAAAAAAAAAAAAAATTTTTTTTTTTTTTTTTTAGTTTTTCTTCTACGCGTTTTGAGAATCGAGTTCAAGTTTTCTGACGCAATATCTCTGGAAGGTTACGCAATCCCGGGGTATAAATACAGGTGTGCGAGCCACATTCGTTCATTTGATCGTCGGTGCCAAAGGAGTTGCTACCAGAAGTTCTGCTGGACGGAAGATGGAGTCGTGGGCAAGTCGATTTCTGATTATTTCTTTAATCGTACTTTGAAGTTTTTGGCTCGCAGTCTGGACTTGTAATTTTTTTCAGTTTTGATCTCGCAGTCTGGACTTGTAAAAATTTTCAGTGTTGATCTCGCAGTCTGGACTTGTAAAAATTTTCAGTGTTGATCTCGCAATCTGGACTTGTAAAAATTTTCAGTTTTGATCTCGCAGTCTGGACTTGTAATTTTTTTCAGTTTTGCCTCGCAGTCTGGACTTGTAAAAATTTTCAGTTTTGATCTCGCAGTCTGGACTTGTAAAAATTTTCAGTTTTGATCTCGCAGTCTGGACTTGTAATTTTTTTCAGTTTTGCCTCGCAGTCTGGACTTGTAAAAATTTTCAGTTTTGACCTCGCAGTCTGGACTCGATGATTTTATCGTTCAAGTCCGTGACGTTCATCACGGACCGTATGCCGAAACCCAAATAGTCGCGAAGAATCCTCCGGAGCACGTCCAGAAACACGTACGTTCTCGCGTGTCCGAGATGGGGCACGTCGTGGACCGTAGGCCCGCAACAATAAATTTTAACGTCGCGAGGATCGTCGGGCACGAAATCTTCCAGACGTCCAGTGAGAGCGTTGAAAAGTCGAAGGTTTTTCATGACGAATCGAGTCCGAGTAGTTTCCAGTTTGTTTATTTCGAGTTTGAAACGGAATCCTTTTATGCACGCAAATATAGACCAGGCAAAAAAAAAAAAAAAAAAAAAAAAAAAAAAAAAAAAAAAAATTTTTTTTTTTTTTTTTTTTTTTTTTTTGAGAAATATAATTTTCTGAAAACTTAATTGCCTTGTAATTTTTTTCAGTTTTGCCTCGCAGTCTGGACTTGTAAAAATTTTCAGTTGATCTCGCAGTCTGGACATGTAAAAATTTTCAAAGAAATATTTTCGAAAAAAATTTCATCATTACCCTCTAGTAAAAAAAAAAAAAAAAAAAAAAAAAAAAAAAAAAAAAAAAAAAAAAAAAAAATTTTTTTTTTTTTTTTTTTTTTTTTTTTTTTTTTTTTTTGAGATAGAGAGAAAGAGGGTTTGTACAATTGTATAAAGATGAGGGCGGCCCGATTCAACTGTTATTCGACTACGTTTTCTACAAGTGCCACGATGCCTATAATTCTCGACAAATTAAATTACAGTTTGAAATCGAAACACATCTTATTAAAGGTTTTACAGCATTTGGTTACCCGTCAGAACATTAATATCGATATACCTTCTTTAGAGCAACCTCTGGAAAAGCGGGCCATTAAAGGTGTTTGTACCGAGCTAGAACGTTACTTGGAAAAATTCGAAAATGACAACAAGAAATTTTGCGACGAAATTCTAATCGTTACGAGAAACACGATACCTGACATTTTCAAACGTGTTCTGATGCAGAATCTGACTGGGGAAATAACTTGGGACAAGATCATCGGTTATTTGGCATTTGTCGGGGAAATGACTGCGAGATGTTTAAGAAATGATGAGTCGAGAGAAACTTTTTATATCGCGTGGAAAAGTGTAAACGAAATTTTTGAAAACCATCTAATGTGTTGGGTCAAAGAAAATGGCGATTGGAAAACGTTTATGGAAAAACCCAAGAGTTGGCGAAGAAAATTTTTACAAAAAATTATTTCTGTCAGAAATTGAAAAAAAAAAAAAAAAAAAAAAAAAAAAAAAAAAAAAAAAAAAAAAAATTTTTTTTTTTTTTTTTTTTTTTTTTTTTTTTTTTTTTTTTTTCACTGTGGCTTAACTCTTATATACCAGCAGGCCAGAAGCGATAAATTCAAACAGTTGTAAAATCAGCGGACTATAGAATAGCAACGGTTTCTCAGTTACGAGTGCTGTGCCGTTGTTAGTATCATCCCCTTTGACGGTGTAGACCAGATAACCGTACGTTATCAAATTCACGATTATCAACACGAGCAACGCCGCAGACAATATCATTCTTAAATTCATGGTTGCGATTTCTTTACTTTACTTAACCGGTCACCAATAGCACGCCCATAAGGACCATCGAAACGACGTTAGAGACGGTCGGAATCACGAGCATCAGTTTATTATCGGCCCAAAATCCTTTTGCGGAAGTCCCTTCGGTTGTTACCTGCTTGGTGGTAGCGTCGATAACGTGGTCTTTCGAGGTGGACAATTTGTACATCGCGAACGAAATCAACCCCACGCTCACGATCAAAGTGACCAGTACGAAACCAAGGAGAATCGTCGAAAATCCAAAACCTTTCATCTTTATTAAAATGCATGCCGTTCTCCATACCAAAGGTGTGGTTTTAGGACAAACGTACGTGCCCCTGGAATTGGCGTATCGAGACGTGGCCGGTTTGCTCTGCCATTTCCAAATCACGAGTCCGATGAATTTTTCGAAAATGCGAAGATGGTATCCCGACTGCAGACCGGACGTGGAAGTCACCACGCAGGGCGGAACTACTTATTCGGACGCGTTGAAATTTCTGAAAAGTCGATACGATTTTTTACAAACGTTGTATCCCGGGGTGCCGATAGTCTTCGGCTACAAAGGCGAAAATTACCAACCGAAAATTTTGGTCGACGCGGGCATACCCGACATCGTGAACGTGGAAAATTTCGGCGTGCCACCGCTGCAACGGAACGTGGCGGTCGAATCCGTTTGTTCTTTACACAAAGGTAATCCGAACAAGTGCGCTCTGGTGGCTCTGAATCAAATCGCGAGCCATTTCAGTTAGAATGTTTCCACAAAATTCTCTTTTCCCGTTCCAGCATTCGCACTCGTTCCGTGAGATGTAAAAGGCTCGGAGAAACGGGCTCGGATTCGATATTCGGCACTTCTTTTTCCCACAACCCGTCTTGCCGACAGAGAGCCAAAAGCCTCTGAAACACGTCGATGAGTTTCGGCGGGGCGTCTCCGTGCGGAATTTGAGGAATCGCGGCGTGTACGGCGCGGATGTTGTGCAAGAGAGCGTCGATTTGCGGGCAAGAATCGACCGAAGGTTTTTCGCCGCGAAGCAGGTTGTTCAGACTCTTTTTCAAAAGGGCTTTGACCGAAACCGACAACGGATGCGCGGGTCGATCGTGCAAGAACGCTTCCAGATTCGAACCGGTTTGCCAGTGAACCGCGTTCAAGTACTCGGACTGATGCACCAGATACATGTTGAAAGGATCGAAATATTGGCCGCGGGCCTTGCACGTCGCGTCGTATAATTGCACGAGTCGTTTCGACGCGTCGGGAGAAACGTCGGGTAAAGCCGAAGCTTCTGCGGGCCTGTCGAGATTGATGAATCTGCGAGCCACGTTTCCCCAAAACTCGGCCGAATCGTATTCGAATCGAACGCTCCGAGTCTGTTTCGTCGGTTCTAAAATTTCTTTCAAAATCTCGTCGTCTCGTTTAGACGGAACGGGCAAAGGCTCTTCGGTTTCGAATCGTCTGGCCAACAAAATTTGTAACTCGTCCCAGAATTTCGACGCGGCCCGAGTTTTAAAGGCCGGGGGATCGAAATAGGGTTGTTTCTCGACCCATTGTTTTTCCAGATAATCGGTCATGGAATTCAAATCTCCGTGTATTTGATACGGAAACGCGGTGAGACCGCCGTTACGAATCAGATGGGACCAAGGAATTTTTTCGACTTCCATGCGCAATATGAATCTTCTGAGCTCGGACGGAGGCGAACGAGGGCTGGAACTGCCGAATAACAGTCCGTCGAACCATTCAAGTAAACGCGAGTTCGACATCTTTGTTCCAGCGAAACAGGTTTAGATGAAATCGGTAGGGTTTGGCCATGTAATACGATAACAGATTGCGTGCCATGTAACAATGGCAAAGGTACATGACGAAAAATAACAAAATGTATACCGTCGACATCTTGATTGAAAATTTTTCATCCAGCTCGAATCGTTTCGTAAAAAAAAAAAAAAAAAAAAAAAAAAAAAAAAAAAAAAAAACATTTTTTTTTTTTTTTTTTTTTTTTTTTTTTTTTTTTTTTTTAAAGCAGTTTTATAAAGGCGAGACTTGAACGCGCTTTATGTAAGAAGTGAAAGAAATTTTACACATCTCGAATACTTTTGTAAAAATTATTATTAGAATGGATATCTATGAGGTTATTAATCGTATACTTGAAAAATGCGTTGTCACAACCTGGGAATTTTTATATAATGACGATGGAGTGCTGAAATTGTTAGATATATACCATGTCGTAATTCAGACATCGGCGTTAGAAACATTCGATACGAATGTTTTTATTGCAATTTCCCAAATATGTAGTAATGATCATGTACATTTGATCGTTCATTCGAGAGAACCGATAAAAAATAGTGCGAAAATCCGATCTGAACGAATTGAAGATCTAGGAAGATATAATTATATTTACGATCATTTTTATAAAAGCACCTGGAGAACGGAATTTTTTTGCGATGTTACATTTAATATTTCATCACTAAAAAATATGTGTATAAAATCAATTTTAAAAAAATTAGATTATTTACACAACATGGAAAAGTTAAAGCTTCCGAAAAAACTCTTAAGAGATATTTTCCAACAAAGTAAATCTTGTGTTTTTATACCAGAACCCGACAACGTAAGCCGTACAAAAATCAACCCAATCATTGAATCTTTTAACCAACCACATACTGTCTTCAACAAAAAAATTCTAGGTAATTTACTGTTTAATAGCAATTTCAAACTTTATTATAATTTTTCAGGACTTTTTATCGTGTATTATGATTTTAAAACTACTGATAACAATAGCGTTAAAATGTGTTTAAAATGTATGAAATTTGAAAGCAAAGATGGTTATTACCAGAGAAAATACTGGGTATTAAAATATGTATATGACGAGTTTCTCAGGGACCCTCAGAATTGGTGCCATGCATGTAAACAAGTTCCTCTTTTTCAAACATTAGCTTATGAACTGTTTAATCACTTGTATACATATGATGTATTTGAAGATTACAATGAATACCATCATCCTCCCTGTTTAATAAAAACGGATTATTTTGAAAAGGATATTAAAGTAAACAGTAAATATGTTTACTCTAAAAAAGCATTCGGTGGTATTGATCACTCTTACATATATTGAAAAAAAAAAAAAAAAAAAAAAAAAAAAAAAAAAAAAAAAAAAAAAAAAATTTTTTTTTTTTTTTTTTTTTTTTTTTTTTTTTTTTTGTAGTATTAAAAATCTTTATGTTATCGTAAAGCCTCTCGGTAATTTGTTTTTAAGATAAAACCACCAGACTACATAGCTTTTTACAATTAGAATGATGATGACCAAGACCCAAAAACACCATCTGCGATAAAATGGTAGCGCCGTTTTTATAATTCCAACGATACCAACAGTTGTTGGCGGAGGTTTCGGGATAACTACTGTCAATTCATTTGAAATTAACGTTCGATATTTATAAGGTTTAACGTACATTAAAGTAGTCGAATCAAACGTTGGATCTGAAACATTTGTGAGATAATCTGAAATTTCATAATCCTCTCGAATTAGCCTTCCGATTACGTTTCCTGCTTCGATTGATGGTTCCATATTTGGATTTATATAATAAACATTATTTAGAGTCGGTAGAATAATTTTGCCGTCGTACGTTACGGCATATTTTTCCAATAAAACTCTGCTCATCGTTCCTATGCGAATGAGTTCGTTAAGGTCAACCGAATTAAATTTCCGATAATACTCGTTTTTGTAACCGTCTTTCGGATAAAAAGGTTTTTGATCTTTGTCGACCGCGTATTCATTTTCGATGAGGTATTGTTCTTCGTTATCGTCGTTTGTTAACCGTAAGGGGTAAATTTCGTCGTTTTCGATCGATACAGCATATCGGTTTGGAATCGTTTGCGGTTTGTTTAAATCTACAAAAGTCAAATAGTATTCGTTTCCGAACATGTCGTTGGGAAAAATATGTTTTCCGTCGTTTGCGGAAGCGTAATATGGAGTACCGTCTGCCAGTAAGGCCGGGGCATTGTTGTCCGGATAATATTCATCGCCATGTTTGTCTACGGCATAATATTGTTTACCGTCGAGTCCAGTTCCGATTATTTGTTTACCGTCGACAGAGTCGTAAACTTGCGATCCATTCACCACGGAATACCGAGGTTTGCCATATACAGTGTGTGGATAATCGTAGCTTCCGTTTTTCTTGATCAAACTCAACCCGACAACTCTGTATTCGTTTCCAAATTCGTCCCTCGGATAGTAACACGATCCGCCTTTACAAGCATATCGATTTCCTAAAATTACTTCCCTAAATCGGTCGCGGTTCTTTCGGTTCTTTAAAGTAATCTCTGTTTCATTGGTCATCTCTTAATAAGTACTTTCTTATAATAAAAAAAAACTCGAGCCGATTTCGAATCGTGAAAAATATAATTAGACAACCCATACTACAAAAAAAAAAAAAAAAAAAAAAAAAAAAAAAAAAAATTTTTTTTTTTTTTTTTTTTTTTTTTTTTTAATTATTATAAAGGATCTTCCGATATGGGTATCGACAATTTCTGTAAACTGATTCGATCGATCGCGCAACCTTCCTTTTATCCGGCCAGTTTCGACTCCGTGCTCGTCGACTGTCAGAGTTTTCTGTACGTGGCCATCGAACATTGCTTGCAGACCGAGGAAGAAAAAATCTTCGAAGAGATTTGCGACTCCGTGTGGGGTCAACTGGAAGAGTTGTTGAAAAAATTTCTGTCTTACACTGTCGATCCCCTCACGTTCATCTTGTCGTTCGACGGCGAAGGGGTCCCTATGAAATGGTCCACGCAGAGGGAACGTCGTCGATCCAAAAAATCCGTTTCCAAAAAAGCTTTTTTTCGATACATTTTATTCGGCGAGAACAAACTGACGAATCGCGTAGAAACGTATATAATCGAGCGACTGAAAACATTCCACCGTCCGACGAAGATCGTTTTGTGCGGATGCAACGTTCCGGGCGAAGGCGAGCATAAAATTTTTCAATTGGCCGAAGCTCTGGAAGAATACAGAAATCCGATCGTGGTCAGCGTGGACCAGGACGTGTTCGTGTTGTCATTTTTGCGCTTAGACAGGTACCAATCGATACAAATTTATCGTTACAATCAATTTTATAACGTCACTCGCTTCGTTTCGAACCAGTTACCGTATCCGCTCTCGCGGTTGATCGTAGTTTCGTTTTTGTTCGGAAACGATTTCATCCCCAGCCTGACGGCCATCACGGACTCGAATCCGACGAAAATTCACGAGTGTTTGGCCTCGATCGACGAGGACGACGATCCCCCGACCATCATTTCGCAGTTTATCGAAAACATGGAAAACCACATTCGTTTCTCCCTCGTGGAATTCGTGGACGCCAAACTGATGGTTTGTTTCTGGACTACTTATTTTTGGATTTTAGACTATTACACCGTGCGCACGTTTCCCCAACAGTTTTTAGAGAACCGAGTGTACGACGCGTTCGACAGGAACCAGTTACTGACCGGGTTGACGGACAAAAAATTTTCCAAAGAAACGTTTCGAAAGGCCAAGGCGAATTACAGAGACTCGATCACTCAGCCCGTTCCCGATGCGGCGCGACACGTTTTCGTCGATTCGGAGGATCTCGTGAACCGTTTGAAGTCGTATTGGATAGAGTCAAAAAGCGAACATTGTACCGTGATGCGTATACGCGGTTCAACACGTGAAACAACAGAATCGCGACGATTCCCAATTCGAGATAGCGAAAAGACTCGAGGAACGGAAAAAACCGAAAAGGGCCGAAAATGGCGTCGGCGGCGAGCTCGTAATTCAATCTACGATCCAAGCGAACGAGTCGGTGGACGGGGTCGGGTGCCAAAATCAGATGCAATTCGTTGTCGAAGACGATGATGGCGTCGTTCCAGTCGATTCGCTGAAATTCCGAACAGTCCATCGTTTCCGCTCGGGGGTGGTTTTTATAAACTTCCGATTCCATCACGTGCTTTAAAAGCTGGGCGGTGAAAACTACGTTTTCCGGATACGTCAGGGTTATTCGGGATCGGAGAAATTTGTCGTTGTAGGGTATCCAGGGCGACCGAAATAAAATTTCTCGGAGAGACATTCGGACTTGATTGAAACAAAGGAAATGGCACAGGCAATAGCAGACTCGTCGAGCGATCAAGTGGCATCGAATTTGGCCGAGAAAGCGATCAAGTGGACGGTAGTATTATTAAAAACAGCCGAAGGACGATACAAAAACGTTTTCGACCCAAACCAGTCAATTCTCGGTCAAACAAGAGATGAACTTAAAAATCAGTACGTAGATTTCATTAACGGATTTGTCGCTACAACCGGGAGTTTACCAAAACTACCTCCATTTCAAACACTAAAAAACGAAATGTATCAACTCAGCATGGCACACGTGACTCAAACCATAAATAGAGAGAAAAAGGAGTTCAATAACCCTTTTAATTTTGAGAAAACCGTAAAATATGAGGACGAAGGACAAATTCCTGACATGATCACACAAATGATAACAGATGCATTAAGTTCAGAGGGTATAGAAGACGATACTACGCCAGTCGAATATCCCTCGAATTTAGCCATTAGCGGATCAGTAAACGTACCTCCGGGTTCTTCGCAACAGGGTCTGTCAACAGAGAATAACGAGTCAGATGCAGTAAAAACTGGGAATCAAAGCTTGTTTCCGGAAAATCCCGTGATTGGTAATGGACTTGCGTTCGTTCCCGGCACACCCCTTTCTCTAAACGCGGGTGATGCCACGAATCCCAACACGCTTTTAGCCTATTATTATTTGAAAATGAGAGATTACTTGCGTGCCATGAGACGATTCGTGGGTTACGTAAGATTTTATCACGGGACGGAAAAAGAACACACCTTCGTAAGGATAACAAAAGATGGTGACGCTGAATTAAATCATATTTATTCTGCAAAACGTGAAGTATCTAAAGAACAAAACGAACGTTTAAAAACATTGATGAATGTAGGGGAAATGCAGGCGTACAAAAAACGAAGGGTAAAGTAAAAAAAAAAAAAAAAAAAAAAAAAAAAAAAAAAAAAAAAAAATTTTTTTTTTTTTTTTTTTTTTTTTTTTTTTTTTTTTTTTTTTTTTTTTAGTGTGCTCGAAACGGAAGTTAATTTGAATCTGTTTCCGTCTTAGAAATTCGACTTACTATGTCATTGAGATGACGTCATTGTTTCTAAAAATAGATTCTGTAAATAATTTGACCCTCCGACTCTGTAAAAAACGAATCGCGAATGCTCAAGATATAACGCAAGAATTTCCCTCGGTTTCCAATTCGGATTTTGCGATGCGAGCCTCGTTCACAAACTCGACGACCTTTTCGTGCATGTAAAATTTCGTTTGGCTGTCCGTTACGTTCACGGGCTCTTTGGAATCTTCGGACGCGATTAAATTGTAACAAATTTCGTGTTTGGACAACGTCAGCGCCAACCGTACCGTGCTCACGTCCACGTCGAACGGGTTCGGTCCCGCGTCCTTAAACAACTTTAACCATTCTTTGACGAGATAGGGTAATCGAATCGTTTTCGGATACGGATGCGTGTCTTCGGCACTCGTCAGGCACCAAGTTTCCAACTGGATGTCTTTCAGATAAACTCGTCGCAACGAAAAATCTTCGTCGTACTTGAAACTCTCGACGATTCGAATCTTCGGATCCGCTTCGATGTCTGAGGTCGATGCCACCGACAAAAGATATTCGGTGTTGAGCGCGAAACTTTTCGTCGGTCGGCCTTCCAGTAACGGTTGGCTCAAACAAAAGAACGTTTCTCTGTACACCAGTCCTATCACGACCGAGTCCACGATCACTTTTTTCACGTCGATCTCTGTCAGCAACGTGTAAAAAACGAACGAGATGGGTGTCCAGACGGTCACCGGAACGTCGTCGTATTCCACGTATCGATCGTACGGACTCGAAACGCAAACCACGCGGTTGGGATAGTTTCCGTTCACGCTCAACGCGACGAATCTCCTGTCCTCGTTTCTAGTGTGGGAATGCCTGGAACCTTCGAAAGTCAGTTGCAAAGGCCATTCGACGACTAAACCCAGAAACGAGAAATCTAAATGGCTCGAGTCGCTGACGTGTCGCGAAATGTTTTTATAATAGGAAATCAACAGGTCTTGGACGATCAGTTCCGGTTTTCTCAAACTCAGGTCGCGTAGAATCAACCCCGTGGACACGACGGTCGAATCCGAAAAATTCAATTCGGGAACGGGATCGAAATCGATGAATTTCGGAAGAACTTTCGTGTCTCTCGTCATGAAAGGTACGGTCGAGACGTCGCGGCGGGTTTGCCATTCCGAAGCCAGATTCGCCACGTAATCGATCGACTCGTCTGTCAGGAAACAGATTCGGTAAAAAGGCGTCGGCGCGCACGGGTCGAAATAATAACCTCCCGGATAAGGCAAATCCTGATTGTCCAGATACATGATGGTGTTCTTATAAAAATAAACGTTTTCGAATGCCGGTCGAATACCCTGCAAGTGTTTGCTCACGATATCGGGATTTTGCACGAAATACGGAGTCGCGTACAGACGGAGCGTGTTATCGGATTTCACGTCGGCGCCCAAGGGATAAATCACGCGTTCCTTTCCGAGGCTGATCGTCCACAAGTACAGGCTGCTGGAAACGACGGATGCGGGAACGTCGGACTTGAAAAAGGATTTCAGAGCCGATAAAAAAGGCTTGTCCGAATCTACGGTTATTTTTTCCGAAGGATACATTCGGGATATCGTCCAAGTTTCGTAAGGGGAATTTCCCAAATCGAACACGATGATGTCGTTTCGAACTAGCGAAACGGGACACTGATGAAATTTACCGTAAAGCGATCCGTAGGTGTTGACATTCATAATCTTGTCCTTGTTTGTAAAAATTTCCAGAGTCGTAAAATAATAAAGTAATAAAAATTCTATAATGTAAAAAAAAAAAAAAAAAAAAAAAAAAATTTTTTTTTTTTTTTTTTTTTTTTTTTTTTTTTTTTTTTTTTTTTTTTTACATCATATGATTTTTATTACTCGGGAAATTTTTGCGAGCACAACGGGCACGATTCGGGCACATCGGGTAAACTTTCCGAATCCGTCGAATCGCCCTTATCCTCGTAGTCGGTAGCGCGTGCGGATTCTTCCGATCGTGGGGTCGGTAATTCGCCCGGAGACAAACTGTTTTCTCCGTCTTCGATAACGTAACCCGTTTCTTTCATCTCTTCTCTTACCGCGTCGCACAATTCCAGCAAAGATTCCCGTTGCGTTTCGTTTTCCGTCAGAGCCACTCTCCGAACTCTGGCTCTGAAATTTTTGAGAACGGGATACAAGGCATCGGACGGCTTATTTTTTTCCGACGGTTTTTCCATCAATCCGAAACACGCGTCTGTCATCCACGAGACGTAATTGAAACAGTAAAGGAGTAACTCGTAAGACAGGTCTTGCTTCAGCTCGTCCGAAAAACCTCGCACGTAATTTTCGAGTGTTTCCAGCGCTTTTCCCACGTTCAAGTTGTCTTTCAAACAGGCGTCGATTTCTTCCTTCGTGTAATTCAATTCGCCCAATTCCATCATCGTACCGTAGTCGTCGTACCATACGGGATCGAAATCTCTTTCGATCGCTTTCGGTTTCAATTCGAGCAGACGGAGTTTCATTTTCTGAATGTGATGCATGAAATTATCGTATGATTTTTGAGCTTTTTTCATTTCGTCTTTGTGAAAAGACATCGGTTTGTCGTGCGGGAACTTCATGAACATGTACCGGATGGCCGACGCGGAGTGTCCGTCCGCCAAAACCTGGTCGATCGTCGTGAAATTTTTTAAACTCTTCGACATCTTTCGGCCTTCGGTCTGAAGATGGCCCGCGTACAGACAAAAACGAACCCAATCTTTTTCTCGACGATGGACGCGGCACAAGGCGATTTCGTTTTCGTGATGCGGAAACTGCAAATCGATTCCTCCCAGATGAATGTCCAAGGAATCGCGGAAGAAAAAACTCGCTATCGCCGCGCATTGCGTGTGCCATCCGGGCATTCCTTTCTGTTTCTTTCCTTCGACGTCGACCCATTTTTTGGAGCATTTCCAGAGCGCGAAATCTCTGGGATCCCGTTTTCCTTCGTTTTCTTCCGGCGCACTCTGTCGAAAGGATTCGTCTCGTTTCTCCGTTTGAGGAAACACCCGATCGTATTCTTTCAGATAGGCTTCCGTACTGAAATATATAGTTTCGTGCGAATAATAGGCGAACCCTTCGACCAAACGTCTCTTGGAGACGTGATCCGCGAAATGCATGAAATCCGTGACGCGCGGCGAGAAATCGGGCCTTTCCACGTTCAGCAGGTCCATGGCTTTGAAAAATTCGCTCTCGTACTTTCGAGCGGATCGGGGGCCGCCGTTCTCGATGATTTTATCGTTCAAGTCCGTGACGTTCATCACGGACCGTATGCCGAAACCCAAATAGTCGCGAAGAATCCTCCGGAGCACGTCCAGAAACACGTACGTTCTCGCGTGTCCGAGATGGGGCACGTCGTGGACCGTAGGCCCGCAACAATAAATTTTAACGTCGCGAGGATCGTCGGGCACGAAATCTTCCAGACGTCCAGTGAGAGCGTTGAAAAGTCGAAGGTTTTTCATGACGAATCGAGTCCGAGTAGTTTCCAGTTTGTTTATTTCGAGTTTGAAACGGAATCCTTTTATGCACGCAAATATAGACCAGGCAAAAAAAAAAAAAAAAAAAAAATTTTTTTTTTTTTTTTTTTTTTTTTTTTTTTTTTTTTTTGAGAAATATAATTTTCTGAAAACTTAATTGCCTTGTAATTTTTTTCAGTTTTGCCTCGCAGTCTGGACTTGTAAAAATTTTCAGTTTTGATCTCGCAGTCTGGACTTGTAAAAATTTTTAGTTTTGATCTCGCAGTCTGGACTTGTAAAAATTTTCAGTTTTGCCTCGCAGTCTGGACTTGTAAAAATTTTTAGTTTTGATCTCGCAGTCTGGACTTGTAAAAATTTTCAGTTTTGATCTCGCAGTCTGGACTTGTAAAAATTTTTAGTTTTGATCTCGCAGTCTGGACTTGTAAAAATTTTCAGTTTTGCCTCGCAGTCTGGACTTGTTAAAAATTTTTAGTTTTGATCTCGCAGTCTGGACTTGTAAAAATTTTCAGTTTTGATCTCGCAGTCTGGACTTGTAAAAATTTTCAAAGAAATCTTTTCGAAAAAAATTTCATCATTACCCTCTAGTAAAAAAAAAAAAAAAAAAAAAAAAAAAAAAAAAAAAAAAAAAAAAAAAAAAAATTTTTTTTTTTTTTTTTTTTTTTTTTTTTTTTTTTTTTTTTTTTTTTTAGTTGGAATTTGTTTCGAAAAATTTTACAAGCTCAGATCTCAAGTTTCGACTTATGAATATGAGATTACGTCATGTTTCTAAAAATAGATCAATACGCCTTGTAAAACAGCATCGTGAAAAATAAACCGCAAGTCCATATGTGAATCCATTCCAAAAACAATAACGTGCAACAGATCAGTACGAAAATCATACATTTGAACAGCGTTTTGCTCCAGTCTTCCTTTTCGTCCCAAACAAACTGGATCAACGGGTTTCGTTTCGTCGTCCGTTCTTTTTGATATTCGTTTTCCGGTATGGTTTCCAGCGCCGTTAAATACTCTTCTACTTTGAACGTCATGAAAACCAACTGGTTTTCGATGTCTTCCTCGTCCGCCAATATTTCGTTTTCCCAAACGTACACGGGTGTCAATTCGCTGCGAACGGGTCCGTCCTGAAAATAGGTGTAATCCAATTCGTCGTCTATTCTCTCCAATTTCTCTTTGTCGATGACTTTTAAATAATCGAACGGATCTACGGTGTCCAAGATTCCAACGACCAGATCGTACACCGCGTACACGGCCGTGACGATTCCCGCAGCCGAGCCCAAAACTTTCAACGACATCGTCCCGACTCGTTTCATGCTCGCCACGATCGAATGTTTAAGAACGAGTTTCGTGGCTATCCTGTCGATGTTCCTGGCCAAAAGTTTCGGCGCTTTCCGTTTCAAGAAATTTTGGACGGCGTACTCCGAAACGTCGGTTCCCAAGTCTTTGGCCAACTCCGCGGCGAAATTACCGAAATTTTCGACAGACGAATCCGGAATCGAAAGGGAACGCTTGATTCTCTTTCGTTTTCGGGTGGCGTAATTCATGTAGTCTGGAACGGGAGGCGGTCGATCGTCCAGGGGTTGCATGTTACCCACTTTGGCGGCTCGGATGGGCGTTTTTCCGAACAGGAATTCGCCGAATTTTTGTCCGTCCGAAGCCACGCAGTCACCGTCCACGAAATCCAAACCGTACGCTTCGCAGTATCTCTGGTTGAGTTTCAACTCGCCGTCGACCACGTCCAACCCGCCGTGAAAAACGTGTCTCGAAGCTCTCTGAAAAAGCTTTTCGGGCATGGAAGCCAATACTTTTTTCAGAGGGTTCGCCATCAAGCAACGACCGTCGGTCGACCATTCCGCGTTGATCGAATGTTTCTCGCAAGATTTCTGACACGCCATCTCGTATTCGTCGCCTATTCTGACCCACTGCAAGGGATCGTTTTCCTCGCAAGCTTCCCAGTTTTTCTTGAACGGAAAACAACCGAATCTCTTGCATCCGATTTCGTCGAACGCGGTTTTCACCACCACGATGCATTTGTCCGAGATGGACGGGGGAACGAAATAATCTTCGTCGGTGGCCGGTCGAGTCTCCAACACGGCGTTTTCGAAATATTGGGGGAATTTTCTTCTGTATTCCTCCATCAAGTAACATTTGGTGGCTTCGGTGGCGTATCGAAGGGCGTGTGCGTGTACCGGATTATCCATGAACTTGGTTTTGCGAGACGACGCTCCGAAACGCGGCCTTTCGGAAAAGGCCGAGATGATTTTTCACGCGAAAATATTTCGTCTTCGAGCGGTCGCTTCGTCTCGAGTCCTTCTTCGAAAACGGGGTTTGAAAAGTCTCTTTGTACGTTCTCGGGCACGACGAGCGAGGCGCGAACCGTGATCGAAGTTGTAAAGCTTGCAGCGTATAGTTATGAACGTTCCTTGATAATTCCAAGAATCTATGAAAACTTTGACGGCGATGCGATCTCGATGATACAACCGAAAATAGGAAACGATATAAAACGCCAACATTCGCGAATCGAAAGCCAAAGCGGCATTTCGGACTTGAATTTGAAAATGAAAAAACATTACGTTTACTAACAAGGAAAAAAATTACTCTTCGTATTTATTCAATAACATCCAACGCAAAAAAAAAAAAAAAAAAAAAAAAAAAAAAAAAAAAAAAAAAAAAAAAATATTTTTTTTTTTTTTTTTTTTTTTTTTTTTTTTTTTTTTTTTTTTTTTAGTAATGATTCACAACGGATCTTTCCACGGCGCAGGATTTTCCCATTGTGGAGGTAGTAATTCATCATTATCGAATTTGGGAAATATAGGATTAAAGTTCACCATTGGCTTCCTTGCAGTAAATGGATTTAACAACATTCCACCATTAGGTTTTCTTTGATTTGTAATGTTAGGATGTAAATCCTGTTCTCCAATACTAAAAGGATTTTGTAAATCCTGTTCTCCAGCGCTTAGTGGGTTTCGTTTTTTAAAGTACTCCATTTTTTTACTTGTGTTAAAAGAACCAGTATGATTTTTACAAGATTCCGAAAGTAAGAAACCTCCTCCTTCAACTTGATGTGTGCTATACTAAATTCAGATAAAGAAAAATGAAATCCTGTAATATGTCCAAGTAGTGCAACTTATATAGTAAACTTGCTGAGCTAAAAAAAAAAAAAAAAAAAAAAAAAAAAAAAAAAAAAAAAAAAATTTTTTTTTTTTTTTTTTTTTTTTTTTTTTTTTTTTTTTGAGATGACAAATATTTTTACTCACAAGTTTTAATTTCTCTCTCGAACGAAAATCGCTTTCACGTAAATTCAAGGAGATGAAACATTCTACTTATAAAAAACTGTATCAAGCTCATTTGGGGGTCGTAGACGAAAAGGGTTTATTGGAATCCCGAAAACAAGAGTCGGATCCGTTTTATCGAAATCTCATCGATCTCATCGTCTCGAACGATGCCCCCGTGGTCCAATGGGACGTCAAACCGTTCACTTCGGAATTTCTTTCGGGATCTCCGCGCGAAAGGTTAGACGAAACTTTTTTCGCTTTCGTTCTGCGAGTGGCGGCCATCATCAAAGAAGAGAGTTACGTTCGCACGTATCAAAAACCCGAATCGCATAACGCAGTGATGGCTTGGATTTCGATTCTGCGCGGCGTCCTGTGCTCGAGTCTGGCTTTGCTCTACAACGTCGAGTGGACTCCCGAGACGATTTTCACGCTTCTCGAACCGACGATCACGAAAATGATCGGCAACGGCGACGGTTCGGCTCTTCGTACACTCTTGATCGATTTGGGAATAACCCCGGCCCGAAAAGAACTCTATCCCGCGGAACGCTCGTTCGAAAAATTAAATTTTTTACAAGTCTTACAGTTCGGTTCCTTTTACTGGCGCTTTTTACACTGGATGGCCGAAGCCGTCGACTCGAGGGGCGAAAACATGGCTCCGTATAAAAAACAATGGAGAGAATTATTAAAGGGACCGCTTTATCGAACGATCAGGTGTCAAATCTGCATGGTTCATTTTTCGACCGCTTTGAAAGAATTCGAAACGCAACTGATGGATCCGAACGGTGACTTGTCCCGATTGTTTTTCACGTTACACAATCGAACCCACGCCATGAGGCGAGAAACGAACAGGTTCTTACAGGAACCCGATTACACGGAAGATCAATACAAATCGGATTCCGAATTCATGCGCCAAGCTCTGTCGACGTAATAAGAAGATTTTCTAGTTTTCTGTTTTCGAATCGCGTTGACTCGCATTTTGGAAAACATGGACGGGGTCACGGCCACGCGATCCTCGAACGCCAAGGCGCATACGTCTCCGACGAACACGGGGCACGAATTCCACCAAACCAAAGACGAATCGTTTCCCAAGCAGTCAGAGATGCAATCTTTCTCGTATCCGCGAACGACGGCATCGTACAAAATTCCTCCGTACGATCCGTGATAAAGTTCCGGGTTTACCAAAACGAAATTAGGAGCCGGATTTTGCTGCATGGGGTTGATGGCGAAACTGGTCGCGTTCGAACTTTGAAAACGATCGATTAATTCTTTGACAGTCTGGTAAGGAATATAAATGTACGACATGGTTTACTAAACAGAAAAAAAATTACTCTTCGTATTTATTCAGTATCTAGCATTATGTAAAAAAAAAAAAAAAAAAAAAAAAAAAAAAAAAAAAAATTTTTTTTTTTTTTTTTTTTTTTTTTTCAAATTAAAGCAAGTGATTGTAACCGACTAATTGTTTCATCAAATCTGTAACAAATAAAACATCTTTATTTACTTGAGGAACAGGTTGACCATACATTTGAGGTACTGTTGGAAAAACTTTAACTTTATGAGGCCAGTGATTACAAGTTCTTCTTTGTTCGAAGTAATAGATTCTTTTTTGAATTTGAGATTTATTTGCTAGAGTAGCTGGAGTCATACAAATATAAGGTGTACACCTTATATTCATTTTGGATCTACCTTTCTGAGGTTCAACGCCTTGATGAATAGTTCGACTATCCCATAACACTAGTGAACCAGCTTTTGCTTTAACACAAATATCCGAGTCGAATCCCAAGTTCTGAATGTAAAAATGTTTTTCTTCTGGAGTTAACTTATGCCAATCGCTAGATTGTTTTATTTGAAATTTTTCTTGAAATTTCCCATGTAATTTATGACTTCCTTTTAAGACCCTCAGCGTGGCATCTCCTTCAGAAACATCATAAATATTGACTAAACTTTGTACACATTCAAAATCATTTCGTTTAAAACATTGATCGCTATGAAACCACTCCTTACCCTTATACCAACCTCGATTTGTAATTTCACATGGAAGAGAAACGCTAATTCCATCGAAACTTGTCAATAAATCGTTTGTATTCCATATTGATGCAAATTTTTTAATTACATTGGCGTTTTGTCTAACATGCCATGATAACGGATTATGTCCAAAGTCCCAATGTTGAAATAACATTCCGTGTTTAGGCATCAATTGAAATAGAGAAACATAAGTATCTGGTTTATTTTTTTCTACAGGTTTTTTGAAATATTTGGTCTTGTGATGAAGCCATTTCCACATCGTTTCTCTGAGTTTAATTATTTCATTATTATCTAAAACATTTTCAACAACTTCAACCCCTTCATTTTTTAAAGTATAATTTTTACAATCATCATAGAACAACATTTTAAAATCTTGTATTCGACACTTGTATAAAAAGAAACAACTTGTATGGCATGTATCGGAAATATTTTTATATAATAAATGCATCAGGTTAAAAAAAAAAAAAAAAAAAAAAAAAAAAAAAAAAAAAAAAAAAAAAAAATTTTTTTTTTTTTTTTTTTACTTGATGCATTTATTTCATAAAATAAAATAAAATATTTAAAAATATTTTTTTAAATTGAATCTTCAATGTTTATATTTTTTCAGCTTTTTCACAAACCGTGTTGTTTTTGCACACGACAGTCAATAAAATTCTCGGAAACCGATTTTCTTGGATATTTTCTTTCCATTCGAAAGGGCAAATATTTCTTTCCGAGCTGGATTCCTGCACTTTTTTAAACACAGAAAGTAGGTTTTCATGGTACTCGGTATAATATCTATGAACAGGAAATCAATAGTAAAGATATCCCGCGATAGATGCATTCGACTCTCGACGTTTGTAGCCATCCTGATTATTATTTTCATTTTTTTACTACATACGATTTTATATTAATTTTTTATTTACGAGCGTATCCACTAAATTTACAGGATCCGAAGAATCCGTCTGAATCCATTCTCTAAAAATCAATCTTCTGTCGGTCGTCGGACACAGTAAAGTCTGTTTCACGAATGAATTTTCAGTCATGCAATCCACTCTTCCCGTAAAAGTTTCGTCTTTTACCCTCGATTTTTCTCGTCTGCACGGAGAAGTTTTATCGTTCGAATCCAGATGAAAATACGGACCGCACACGCACTCTCGCCCGTTCCAACCCATGAAATCCAAGGGGTTCGGAACGTCCCGTAAACAGTAATCGGCCAGACACACGAACGGAAAAGCGGAAATCATCCGAGTCCCGTCTAAAGACTGCGATCCGCATTTGCATCGATATCTGAGATTTTCCCCCAGAGGTTCGTAATAATCGTCGATGTTATCCCCGGCCTCTTCGTTTTTCTCGTAATCCCACAAGACGTTCAGATCGTCGTTTTCGGCTTCGTCGTTTTTACAGGCCCGTTTCTTGTCCCCTTTGAACACGACTAGGTTCAGGGGCAAACACGACCACCCTGCCAGGGAAAACACGTGATAGTTTGCTTTCAAATTACATTTGTCTACCCCTTTGGGTAAACAATACGTGCCGGGTGTTAATTTTTTGTTCATCACGTACACGCGTTCGTCGTTATCCGCGATGTGATAAAGGACGAATTCAGTCGCGTTACTGCAAAATTTTTTACAGTCGCACGGTTCGCCCGAAGGACACTTGAAACCTCGCAGGGGGCAAATGGATTTGGAAATGGGGTCGGCGACTCTTTCGAACCAACGGATCAGCCGATGTTTATCCGTGAGATTGGGTTTGTAATACAAATTGATCATCGTGACTAAAAATATCGCGAATAAAATCAAAGAAATGTATTTATTCTTCGGCATTCTTTGCTTGATGCTCTTGGCTATTAATTTGGAACTGGTACCGGGACGACCTTGGCACGGGCATTACGTTTTGATATGGAAATGGAACGAATTCACACTCATACGAATCTTTCCGCAAGACGTGTACGTTTTGGTGGATAAGGATTTGATTTACAGGTACGAGATGACTTCTTCGAAAAACACGTATATCCCGGCCGTTTGTATCAATGCGAAAGTGGAACGGGATATTTTACACTATCGGTATCTGTTGGAATGGATAAAGGAACCGCCGGTCTTGAAAGCTTATCCTCCGGATCTGTCCGACGACGTGGAGATTTTGAATCACGTGTCAAAGAGTTTGACATGACGGCGCAAAAACTCTTGTAGGACGCCGTGGTGTAAATTTTTACGTGCGGATGTCTCTCTCGCAGTTCTCTTATAATTTTATCTTGTTGATACCACATTTTGTAAACGCAGACGAAGCGGATATCCGTCAATTCCAAATACAGATGAAAAAATTCCAAGCCGATTTTACAACACTCGTCCGTGTGTTCCAGTTTGATTCGAAACGGATAATATGGAAAAACAGACGTGAAACGAGGCAACCTGCGAACTTTTGAATTGTTGAAAGGGGCCAGCACGACACCTCTCGCCCTAGAAACCAAACGATTCAGAGCAGGAACGGGCGGATCGAACGCGACGAAATGGGGTATTTTCGAATAAGTCTGAACCACGTCTATCCAGCGCTGAATGAAAAATCGAACTTGATCCATTTTGTCGTATCTACGAAAAAGCCTAAAATAATGTTCGGCGATCTGAACTTGCAAACGATCGCTTTGAAGTGAGAATTGAAATTTTACCGAGTCGGCCATTTCGGTAAATAATGTGGTCGACGCGTTCAAGTCTCGCCTTTATAAAACTCTGTTACTAAAAAAAAAAAAAAAAAAAAAAAAAAAAAAAAAAAAAAAAAAAAATTTTTTTTTTTTTTTTTTTTTTTTTTTTTTAACATAGGGAAAATGCTTAGAGTTAATTATTTAAGTTTTGCTCCAAAGGATTATATCCTTCAAAAAAAAAAAAAAAAAAAAAAAAAAAAAAAAAAAAAAATTTTTTTTTTTTTTTTTTTTTTTTTTTTTTTTTCATGGCTTCTATGACTCTGAAATTTTTCAAGTCTTATCCACCTCTCAATCTCAACACTAAATGTATAGTACTTTCTTTTTGTAAATTATAATCGGCCAACGTTCTCGAATCTTCCAATTGTTTACCGGAAAAAATTAATCGTTGTTGGTCGGGAGGGATTCCCTCTTTGTCCTGTATTTTATTTTTAACTACGTCTACGGTATCGTCGGGTTCGACTTCCAAAGTTATGGTTTTTCCAGTTAGAGTTTTTACGAATATTTGCATCTTTATTTACATGGTCCTGCAGTTACGTTTCAGCCGCGGCTGAAAGTAACGATTCGATACCGTACAATTTAATTAATAGTCCGGTTATATTTGTAACAGCGTCTGAGTATTTTTTACCTAGTCTTCGTCCTCGGAATCCCAATCGTCCAACGAAAATTCTTCGAACGACTCGGTTATTCGTTCTGTATCGTCGACCGCGGGTAAATTACCGATCGTACAAAGCTTTTTACTCCTACCGACTTTTCTTTTCTTTGCGGAATGATCGTTTATAGCGAACGTGTATTTCACGCTCGGTTCCACCAACATGGCTATGCGTCTACCCGTGGCGTGATAGTGTAAAAGTTCGGCATGGACGAATCGTTTCCAGCGCAGGTTGTTCAAAACGCAGTAGGCCAACTTGACCGGATCTTTCATGTGCCAATAAGTCATGTTCAACAGCAGGCAAAATATTCTTTTCTGGTTGACGAACAGTTTTTCGAAATCGACGCATTGGCAATCTTCCACGGCCACTACCCAATTGGATGCTTCTTTCGTGGACACGTCGGCCCTGCTGTACGTAAATTCGACGTGTTCCTGATTTTTGTCCGGATATTTTTTCAAAAATTTCACCGAAGCGCAAGAAGTAGATTTATACTCGCTCAGAGTTTTAACCCTGCGGTAAATCGAATATCTTTTAGGATCCCTGCACAGGTAATCGGCTGCCAGAACAGTTTCGACCCAAACGTTCCAACCTTTGCTGAATTTTTCTTTTTTCGTTTCTACTTTTTGCGGATAAAAATTGGTTTTCCAAACCTCGTCCAGTATCCTGTCGGTCATGAACTCGACGAGACCGTTGATTTTCTTCTGGAAGCCTTTCGTTATGAGTTTGGGGTTGTCGAATCGTTCGTAGACGTACCTTTTTTTCGACAAGATGACCAAATGTTTCATGCGTTGTTCGTATTTCAGTTCCACGTACGGTAGATTCAAAAACTCGTTGACTCGATCGCAATTTTCGACGGGCCATCTGTGAACCATCAGACTGTCCGTGTCGGCGTAACACACGTCGTAACCCAAATTTTTCAAATAATGATACGATCCGAGTAACTGGTAGCGCGAGAGGGTCACGATGGTCATGGCGACGGGCAGATAGGCCAGGGGCGAATCCTTGGTGGCCATGACTCCGTAGAGAGAATTGATCAAGATTTTTATACCCAGCTGGACGTTGTAATGATAAATTTCTTCGGTTCGCTTAAACTCTTTCTGATGGTGTTTCCGCATTTCGATGAAATGGTCCACGATTTTGGGTAAAAACGCTTCCGCGTGGGGGTTGACGACGATCACTACTTCGTCCGAAGCGGGATCGAATTTCGGATAGGAAAATTTGGACATATTTTTCGTACTTTTCGTGAAATCGCCGTCGGAATGTTGTCTGTACGGAATACAAACCATCCGTTTAACCGCGTCGTTAGACGACCATTCTTCTCGAGTCATGATCGTGCAGGTGCCGTAACACAAATTGCAATTCCGCAACGCGTTCGGATACATGCTCGAAAAATCCATGACCGAGACGTCTGTTTTTATCTGTTCGGGAACGCAAAAATTCAACGCGCCCTGATAAGTTTTTCCCTGGTAAAATCTTTCGTACTTGGAGTCGTGGTCGAACGACGTACCGAAAAACTTCGGGTTGATGAAATAGCCCAGACGCGTACCGTAAGTTTTGAACAGTTCCAGTAAATAACGCGAATTTCCCAAGTGTAAGACTTTCACGGCATCCAGAGCGGTGAAATTGGCGCGTTCGACCAGGAAAGACAGCACGTGTTCTTCTACGAACAGCCTGTACACCAATTCCGAATCTCTCAAACAATAATCCAAATACGTGCGAAACGTTCCGAATTCGGAAAGTCCGGACACCGTGTCGGGTTTCAACGAATCGAAACATTTTTTAACGTCGCGTTCGTCCAACAGATTGCGCGTCAAATCGGGATTTCGATACCAACTCGATATTCCGGTCGACTCGACTTGCAATTTGGTCTCTTTCAACTTTACCCGCGCCACGTCGTCCAGCTTGTAACTCGGCAAGTCGTAATCGGAAAAAGTTTTGAAATAAGCGTAGAGATCCAAGACGATTTTATTCTTGTACGTGACCACCAGGTCCGAACCCACCTTGCTAGACGTGTAATATCTGAGCACGTTGGACAGATCGAGCCAGCAAAGCCTCGCGAAAATACACGGAAAATCAAACTCGTTGATGTTGTAACCGGTTACGATTTGAGCGTCGTCCAACAGAGCGTGGAACCGAATCAACATTTCTGATTCGGTTTCGAACGCGTGTTCGTAATCGGGTACGGGTCGCGCACCTTCCGGAAGCAGATAGAGTAACCATTTTCGAACTCCTAGTCGCTTGTTCCATTTGTAAAGGCTCAGCATGACGATTCTGTCGGATTTTCGATAGCCTTTCGGAACCACGTTCCCGATTAAAGAAACGGTTTCGATATCGAAAGCGGCCACGGTCCAATCTGGTTCGTCTCTGTGATCGGAGATCATTCGCAGAGAATCCGTCAGACTCTGAGAATCGTTTTCCAACTCGTACCATTTGTAGTAAAACGAATACGTGTCGTACTGAGAACACAAATCGATATAGATCCGTATCAACCAGTCGTCTGGACCGAGATAACTGACTTTGTATTTGTGTAATAATTCGCCGACATCTTTGTGGAAAGCCTTGGTATATACTTTGTAGAAGGGTTTCAAACGGTAATCCAATTTGTTTTTGGCTAACCTGTCTTCGAAGTACGGTAAAATTTTTTTAGCGCTCCCGATTTTACGATACAAAACCTTATGACAAGGAAAAGATTCCTTTATGGCGCAAACCAGCTTGTCGATGTTGTTCGTGCATACGCCGATCCAATCTTCGTAATATTTAATTTTTCTTTCGCAGTTTCCTTCTTGATCGAGAAATGTAATTTCGATTTTATTAATGTTTTCGCGATACTGTAATCGTCTCCAGTGAATAGAAAAGTGCATGGTGAAAAGAACAAATCGAAAATGTGTACTTTAATATACAACTAACAAAAAAAAAAAAAAAAAAAAAAATTTTTTTTTTTTTTTTTTTTTTTTTTTTTTTTTTTTTTTAATGATTTACAACGGATCTTTCCACGGCGCAGGATTTTCCCATTGTGGAGGTAGTAATTCATCATTATCAAATTTGGGAAATATAGGATTAAAGTTCACCATTGGCTTCCTTGCAGTAAATGGATTTAACAACATTCCACCATTAGGTTTTCTTTGATTTGTAATGTTAGGATGTAAATCCTGTTCTCCAATACTAAAAGGATTTTGTAAATCCTGTTCTCCAGCGCTTAGTGGGTTTCGTTTTTTAAAGTACTCCATTTTTTTACTTGTGTTAAAAGAACCAGTATGATTTTTACAAGATTCCGAAAGTAAGAAACCTCCTCCTTCAACTTGATGTGTGCTATACTAAATTCAGATAAAGAAAAATGAAATACTGTAATATGCCCAAGTAGTGCAACTTATATATTAAACTTGTTAAACTCAAAAAAAAAAAAAAAAAAAAAAAAAAAAAAAAAAAAAAAAAAAAAATTTTTTTTTTTTTTTTTTTTTTTTTTTTTTTTTTTTTTTTTTTTTTTTTTTACTAGTCTAGAACGCAAACTAAGATCTGAAAAAATTTACGAGTCCAAAACGCTAAATAAATCTGAAAAAAATTACAAGTATCGTGGCTTTTAGGTAAACTGTCATCTGAATCCGATTCTGACCTTTTATCGTGTGCAGAACGTAAATCATATTTTTTCAGCTTTTTTCGACAATTTGGACACTGCACGTTAGATTTGGATTTATTTATCAAATCTATAATGCAAACTCTATGGAAAAAATGTTTGCATCCTGAAAGCGTAAAAGAATAGCGGGGCTTAATGTCTTCTAAACAAATAGCGCATTCACTCATGTTTCGAATCCGAAGTGAAAATTCAGGCTCAGAAGTAGTTGTTTTATCTAACATAATTTATAGCTCTAAAAAAAAAAAAAAAAAAAAAAAAAAAAAAATTAATTTTTTTTTTTTTTTTTTTTTTTTTTTTTTTTTTTTTTTTTTTTTTTTTAAATCGAGGATTATAGGATCGAGAGAATTTTTACACTTTCTTTTATACACTTTCTCGGATAAATATCTGGAAAATTTTACAAGTCCAGAGCGCGAGATTAAATGTGGAAAATTTTACAAGTCCAGAACGCGAGATTAAATGTGGAAAATTTTACAAGTCCAGAACGCGAGATTAAATGTGGAAAATTTTACAAGTCCAGAACGCGAGATTAAATGTGGAAAATTTTACAAGTCCAGAACGCGAGATTAAATGTGAAAAATTTTACAAGTCCAGAACGCGAGATTAAATGTGAAAAATTTTACAAGTCCAGAACGCGAGATTAAATGTGGAAAATTTTACAAGTCCAGAACGCGAGATTAAATGTGAAAAATTTTACAAGTCCAGAACGCTACGATAAATTTAACTAAGATTCAAAAGTCTAAAAGATATAAATCCCCCCCAGCCCAAAAAAAAAAAAAAAAAAAAAAAAAAAAAAATTTTTTTTTTTTTTTTTTTTTTTTTTTTTTTTTTGAGTTTTACACCCGAACGATTCGTCCGCAACTTTTACATTTTTTGTACAAGCTCGGCATTTCGTCCATCGCCCTGTCTTGTTTCAAAAAAGAAACGTATTCGGGAGTCTTACAACACTGTCGGACGCGAGTACGTTTCGCCCATTCTTCGCATTCCGCTTCGGTGAATAACGGTTCCATTTTCGACGAGAACTGTTTCCTAACCAAGAAAGAATGATCCGAGTCTTCTTCTTGTGTTTGTTGCTGATCTATTATTGGTATTTTTACGCGTCCGGAAAAGGCGTACGCGTGGCGAAACCGTCTGTCGGATCCCCTTCCGACCCCCCGACTCGCCGATTCCGATTCGATTCGACGCAACCGAACCATTTTCGATTCTCGGTCGACGGAAACACGGTCTGGGAACACACGTTACCCGTCGACACTTTTACGTTCCATCGAGACAAAATAGTTCAGATCGATCCTTGCCACGGACATCCGAACCGCGCTCTCGTTCCCGCAAAGGGAAAGGCTCTCTACGATTATTTGAAATCGAACACGGTCACGAAAAATATTTTGAATTTCAAGGAAAACAGCTCGTTCACCGTTCAGAAAGGCGACGTGTTTTATTTCAAGTGCTCGGGGGGCCACGTGGACAAACTCCAAATTTGTCCTTCGGGCACGTTACTCGCGTCGAATCGATGTCAAGCCATCGATTCGTGTACGGGAAAAAGAGACGGAACCGTGCTTCCCGATCGCATTTCGTCTCGTTACATTTTGTGCAAGGGCGGAAAGGAAACGATCAAAAAATGCCCCCCCAAGACCATTTTCCGTCACGATCGATGCGAATCGATGGACGATCTGAGTCATTACTGTCGATACTTTTCGGCGCCTATTCTGTTGGACGACGAGACGAGACTCGAATGTCGAAACGGAAAACCGTTCTACATCACGTGCAAATCCGGAACAAAGTTCATCGACAAAGATTATTGCGAACCCGCGGATTGCATCGGATTGCCCGACGAAACTAAACTGCCCCTTCCCGAACGGAAAACGAATCCGTTTAAATTTTCACCCGGTTACATGACTTGTCGAAAAAACAAAATTCACGAAATCGTAGAATGTCCGCAAAACTGGGACGACGGTCTGAGCAAAGGCGAAAACTTGTTGTCGCTACCCATGGTTTTCGACCCCGAAAGCAACCAGTGCTCCGTTCCCGCGTTTTGCGAAAACGTTTTCTCGGACGACCCGGACGTGATCGTACCCGTTTACGAATTTACCAGACGCGTCAAGAATTGGAATCTGTCCGAGCTTTTAGATCGCTCTGTGGGTTTCGCGTGCGAAAATAAAACTCGAAAGCGCAAGCTTCTGTCGCCGGGCGAGCGAATTTCCAAACGATTCAAAGCCGAATCCGCATGCGGACCTCAGGCGCCCGAAAAATTACCGATATACTACGATTCCGGACATTTTTACGACTGCGCGCTGAGCAGAATCGAAACTTGCCCCCCGCAGACATTTTTCAACGGTTCCGCTTGCGTCCCGGAACCTGCCGACGCCTTTAAATTCAACGATTTGCCGCTCTTCCGATTCGACTCTTTGAATTTCGAATCTTGGATCCAACCGTGGGATTATTCGAAAGCGCCCGTACCTTCCTGTCGAGATCCCGAATCGACGTTGATCGAATTGTACAACATTTGCTCCCATCCCGATTGTTCGAAATACGCGTTCGTGTCTCAGATTCCAGACATGGCCGTCCTGTTACCTCGCGAACACCGCGCCAAATGCAAATTTTACGAAACGGAAAAGCTGCTGAAGAAGGAACCCGTGGATTTCGACTATCATTTTTGGACACAAAAGGTATCGAACGGCGAAACGGAAAGACCTTGTCGGGTGGGTCAGAAACTACAAACTGGGAATTTCGTCTGGGACAGCACGGTGTACGCCACTTGCAACGCGGAACGACCGTTCGTTTTCTGTCCGTCCGTACACAGCCGGCGCATCGTTTCGGTACCCGGCGAATACTTTGCCTGCGATCCCCCGCATTCGAAATCTTACGTTTTCGACCGAGCGGACTGGACCCCTTTCGAAACGAACGAAATCAAACGCATTTCGCCAGTGTATTGGAACGACGACAAAGACCAACACATTCGAAGAACCAAGGCCAAACCGCAGGAAATTTTACCCATCGGCGGCGTGGACGTCAAAGTGGGAGAAAGGCTCAATTTGCTCGCCAGTCAAGCAGTCAGGTTAGAACCTCGGTTCAGAGTCACGTATCCGCCCAACGTGGCATTCGAATACGACGATCGAAACGACAGAAAAGCGCACACTTCTACGCCGAATCACGGATTTCTAGTCAGACTGAAAAATTTCACGGGCAAACCGTTGACTTTTGCCACGCACAGACCCGTTCCTTTCGTCGAATCGTTCGACCGCCAGCTGTACGTTTAAGCAAGTGTTTAAAATCATGGACGAACGTTCATTGGCCAACGGAGTTTTATTTTATTCTAGTCTTTACGTAAATTGCGTTCTTTTGGCGATCGGCGTGACGACCGGTCGTTGGATCTTCATGCTTTTGATCCTGTTGACCGTCGGATTGACGGCCTACATGATGTACGTGGCCTCGCACAACGCCGATCATCTCAAAAACGTAGGTGGCTGGGCGGAAATCAATTTCTCTAAATATCTCAAACAACTGAAGCAGCTGTTTTAACCAGAAACGCTCGAACCTCTCTTTCTACCGCGTCCGGAGACGCGTCTTTCACCACGAAAACGTTCGATCGACCCGTCAACAAATTGGACGCGTAAGAGTCGTGCAAACTGCGTAAATAATCCAGAGATATCAAACTGTCTACCGGGGATCGATTTCGAATTCGGTCGAAAGCGTCGATCGGATCCACGTCCAGATAAACGAAAAAATCCACCTCGAAACCCAGCGTCCGATAGAGTTTGTCGTACGTGCGAAGAGTTTCGTCGTCCAGTATCAACGGTGCGAAAACATTCCGAGAAGTCCACGGACAGCGTTCCACGAGAATCAAACCGTCCGTGTTCCAGAAAGATTGTTTTTGATTGAATTGAGACAGCAAAACTTGAAACTGAAAAGCCGGTCCGTAGCGCGTTAAATTTTTATACAGAAACGGAAGTAGAGTCCATTCCTCGACGGGCTCGGGAAAACATGCGTAACTGTCGGCGAGTCGTTTTATCAGAGTAGATTTACCGGCTCCGATCAAGCCGTCGATGCATACGACGAAAGGAGACATGATTCGATGTGTCGAAAATTCGCAGACGGATCATATAAAAGATCGCATCTTACAAAAAAAAAAAAAAAAAAAAAAAAAAAAAAAAAAAAAAAAAAAAGTTTTTTTTTTTTTTTTTTTTTTTTATGAAAACCATCCACGTTTATTTTTTACTTGTTCGTCGATTAAATATTCACGCCATTCGTTCGGTTGAATATTATGATATAATGTTTTCCAAGTTATGTTAGCGTACATTCGATATAATCTATGATTCCAACATACAAATAACATATACATCCACAAAATAATAAACATTATCTTGTCTTTCGAGATGCGTATTAAATAAAGTATGTCGACTGGTAAATCAGTTTCAACTAACGGAAACACGAGTAGGCGCAGGAAGCGCGATTCTTCTTTGTTGCAACCCTTGAATAAAAATCCAAAGTTAACGGAATCAGAAAAATCGAATCTGATTGAAGGTGAGAAAAGGGACGCTAATGTTCCATCAACCGCAATGGATATTGAGGGAGAAGAATCGAATAAAATCAACGAGGTACCTGGTAACCCGATAATTAATGAATTCGATGATAATTTCAACAACATTCCAGTTTTAAACGCAGAACGTGAAAACGCGGAAAATTTCAACAACGACTTGGAGCCCAAAAACAGCCTACATGAAAATGAGGATCGAGCTAGCAAATTAGATGACGGATCAGATAATCCCATGGAAAAATCTAGCGAAAAACCCGCAGACGGATCCAGCGAAAAAGAAGGCGAATCCGAAAAACCCATGGACGTATCTAGCGAAAAAGGAGACGAATCTAGCGAAAAACCTGCGGACGGATCTAGCGAAAAACCCGCAGTCGGATCTAGCGAAAAAGAAGGCGAATCCGAAAAACCCATGGACGTATCTAGCGAAAAACCTGCGGACGGATCTAGCGAAAAACCCGCAGTCGGATCTAGCGAAAAAGAAGGCGAATCCGAAAAACCCATGGGCGTATCTAGCGAAAAAGGAGACGAATCTAGCGAAAAACCTGCAGACGGATCTAGCGAAAAACCTGCAGACGGATCCAGCGAAAAACCCATGGACGTATCTAGCGAAAAACCTGCGGACGGATCTAGCAAAAAACCTGCAGACGGATCTAGCGAAAAACCTGCAGACGGATCCAGCGAAAAAGAAGACGAATCTAGCGAAAAGGGAGACGAATCTGGCGAAAAAGGAAACGAATCCGATAAACCCGCGGACGTATCTAGCGAAAAGGGAGACGAATCCGACAAACCCAAGGATGAATCTTCATCCAGTGAAACAGAGGAGGGAAATGATGAATCGGATACATATTTAAATGAATATTTTGAGATGTATCTCAATAAAGGCTATGCTACTCAAAACGAGGGTAGAGTAGAATATTATGCAAAGAACCGCGATAAAGATGAAACATATTTTACAGGTCCAGCTGGAGAAACAATATATGCAACTAAAATAATACAAGTCGGTGATTGGAATCAAACAGTTGAATATCCGACGCGAAATAAAGATGGTGAATTTGAATATATTTACCAACACGGGGTTCCAAGGTACCCTGAAAATAAAAATACAGGTGAATTAGTCTTTCCTAGAGATCCAGAAACAAATGAGGAAATTTATCTCCCGAATGCAGACGGAAAAATAAACGATTATCCCTCAAACACATTCGGTCGCCAATTTTATCGTAAGGATGCGGATGGTAATGAAGTTCCTCTGCCCAACAAGACATATGCAAAATTTGGTGGAAAACAAATTTATCCAAAACGAAGTAACAAAGATGAATATTATCTAACAAGAGACGATAATAAAACTGAATACGGAGCCTACATGACTGTAAATGGGGAACAAATCCAATACTATGCTCAAAAGAAAAACGGGGATGAAATTTATCCTCGAATGTGGTTGTAAGGAAAAAAAAAAAAAAAAAAAAAAAAAAAAAAAAAAAAATTAATTTTTTTTTTTTTTTTTTTTTTTTTTTTTTTTTTTTTTTTTTTACTAGATGGTAATGATGAAATTTTTTTCGAAAAGATTTCTTTGAAAATTTTTTTACAAGTCCAGACTGCGAGATCAACACTAAAAATTTTTACAAGTCCAGACTGCGAGATCAACACTGAAAATTTTTACAAGTCCAGACTGCGAGATCAACACTGAAAATTTTTACAAGTCCAGACTGCGAGATCAACACTGAAAATTTTTACAAGTCCAGACTGCGAGGCAAAACTGAAAAAAATTACAAGTCCAGACTGCGAGATCAAAACTGAAAATTTTTACAAGTCCAGACTGCGAGGCAAAACTGAAAAAAATTACAAGTCCAGACTGCGAGATCAAAACTGAAAAAAATTACAAGTCCAGAGCGCGAGGCAAAAATTCTCCTTTCAACTCCTTTCCCTCCAAAATTCAACTCCTTTGGCACCGACGATCAAATGAACGAATGTGGCTCGCACACCTGTATTTATACCCCGGGATTGCGTAACCTTCCAGAGATATTGCGTCAGAAAACTTGAACTTGATTCTAAAAACGAGTAAAAAAAAAAAAAAAAAAAAAAAAAAAAAAAAAAAAAAAAAAAAAATTTTTTTTTTTTTTTTTTTTTTTTTTTTTTTTTTTTTTTTTACGATTCATCTCCCGCTTTCGAATCTTCATCTCCTCCCGCTTTCAAATTTTCATCTTCAGTTTCCGAATTTTCATCTTCAGTTTCCCAATCTGATATTTTATACTCTTCAGCGAATAAAGTTGTCAAGTAACTTTCAGTATCTTTCATGCATTTTTTCAATAACACGTCCTTAGTCACCAGTTTTGTACTAATCCGTTTCTTTTCTCCGAGTATACTTTCCAAATCAAGATACACGTATTCCACCAAAATATCCAATAGTGTGTTGGTACGGATATTCGTACCCGTTATACTTTCTAATAATCCTAGTTTTGAAATTATCAGATCTCGCATTTCCTCTAAATTCGGTAACTTATTTTGTAAAATAGTCGCTTTTAGTTTAAAATATGATCGATACAATATGTAAAACATATTTTGAATCTCAAGAGGCGTAAAATCTGCATCCGGGCGAAATTTCTTGTCAGTTGCCCCTGCGTCATCGACATACTCTACCAATGTACGTTTTCTCCTTAGTTCTAAACTTTTTAATTTTTCTGCAAATTTTTCTGGTTTTAAATCTGGAGCAAATTTCAGTATTTTTAACCATTCGTTATAGAAAGAATTAATTTTTGATTCATCAACTTTGTGATCGTCTTGTCGGGAAGTGAAATGATTCTGAATTAAATCGTAATAAAATTGGAAATGATTTTCGATTGATGATTTGTCCGTTACAGAAAATATGTCGAGTTTCAAAATTCCTAATTTCGTAATTAGACCGTCGAGAACAGAATCGATTCTGTAAACAATATTTTCAAGAGCTATGTTTTCAATACCGAAATACATCTTCAAATTTTGTATGAGTTCAGAGTTTTTATTACAGTTTTTAACGAATTCACTATTTATTATATCTGTATAAAAAGTTTTACGGTCGAAATATTTTTCAGGCTGAAAATATTTTAACAAACCCTTACATTGAGAATTTAAGGTATTATCTTTTATATCATAAGGGACAGTTCTATTGGTCTTTTTATCCACTTTGAGTTTGCCACTTTCGAGTGCGGTTCCACTACTTTCGAGTGACGTGTTATTACCGCTTAATATTTTAAACATCCACTGTTTCAAGTCTCCCTCGAACGAATCTTTCAAACGTAAGGTTTTAACAAATAATATTAAATTTCTAATAAATATCGCCATCCATGCCGAATGTTGCATGATTTCGGGATTCAAATGCGTTGCGGTTTCTATTAAATCTGTTTGAAGACTTCTTAAAGAATCATCAAGATAGTCTGGATTTCTAAATGTTTGCGGATTATCAGAGATGAAATTTAAAGCAAAATTCCACAAACTCTTATATCTTCTTATAAATAAAATTTTCCACTCATTGTTATCATTAAATTCAATGTCCGAAGTCACGGCTACTATTTCTCCTAAAATAGCTTCATTCGCGTAAAGTTTATCGAGGGAAATCTTATTTATTAAAGTAAATTTTTCGAACCTCTTCGTGTCCTCCTTTAAATTTGCGTCCGTTTTAATTATTTCGTTATTCAAAAATTCGAGATACGCAAAAGCTTCCGTTACAGAGGGGAAAAGTTTTTTCGTGTTTTCTTCATAACCTGGAAGCGAATTCGAAAAATTAATGTACCAGTTTTCGTCAGTCAGGTATTTAGAGTCGAAAAGAATTACGATTCGTTTCAGACGGTCAAATACTTCGATGATTTTATCAAGGAAATTATCGACGTTTAAACCGTAACCCAGTTTCTTGACATCGTCTTCATATTTACGAAACTTCGTCAAAATTTCACCCAACTTAGCGATCAAGTCTTCGTCGTTTTTCAAATGAGCTAAATCTGCAATTTGGTTCAATTTGGCCAAATAATTCGGATTATTTTCCAGCATATTCATCAATTTATCTGCGAAATTATCCGGAGTCACATCCATGCGATCCGCTCTCTCTCCTAATACTTTGCATTGCTCTTCCACCTGTTTTAACGACTCGATTTGTTTTTCAAATTCTTGGATGAAAGATTTTTCCCAACCAACCGTACCTTTATATTTTTCACGCAAATATTCGATGATTTCGTCTTCTTCACTATTACGTTTAGAATTTTGATCCGTGTTAATTTTTCCATCTGTTTGATAATCCTGCGAATGCATTTGAAAATCTAAAGCGTTTTCCGTCTGAGAAGCAACATTTCCCCGTTTTCCTATTTTTTCCTCGTTATCAATTTCACGTGCTTTGTACTTTTCCGAGTCCTCTTGCAATTTACCTTTTTCCTTTTCCAGAGTTTGTATTTGAATCAGGTACTCGTTTTTAAGTGTTTTGCACTGCTCTAAATCTATTTGTAAATTCTGAAATTTTTCGTTTTCAATTTTCAGATTTTCTATTTCGCTCACGTGAGATCGTTCACGCTTCTCACACTCGTTCGACCGATGCTCCAAATCTTTCAAATTATCTGCTAAACCTGAATTTTGTTGTTTAAGCTTTTCAATTAATTGTTTTTCATGTTTTATATTCTCTTTTAACTCCTCTATTTGTTCCGATAATAATTCGTTGTCTTTCATCAACGACTTATTTTTTTGGTCGTCCGTTAGAGTTTGTAATTCTTCCAGACGTTTTATTTTTTTCTCGTACTCGCTTTCACGTTCTCTGCACTCTTCTAAATCCGCTTGCGAGTTACCGTATTTCTCGTTTTCAATTTTCAGAATTTCTATTTCTTCCTGCTGTTTTTCTACACGTGTACTATGCTCCTTCGACCGACGTTCCGATTTCTCCAACCGCTTTAGTAAGTCTGAATTTCGTTGTTTGAAAGCTTCGTTTAAAGATTGTTGGCGTTTTATTTCCTCCTCTAAATTATTTATCTGTGCCGATAATTTTTCGACGGTCTCGTTCGAAACTCGCCAACGTTCGAGAGTTTCGTCCGTTTGCGAATGATCCATCTGGCTAGTTTGGGGATCGGCAGGAACCAACGGTGCAGGCATCGGAATCGCAGGGGCGGAGAATTCATACGGAGCGATGGGTTGCGACGTTTCGTGTGAAAGCGGAATAGCGGGAGCAGGTTGACCGAACGCTCCGATCGAACTGAAATCTGGCATTGGAATAACCGAAAAAGCGGGTTGCTGCGGAAAATGTTTCGCGCGATGTTTCGAACTCATTGCGTATTTTCTACGTGTTCCGGAGTCGTTTGTTTGAAGCACGTACTTTTGTGTCGAACTCTGAACCAGTTCATTTTCTCGCTTGCATTTGTCGAGTTGTTGTTTCAAATCATTTATTTGTTTTTCGTACTCTTTTGAAAGATTATTTTTCTCGCTTTCAAGAGTATTCAACACTCCGTGCAATTGATCATTTTTGTTCTGAATGGAAAACAATTCTTGGTCCATTTTATTCAGTCGATCGGTCAAGGTGTTCTTTTCTCGATCGCATTCGTGTAACCGATCGGTCAAAGTGTTCTTTTCTCGATCGCATTCGTGTAACCGATCGGTCAAAGAACCTTTTTCTTCTCTGCACTCGTTCAATTGTTGCGATAAAAGAGTCGGATCGCCAGACTGCGCGGAAGCGTCTCGGTTCGTTTCGTAGTCGAGATCGTTCGGCAACCGGTTGAGTTTGAGCAAAAAATCTAAAAAACTCTTACTTTCGAAAAAGAGAGTGGCGTTTTTATCGATCAGAGGTCGACTCAAATCGTACGCTTGAATCAAATCCTTTCTCAACTCGCGATTCAACGTATTTACGGTATTCAGAGCCAAAGAATCTTCGGGATCCCTTTTAAATTTGATCAAGGCTTCGACCAACGCTTTAAAGACCATCTTGTTTCAATTCCCCGAAGAGTATTTTGGCCACTACCGTCAGATCCTCGAGAATCGACTCGTATTTATCGGCAGTTTGTATTCGCAGCCACGAAACGACTTGCGCGAGCCGTGCTTTTTTCGAACGTAGATCGTACGCGTAAAACGGCAAACCGTAGTCTTTCCACGTTTTCCGATCCTTGTACAGCGGCATCCAAGTGTCGCATACGACGGAACGGGTGTCGAGATACGATCGATCCGTTCGTTTCACTACCATGGGGGACACGTATTCCAACCGACGAAATTCGTCTTTGGAAAACGCGCAGAGTATTCCCACTGGCTCGGAATCCGTGAGGAAAATCTCGCATTCGTAGAAATCCGAATCGTGCACCTTCTCGGGGGAATTTTCCGATCGTTTCAAAATTTTGAATATCTCTCGCCCCGTGGATTCGGAAGGCAGAGCTTTGGTGACGGGGAAAAAAGATTCGCGACAGAGGTGAAAAGCGAACGGACTCCAGCGATTGAAGCGGTTCAATTTCCCGCAAGGCCTCTTGAAGAACCGAAGCCTGGCCGCTTCGTCCAGAGTCAGGAGACGTTTGTTTTTCTTCGCTTCGACGATGGTGACCAGACAATGAAAGGCCGCTTCCCTTCGACACCGTTTCGTGATTTTATCGAACGGATTCCACGTGGCCACCACGTAAAGCGTCGAATTCGTAAAATGACTGTAAACGATTTTGCTCGGTGGAAACAAGGCTCGCAGTAAAGTGTTGACTGATTCGTCGGTCACTTTTATACCTTTTTCGTAGTCGTTTCCCACGCTGAAAAACAAAACGGATGGATTTTTGTCGAAACGGATCGGGGGACACGGGCCGCGAAGAACGACGATGCTGTTATCTGGAGGTTCTATAGGGGTAACGTTTAACCCCATACATCGGTAGGACGTAATGGGCCGTTTGAAACGCACGGCGATGAAATGTTGTCGTCTGAACTTGTTCCCGTAGACGTCGATAAATTTATCGTATTCAATCCGAGGCTCCATCGTAAACTTGATTTAAAAAAAAAAAAAAAAAAAAAAAAAAAAAAAATTTTTTTTTTTTTTTTTTTTTTTTTTTTTTTTACATTATAGGATTGAGATATTTTATACGTTTTCTTTTATACACTTTCTCGGATAAATATCTGGAAAATTTTACAAGTGCAGAACGCGAGATTAAATGTGGAAAATTTTACAAGTCCAGAACGCGAGATTAAATGTGAAAAATTTTACAAGTCCAGAACGCGAGATTAAATGTGTAAAATTTTACAAGTCCAGACTGCGAGATCAAAACTGAAAATTTTTACAAGTCCAGACTGCGAGATCAAAACTGAAAATTTTTACAAGTCCAGACTGCGAGATCAAAACTGAAAAAAATTACAAGTCCAGACTGCGAGATCAAAACTGAAAAAAATTACAAGTCCAGACTGCGAGATCAAAACTGAAAAAAATTACAAGTCCAGAGCGCGAGGCAAAAACTTCAAAGTACGATTAAAGGAATAATCAGAAATCGACTTACCCACGAGTCCATCTTCCGTCCAGCAGAACTTCTGGTAGCAACTCCTTTGGCACCGACGATCAAATGAACGAATGTGGCTCGCACACCTGTATTTATACCCCGGGATTGCGTAACCTTCCAGGGATATTGCGTCAGAAAACTTGAACTCGATTCTCAAAAAAAAAAAAAAAAAAAAAAAAAAAAAAAAAGTTTTTTTTTTTTTTTTTTTTTTTTTTTTTTTTTTTTTTTTTTTTTTTTTTTTTACGTTATAGAATTGAGATATTTTATACACTTTCTTTTATACACTTTCTCGGATAAATATCTGGAAAATTTTACAAGTGCAGAACGCGAGATTAAATGTGGAAAATTTTACAAGTCCAGAACGCGAGATTAAATGTGAAAAATTTTACAAGTCCAGAACGCGAGATTAAATGTGAAAAATTTTACAAGTCCAGAACGCGAGATTAAATGTGTAAAATTTTACAAGTCCAGAACGCGAGATTAAATGTGAAAAATTTTACAAGTCCAGAACGCGAGATTAAATGTGGAAAATTTTACAAGTCCAGAACGCGAGATTAAATGTGAAAAATTTTACAAGTCCAGAACGCGAGATTAAATGTGGAAAATTTTACAAGTCCAGAACGCTACGATAAATTTAACTAAGATTTAAAAGTCTAAAAGATATAAACCTCCAACCCTAAAAAAAAAAAAAAAAAAAAAAAAAAAAAAAAAAAAAAAAAATTATTATTATTATTATTATTTTTTTTTTTTTTTTTTTTTTTTTTTTTTTTTTTTTTTTTTTTTTTTAATAGTTAATATTTTTAGCTTCCACTTTTTAGTTTTTGTTTTGTCAACTTTTTCTGAAATCCTAAGAAATTTTCTTCAACTTCTTTTTTTACTTCATCGCAAATTACCGACGTCATATCCTTTAAAGAGTCTCGTATCATCTCTTTTTTTATTTCTTCTGGGTAATCACCAAATTTGGAATAAGCTGAAAAGAATCTATTATAGTTTATGTAGGATTTAATTTTATTCTTGTTTAACAATGGAACTTTTTTTACGCGAAATTCTTCTCTTACCAGCTTGAAAATATCTCTCGATTTAGATAATTGATTTTCATCCTTTTTTAGTACAAACCCTTCTACAAACTTTTCAGAAAATTGACTTTGATACTTTTCCACTATAATATACAAATCGTCAATAGTCTTGTAATTTATATTTAAAATGGGTACGCAAGGTAACTCAACTTTTTTAAATATCTGAATAGCATCACTGTAATTTACATATGTATTTTTATCCACATTGTAAAGATCAAAGGCTCTGAAAAATACTTCTTTACTACCGAACACAGATACAGATTCAGAATCGTAATAGTTCATCATAGGAAACGTTTTACCAAATATTTCTCCGTAGATTAGGAAATTATAGTCTAAGATACTTTTGATCTTTTCCACAATTTGGGTTAACGGCTCTATGATTTCTTGTAAACCAAATTGATTAAAATTTTTTTCGACTATTTTAGTCCTTGTCTGAAGTCGAAGTAAATTTTCAATAAAACCGATTGCAAAATTAGAACCATGAATCTTTTCAGTCACAATAGATTCACCGGAAAACGGTTCACTCTCAATGAGATGGTATTTATAAAACCTATTCTGTTTAGCCATTATCATGTATTAAGAAATTGTATCTTGATTTATTGAACATGTTACATTTACATATGTTAATATTTTTTTTTTTTTTTTTTTTTTTTTTTTTTTTTTTTTTTACAAATAAAACTTTAGTTTGAAAAAATGTCGGAGAAAAAATAAACTAATTTAAAACAAGCTATTCAATTACAAAAACGCCGTGATTTTTTCAGATACGGGTTGTCTGCAAACGGGGCACCGGTCGTCGATTCGGAGCGAACATTCTTCGCAGCACACGAAATGCTTGCATGTCAGGAACATCACGTTTCTCGACTTCTGGAAACAGACCACGCAAGTCGTCGAGTCTTCTTTTACGTCGACCCGGTAGTTCAAATTCTTTTCTCGAAGAATCAGTTTTTGAAATTCTGCTTCGGACATCCCGACTTTCGAACTTTCGAGCTCTAGACCCTTTCGCCCCGTCGCGACCATTTCGTGCGGCTCGATCTCGAGCAAGGCGATTCGGCAGCGCGGATTCTTTTGGAAATGTTCCAGACGGGGCACGTCGTCTTTTTCAAAGTTTCCCAGCGTGACGCCGCACCAGTAACAAGTCACCGCGTCCGCCACGTTTCTGTAATAAAAACCGCATCTGGCGAGTTCGCTTTTCCCGATCCACGCTTCGTGGGGCCATTCGGAGCCGAAGGTCGCGTGGCGTTTTCGGAAATTTTCCATCTCGGGACGCATCGGAACGCAGATCGCGTCCGTTCGAGCCACGGGTACGTTTTCGCAATCCCTCGCGATGCGGGATTTTAATAAGTCCGTAGATTTTTCCGAAAAGGGACACGACGCGTGGTTCCTTTCGATCTCGAGCCGATCTTCTCGAAACGCGTACTTCGACGCGAGAAAAGGGCAGAAAGCGCAGCGGACGGTTTGATCCCGATTCCTGTAGTACAGACCTTTTCGAGCCGCGCGCTCTCGATCCCGAGGCCGTTCGAGCGGCGAGTTTCGATGGTAAAAACTCTGCAGGCGAACCAATTCCAACCGAGGATCGTTCCGAACGAAAATGTGCAGCGGATGGTCGAGAAGAGAAACGTTGCGATAGACCGGATCGTCCGTGATACCCATCGCGTGGGGACATCGGGGATATTTTCGAACGTGCACGTAGCACGGTCGGTCGAAAAAAAGTTTCGACTCGGAAGAATCGTAGTGGAACGAAAAAGCGAACGGGCAGAAAGCGCAGCGGATGGTGTGGACCGTATCGTCGCAATACAGACCGTTTTCGGCAAATTCCGCCGGAGAACCGGTAAACTGTAAATCTCTGAGCCTGTTCCTGGTAAACTTGTTCCTGGTAAAACTCTTCAGACGTTTGTATTCCGAGTTCATGGTGGATCTGAGGGAAAGCTTGATTGGAAACGATTAAGAATAAAACGTTCAACTACAACAAAAAAAAAAAAAAAAAAAAAAAAAAAAAAAAAAAAAATTAATTTTTTTTTTTTTTTTTTTTTTTTTTTTTTTTTTTTTTTTTTTGTTAACGCTTCAAAGATTATTGGTAAATAAACTAAATATATCATGTAACAAATTCCAATGTCGAGTTTTTAAAAATAATAAATTTCCTTTGGAATCCGTAATGACTTTTTTATTCATACTTTTGATAATTCGTTCATTTCATCCGTCGAAGGCATAAGATTCAAACATATCAAATCGCTTTCGACTGTGCCTTTCAATATTGTTTTCATAGCGCTGTCGAATTTCTTTTTCGTATTCCATGATGTAGTAGATTGTCGAACGATTAAAAACGCCCACCACACATTAATTGACTTTCTATGACACACGATCGATCTTATTCTGTAAACGACCATCGAAACGTTAAAGAAAATCAAGATTAGAGTCAATCCGTAAAAGGCCAAAAATATTTTACGGTAAACGCTACATAACGGCAAAAGACATTGGAACCAAGCATCCGTGCTACCGCTACTTTGGAAATATCGCACGAAGCAAGTTCCGTTATCCGGGAATATTTTATAAACTGCATCCCACGACCATCCGGAAAGGCTCCAGAGATTATTGAAAAACGAGTCTGTTATATGTAAAATTAAAATTAAATATATTATGTAAAAAAATTCCAAAGCCCAAGTTTTTAAGAATAATAAATTTCCTTTCGAATCCTTAATGACTTGTATCGCCTCGTTGGGTTTATCGGCCAGATTTTCGAGATGTCGAAGATAACCCCCGAAAAACTTTGACCAGATCGAGTATGGAAAATAAAATCCAAACGCCAACAACAACATATAAACGGATATCCATTGATAGTAATCGTGGTAAATCGTAACGTCATTTTCAACGCCTTTAGTCATGGTTCCGTTAATATAGCATTTAGTGTCGATGAAATTTTGCGTTAGACTCTTTACCGTCGATTGGCAAATTATATTTTCTCCAAACAACAAACGAGCCATGCTCAGGCCTGTACAGAATAAAATAACATTCCGAATGTAGATTTGTTGAAAATCAACCAAAATACTGTGACTTTGACTATTTTTAGAATTAAACTTGACCAGTTGCAGTAGAGTATTCATAATGAATGTACGTAGTAAAATATCTCTTTACTTTAAAATGGTTACATACATAAAAAAAAAAAAAAATTTTTTTTTTTTTTTTTTTTTTTTTTTTTTTTTTTTTTCAAATTACATATCGTAAAAATTCTCCCTTTTGGTAAACCCAGTTCCAAAACGGGAAAGATCCTTCGGCGGTGGAAATTTCCAATTCGAATTGCGTTTCATCTCTTTCGCCTTCGGTCTCCAACACGGGGGTCATCGGATCGTTCATCAATCTCTGGAAAACTTTCCAGAGTTTTCTCTTCGGTCGTTTGCGGAAATTTTTCCTCTTGTCCGTCACCATCGAATGCAGCAAGTCCAGCGTTTCGTCGGTGTTCGAAACGCGAATTTTCTTCGACTTGTCGTCTAAATCGCGACAAAAATCACCCAGGCATTTGTCGCTCCGGTCAACGGCGAACACGTAGGGATTCGCGTAACCCACGAACTTTGCCAGATCGACGGTTTTCCAGAGCAAATAACCACGTTCGGTTATAAATCCGTGGACGGGCGGGCGATGTCGATCCACGATCAAAGAAAACTTTAACACGGTCATGGTTATCGGCAAACGTCTGGAGAAAGAATACGAGCCGTGAAGAAATTGAATCTGTTAAATACCCCACTCTCAAAAAAAAAAAAAAAAAAAAAAAAAAAAAAAAAAAAAAAAAAAAAAATTTCTTTTTTTTTTTTTTTTTTTTTTTTTTTTTTTCAGGGTTGGAGATTTATATCTTTTAGACTTTTGAATCTTAGTTAAATTTATCGTAGCGTTCTGGACTTGTAAAATTTTTCACATTTGATCTCGCGTTCTGGACTTCTAAAATTTTCCACATTTAATCTCGCGTTCTGGACTTGTAAAATTTTCCACATTTAATCTCGCGTTCTGGACTTGTAAAATTTTCCACATTTAATCTCGCGTTCTGGACTTGTAAAATTTTCACATTTAATCTCGCGTTCTGGACTTGTAAAATTTTCCACATTTAATCTCGCGTTCTGGACTTGTAAAATTTTCCACATTTAATCTCGCGTTCTGGACTTGTAAAATTTTCACATTTAATCTCGCGTTCTGGACTTGTAAAATTTTCCACATTTAATCTCGCGTTCTGGACTTGTAAAATTTTCCACATTTAATCTCGCGTTCTGGACTTGTAAAATTTTCCAGATATTTATCCGAGAAAGTGTATAAAAGAAAGTGTATAAAATATCTCAATCCTATAATGTAAAAAAAAAAAAAAAAAAAAAAAAAAAAAAAAAAAAAAAATTTTTTTTTTTTTTTTTTTTTTTTTTTTTTTTTTTTTTTTTAATTATGCTGTTCGAGATGGTCTATTCTTTTTTTTCTAGACAGTCTTTTACTGCGGCGCAAAATAATATCATCTAAATTTACATGCGGAAAAACTTCCATTTCTTCATCCAATACAATCGCTTCCCAACCATTGTGTTCGTCGATCCAGGGTTGAAGTTTTTCCTTTACAATTATAGAAAAATATTTATACAAAAGATCGTTAGGACTGTGTGTGATGGCGAAAAACGCAATGATATCTATAAATAACAAGATTCGTGACCATGTAATACCGTTCGAAAAAAGTTGATCATATAAACCATACAGTAATTCTTCTAATTTGTTTTTTTCAACTCGAAAAAAACTGCAAACGAGGTAATATATTTTAGCAAAATGAAAATAATGAATAATATTGCAGAATTTAAACACCCGTTTCAAGACTCTTTCTTCTTTTTCATTTAAAGCGGGTATTGAAGATAATTTTATAGGATGAACGCTTTTTCTCAAATGGATAAATGTATTCGCTAGAATAAAATCTGTCCTCACTTTTTCCGTACTCATTCTTTATTACACAGATTATAATTATTATTTTTATTAATTTATGTATGAGTGATTAATACCACCAAACGATGTTTCAGACAAAACATAATGGCTTTTAACTTTAACGCCTTTTTCAAAGTACTCGATTTTTATCACAGGTTCACGCACTTCATCAAATGAAATGTATTTTTCGAAATATCCAGATATACTAAATGTATACGAGTCATCAAACTGAGAAACGGTTAATAATTGAAAAAGGGGGACTTGTTGACACGCGTGGCACCAATTCATAGGATTTTGGAAAAACGCCACATTCCTTGAAACAAAACGCCATTCCTTTAACATATACCTTCTCTGGTAATAACCGTCATCGCTTTCAAATTTCATACATTTTAAACACAGTTTAACGCTATTGTTAGCAGTAGTTCTAAAATCGTAATGCACGATCAGTTGTTTTGAAAATTTAGCATAAATACCACGCAATAGCTCGTAATTCTCGTTATCCTGGAACCAAACTACAAATTTTTTATCAAAGGCGAAATCTCGTTCGGTATAAAATCCAAAAATTTTATAACACTGTACTAAACTTTTTTTCATGGGAGGGTCGGATTCTCGTAGATGAAAACGAGATTTACTCTGCTGAAAAATATCTATCAAGAAACGTTTCGGAAGCTCTAGCTTCTCCATGTTGTGTAAACAGTCTAAGTTTCTTAAAATTATTTTTATACACGTATTTTTTAGTGGGGGAATACTAAACGTAGCGTCGCAAAAAAAATCGTGTTTTTTTTCAGAGCACTGAAAATAACGAGTGACGAAATAATCTAATTTAGAAGAATCAAACCATTCTGATCGAATTCCCGCACTGTTTTTTAACCTTTTTGTTGAATGAACGATCAAATGTACATGTTCGTTTCTCCACAGCTGGGAAATTTTAATCTTTAATAGATTTGATTCTAGCATTCCCAAAGCTGATTTATGAATTACGACATGATGAAAAACCATATGCTTTGAAAAATTTATATCATGGGAAATTAATCTGATTGAACCAACGCATTGTTTCTTTAGACGACCGTAAATCTCGTCGAAACTCATCTCGAAGAAACCAAATAGAGAGAACAGAAAATATTCGTGTGAAATAAATAGTATAGTCGCCGGGAAAACAAGTTATATATATATATAAAAAAAAAAAAAAAAAAAAAAAAAAAAAAAAAAAAAAAAAAAATTTTTTTTTTTTTTTTTTTTTTTTTTTTTTTTTTTTAATCCAATTTTGCCATCTCGAAATTTTTCTTGACGAGTACTTCTTCTAATATGTGATCGAAAGTTTCCTCCGACATGACGTCCGTGTGATGAATGGCATACAGTACGTCCTGTTCTACGACTCGACTCTTGCCGTCTATCAACCGTCCTAAATAATCTTGTTTCAAGCCTTGAACGTTAAATATTATTTTGTTGTGACCGTATCCGGGTTGCCAAATTTTAGCCGTTTGCCAAAGGGCCACGTGCGACGCTTTCGCATGCGCCACCGCTTCGAACGGGGTCAATCCCGACCAAAACGAACTCTTCACGAAATAGTTTCCCTGCGCGCCGATTTCGCCAAACATCTGATGCAAATGTTCGAAATTACCTTTCGCTTTCGCCTTGACCTGAATTACCAGACAGCCGCGACCGCGACTTATATCGCCGCCGATCGCGATCGTTTCCACCAACCAATCCATCTCTTCTAAAGTCAAAGCGAAACAGTAATGGTTTTCGAACTTTTCGAGTTGAAATTTCCGCATGTCGTCGAACGCTTTGAACGCCCTCTTCGACCCGTAAATTTCGTAGATGACTCTGAGCGTTTTCTTCAAATCCGGATTCTTGTAGGGTAAAAAATCAATCTCGCCGTAAAACTGGTAATAAGCGACCAACTGGTCTTGGCTCGGGCTCAATTTCATCCCCATGACGAAACTACCCATTTCCCATTCCGGATTCAGCAAGGTGGCGCATTCGGCCTGGGACAGGATGCTGAAAAACAGGTAAATGTTCACCTCGTCTCCGTCGAAATCGCCGTTGATGCTCGGTAAAATTTCCAACGGTACGCCGAAACAGTCGTGCGGCCACGAGGGTCCGTCCGAAGGTACTCGCAAGGCCACGAAATTTTCGGGTTGGAGAGACGGCATCCTGTTCAGAATGACCCATTTACCTTTCAGTCCGAATTTTTTCACGATGGAATCGGGCAGTCGAATTTCGTTGGCCTTGAGGGTCGCGTCGGGCACGATCATACCCCGCATCGAGTAACAGCATCGTTTCCCGAACGCCGCCTGACGAATAAAAGTGGCTTTTCCGCAAGACCGAGAATCCAAACTGCCGTAGTTCAGAGGCGCTTCTTGAATCTGTTTGTAAAACGTCGGAGTTTTGGAAGGCGGTTGGACGGTCTTCGTTCGACAAGTCATGGGTTGGCCCGACACGAATTTCAAAATTTTTTCGTAAATCAGAGTGGTCGCCATTTGCCAGTAAACGGGATCCGGAATAATCAAAAAATCCTGATCGGTTTCGATGCCGGCTTTTTCGATCATGCGTTTGAGTTGGGGCAGAAGAAAAGTGTATCCGGGCGTGGGTACGGCGATGGACTCGAGAGAATAAAACGGACGCTGATCGTCGAAATAAAACTGGTCGCAGCACAGGGCAAAGTTGGTCGACCCGAAGTTTATTTTCGTTTCGCATTTCGAACAAACGTTTCCGAATTCGTTCTTTTTTCGCCACGCTTTCAAAACTCTGAGTAATTCTTTCGGGGTCAGTCGCAAGCGACAGTCTTTCAACTCGAGCAAGGAAATGCGGTATCGGTTCACGGCCATTCTATAAACAAGCGATGGCGTATCGGAGAAGGTGGAACGGGGACGAGTATTATCCCCGTGGCAAATTCATGACGGACAAATACGGGAGAGAAATCTATGCCCGCGACAGGAACCGCAACGAGTACTATCCCAAACGGAAAGGGGACGTTTTCGCTCGAGACAATTCGGACGCGTTTTATTACGCCAAAGACAGCATGGGTAACGAAATCTATCCCGTGAAAAAGAACAGGTCGATTTTCATCAAAGACTCTTTGAATCCGAACATTAAATTGGCCCTCAATGCAGACGGTAGTCAGCGGTACCCGGCCGATTCCAAAGGAAACGAATATTACTTGACGGAAGACGGAAAACCTTATTTAATGCGAAAACAAAACGGAGAAATTTATTATGCTACAAATCGCAAGGGTCATCCGATGATTCCCTGGAATCATATACAAAACGTGTGCGAAAACGAACCTTTGATATACATGAGGGATTCGGTCGATAATTTGGTGTACGTGAAAGAATCTTGTTACTTGCGATGCCAAGCCCATCTAAAGTGTCCTCTGTGCGAAAGATGGATGACTAGCTGTCTATAACGATTATTTTTTTTTTGTAAAAAAAAAAAAAAAAAAAAAAAAAAAAAAAAAAAATTTTTTTTTTTTTTTTTTTTTTTTTTTTTTTTTTTTTTTTTTTTTTTTAGGTTAATCAACTTCTTCCAAACGGAAATAGTCTGAATCTAAATTTGCTGTAATTGGGTCTACACATTTGTCTTTATCATTTGAATTCGATAAACTAAAATCAAATAAACTATAATCTATATCTAAATTTGGCGTAATTTGGGCACCACGTTCGTTTAAATCCGGTAAATCTTTATCATTTGAATTCGATAAATTCGAATCAAATAAACTATAATCTATATCTAAATTTGCTGTAATTTGGTCAACACGTTCGTTTAAATCCGGTAATTCTTCATCATCCGAATCCGATAAATTCGAATCAAATAAACTATAATCTATATCTAAATTTGGCGTAATTTGGTCAACACGTTCGTTTAAATCCGGTAATTCTTCATCATCCGAATCCGATAAATGCAAATCAAATAAACTGTCATAGTCTGAATCTAAATTTGGTCCAACTTGGTCATCATGTTCGTCTAAATCCTGTGAATCTTCATCATCTGAATGTAAATTTGGTCTAATTTGGTTGCGGTCTTCTGAAAATGAATCGAATATGCCATTCGGTCTTATAATTATTCGTGGATAATTAAGTGAAAGGTAAGCTAACACTCTATCGTACCGAAATCGAGGTATCCGTAATCGCCCTACGTTGCCCGGATTAATCGATTCTTTTTCGCCTGGACGAATCGATTCTTTTTTTCTACCGATCTGGGAAAGTAATTCGTCTCTGTTCAATTTCGTCCGACAACACGGGCAACGTAATTCGTATTCAGATTCGGTTATCAATAAGGCGACGCAATCTTTATGGAAAGAATGCTTGCATTTCGGAAGCGTAAAAGAATCCTCGGGTAGTTTAGTTTCTAAGCAAATGACACACTCGTCCGTCACGTTCGAATCCGAAGACCGATTCTCTACAGGAGAAATAATGTCATCCATGGCTTGATTCCAAAGTGTAATTCCAGTCACGGAAGCGTTCAGAAGTAGTTTTATAGTTCCAAATCAAAAAACCTAACAGTAAAAAAAAAAAAAAAAAAAAAAAAAAAAAAAAAAAAAAAAAAAAAAAAAAAAAAAAAAAATTTTTTTTTTTTTTTTTTTTTTTTTTTTTTTTTTTTTTTTTTACCCATTAACTTTACAAACTTTTACTCAGAGAAAATTTTTACGAATCCGGAACATGATTTTAAAGTTAAGGATCGTTCGGGCTAAACTCCCTCTTTGGAATATTCCAAGTGGCATCGCCTCCGAATCCTCTTTCTCCACGTTCGCTTTCGGACAGATCGGTTTCGTCCACTTCGACCATAATCGGCCGTATCGCTAACTGAAATAGCATTTGTGCGACGGCATCTTTTTTCTTGATCGTAATTCTTTTCAGAGTATTATTTCGCAAAATTATGCCGATGGAGCCCCTGTAACCAGGATCCACGACACCGCCGCAAACGCAAAGATTTTTGTGTAAAGCTATAAACGATTTGTCCCAGACGAACATACCCAAGAAAGTCGGAGGTTCCAAAACGATTCCGGTATCGACGACTATAGTTTCATAGGGTTTGAATTCGAGATCTATCGGAGTATAGAAATCCCAACCTAAAGATCCATCGTTTCGACACGTCGGAGTTATGGCCCAGGAAAACTTTTTCGCAAACTTGACTCGTGGTCGAAATCGACTGAAAAGAAAAGGGACGAACCAATCGACGAAAAGTTGTAGGACCATGGTGAAATGGAAAGTAAATATCGAGAGCGAAATCAGTTGCAGGTTTTATAATAAAATTTATCTATTAAAAAAAAAAAAAAAAAAAAAAAAATTTTTTTTTTTTTTTTTTTTTTTTTTTTTTTTTTTTTTACTAGAGGGCAATGATGAAATTTTTTTCGAAAAGATTTCTTTGAAAATTTTTACAAGTCCAGACTGCGAGATCAAAACTGAAAATTTTTACAAGTCCAGACTGCGAGATCAAAACTGAAAATTTTTACAAGTCCAGACTGCGAGGCAAAACTGAAAATTTTTACAAGTCCAGACTGCGAGATCAAAACTGAAAATTTTTACAAGTCCAGACTGCGAGATCAAAACTGAAAATTTTTACAAGTCCAGACTGCGAGGCAAAACTGAAAATTTTTACAAGTCCAGACTGCGAGATCAAAACTGAAAATTTTTACAAGTCCAGACTGCGAGATCAAAACTGAAAATTTTTACAAGTCCAGACTGCGAGATCAAAACTGAAAATTTTTACAAGTCCAGACTGCGAGGCAAAACTGAAAATTTTTACAAGTCCAGACTGCGAGGCAAAACTGAAAAAAATTACAAGTCAATTAAGTTTTCAGAAAGTTATATTTCTCAAAAAAAAAAAAAAAAAAAAAAAAAAAAAAAAAAAAAAAAAAAAAATTTTTTTTTTTTTTTTTTTTTTTACGAGTCCTAAACGCAGGGTACGATCTGAAAAAATTTACGAGTCCGGGTTCACATTTTGTCTCTGTTCACCATCGATAGCAATTCGCATCCTATCACTTTCCAAGACTCGTCGTCGTTTTTAAATTCATCGCCGTAAATTTTACCAAACCTCTCCAACAAGTTTTCGTCCACGTTTTTCACGTCGTGATAATATTCTCCGTTCTGTTGCAAATATCCTTCCGCCCATAATTTCGCTTGTTTCACCTGAAACGTAATCTGGTCGTCCTTCATCAAATCGTCTCCCATCCGACGCTCGTACCAATGCAACAGAGCCAAGAAAATCACGCACGCCGAATCGGTTCCCGTCAGACTCGACACTTTTTCGTTTTCGTCGAAAAATTCATACATGCTTCTCACCCCGCGGACGTGAGATTTGTATTCTTCTCTCAACGGAAGCAAAACATCGGGCAGATACGAGGTCAGATGCTTGGGTTTGAACCCGCGAAACCCGTCCACGGCTAAAATTCGATACACGGCCCGGTTCGAAAGGACGGCCCCGGACGTGTGGGCTTTCAACCATTTGTTTAAGAGTTTCGTCCATTCGGAATTGTCCGCAGGAACGTCGACGAAATATTTTTTCGAGGTCGCAGCGAGCAAAGTCACGAGTTCGTGGCGATAACGACCGTTTTCGTCCTTGGTGGAAGAATCTTCGTCCTCGTCGAAAAAACCTATCCAATCGGCCAACTGTTTAATCAACTGGCGACGATGGAAACGCAACGTCTCGAAAGGTCGACCCGAAACCACTCGGCGCACGAGTTTTTCGTGCAGTAATTTTTTAATCTCGTCGTCCAAGGAGCTTGCGGACAAACGTTTCTGGATGGATGGATTCGAAAGGTAAAAATTGTTTGGCGTGTCTTTTTTCGCAGACGAGGACGACCGGCGATCGATAGGTGGATAGCAAATACTCTCGGAAGATTCCTTGGGAGGTCGCTTGGGCAATGGGACCGAACTGTTCGATGTCCTTTTGGCAAAAGATGGTGGCGTATTCCACTCGGACGCCATGAGCTCTGAATTTTTCGACGAACCAAAAGGAAGGTTTTTTAATGATGTGTAACGCAAATTTCAGATCCTCTATGACGTCGAACGAACGCGTTTCGGTGAGTATCAAAACGTAATTACAAACGGGAGTCGCGATTATTTCGTTTAGCTTTTCGACCGACTTCCACTGTCTGAAATAATCGTCCATGACATGGATAAGAAAATCGACCGAGGGTCTTTAGTATATAAAGGAAACTGAAAGCGTCAAAAAAAAAAAAAAAAAAAAAAAAAAAAAAAAAAAAAAAAAAAAAAAAATATATATATATATATATATATATATATATATATTTTTTTTTTTTTTTTTTTTTTTTTTTTTTTTTTTTTTTTTTTTCAAAAATCGACATCTTTCGTAAAAGTACGATCATCCATTTTAGACGACATGACGCCTATTTTTTGATATTCACTCACTCTCTTTTCAAAAAAGTTCGTTTTACCTTCCAAGCTTATAAATTCCATAAACTCGAACGGATTTTCAACGTGATAAATTTTTTTGCAATTCAATTCCTGCAAAAGTCTGTCGGCCACGAATTCTATGTATTGTTTCATCAAATGATTATTCATTCCGATGAGGGCTACTGGTAACGCCTCGGTTAAAAACTCTTGTTCGATTTTAACCGCATCCGATATAATTTGGATAATTTTTTGTTCCGAAGGCTTATGTTTTAAATGGTTCATCATCATGCAAGCGAAATCGCAATGTAAACCCTCGTCTCTACTGATGAGTTCGTTGCTGAATGTTAAACCTGGCATTAAACCTCTCTTCTTTAACCAGAAAATAGCAGCGAACGAACCGGAGAAAAAAATACCTTCGACTGCGGCGAAAGCGACGAGTCGTTCGCCGAAAGAGGCATCGCACGTTTTAATCCAGGCGATGGCCCAATCGGCCTTCTTTTTCACGCAGGGTAATGTTTCGATCGCGCCGAAAAGCTTTTCTTTTTCGAAAGGATTCGTGATGTACGTGTCGATGAGCAAACTATACATCTCCGAATGGATGTTCTCCATCGCTATTTGGAAACCGTAAAAGCATCGAGCTTCGGATATTTGAACTTCCTGATAAAACCTCTCGGCTAAGTTTTCATTCACGATACCGTCGCTTGCTGCAAAAAAGGCCAAGACGTGAGAAATGAAATGTTTTTCTTCGGGTTTTAGTTTTTGCCAGTCGTTTAAATCTTTGGATAAATCTACTTCCTGGGCAGTCCAAAAAGACGCCTCGGCCATTTTGTACATTTTCCATAAATCATGATATTGAATGGGAAAAATAACAAACCGCTTAGGGTTTTCCTTCAACAAAGGTTCCGTGTTTTGCCGTTGATCCAAATCCATAGTTTGATTCAACTTTATTACGGTACTGTATTTTAAAAGAAAAATCTACTGTTAAAAAAAAAAAAAAAAAAAAAAAAATTTTTTTTTTTTTTTTTTTTTTTGAGGTGTATAACTTTGAACATTTTTACAAGTCCATTTTTTAAAGATTCCGATATTGCCAACAGGGTGGTTGTTTTTCTTTCGTTTTCAAAACTATTCCCGATTTTAACATGTCATACAAGCATCTATTTGCCGTTCTTTTATCACATCCAGCAAATCTACAAATATCTTTAATACTATGCGACTTATCATAATGCCCAAGTAAAAAACAATATATTTTTTCATAAACGATCACGTCGTTCATGATTCGAATATAACTTTATTACGTGTTCTGAAGCGTTATTGCAATTGTTTAAACTTAATTTAATCTGGTCGGTTCTGCCGAAGGTATACACTTTGTATACCTCGAAAAAAAAAAAAAAAAAAAAAAAATATTTTTTTTTTTTTTTTTTTTTTTTTTTTTTTTTTTTTTTTTTTTTGTAGGATTGAGATAATATCAATCCTTCAAATTTAGTGGATACACTTGTGTAGATCGTACTGTTCCGAGTCGTACTGTTCTGGTATCGTTCTTTAAAAAATCTCGTTACGACTTTCTCTCTTCCTCCAGTCGATTCGAAACTCGCTCGTGCCACCAGTCCGAACGATGTTTTCTCCAGATTCTTTCGGACGTCGCTCCGGAACCCGATTCCCCGCGCTCGAGAAACCCGCCACGTGGCATCGCGAGTTCGGGATTCGTCCGGTCGATGCGTCTTTCGCGGAACGGGGCGGACGAGTTTCCGCGGCCCTCGAACCGAGGCTCTCGAGAAAAAATCACGGGTCGGGGATTCGCGACGCGAGATTGGCCGAACTGGAGTCGGAACTGCTCGCGCTCAGAAAGGAATTGGAAGTTCTGAAGAAACGAACGGCCGATGGATCTCGCTACGTCCATTGCGAAAACGCGTACGCTCTGTTTTCCTTCAGTCGAGTTTACGTCGCAGGGCGAATGTGAAACGCGATATAAATATAAAGTGAGAGATTTCTCCAAACGATGGGTGAACAAACAGATCCGCTGGCTCTGTTAAATAAACTGGAATCGATAGTGAAAGACTTTGAAACCGTTTACCAAAAGTTTAAGAAAGAACGAAAAAAGTTTCGAAAAATTTGTAAGAGTCCAGAGCGCGAGACGAAACTGGAAAATTTTACGAATCCAGAGTGCGAGACAACACTGAAAAATTTACGAATCAATTGAATCAAGTCCAGCCAGGTGAAAATGTATAGGGATGTAAAAAAAAAAAAAAAAAAAAAAAAAAAAAAAAAAAAAAAAAAAAAAAAAATTTTTTTTTTTTTTTTTTTTTTTTTTTTTTTTTTTTTTTTTGAGAAATATAACTTTCTGAAAACTTAATTGACTGGTAATTTTTTTCAGTTTTGCCTCGCAGTCTGGACTTGTAAAAATTTTCAGTTTTGATCTCGCAGTCTGGACTTGTAAAAATTTTCAGTTTTGACCTCGCAGTCTGGACTTGTAAAAATTCTCAGTTTTGCCTCGCAGTCTGGACTTGTAAAAATTTTCAGTTTTGATCTCGCAGTCTGGACTTGTAAAAATTTTCAGTTTTGATCTCGCAGTCTGGACTTGTAAAAATTTTCAAAGAAATCTTTTCGAAAAAAATTTCATCATTACCCTCTAGTAAAAAAAAAAAAAAAAAAAAAAAAAAAAAAAAAAAAAAAAAAAAAAATTTTTTTTTTTTTTTTTTTTTTTTTTTTTTTTTTTAACGTTGGAGATTTATATACTTTACACTTTTGAATCTTAGTTAAATTTATCGTAGCGTTCTGGACTTGTAAAATATTCCAGATTTCATATCGCGTTCTGGACTTGTAAAATATTCCAGATTTCATATCGCGTTTTAGACTTGTAAAATATTTAGATAATAAAATATGTAGATAATAAAGCATGCCTAAACCGAGCAAAATACCAGTCTTGTATGTTTTTCATATGTTGGAGGGATCGAATCGGGGATACGAATATCCCGACCCGATCGAAATAGACGAATTGCGAGAGTTGACAGTCGATCACGGCGGGTTGGTACCTGTATCGAAACTCAGACGCTTCTTCGCAAGCCCTTCGGCTTTTAAAAAATTCAAAGAAAATTTATCGGTTAGCGACAACGACT